>QUOP01000070.1:0-33802 GCA_003675405.1 Hericium coralloides
GCCAAAGCAAGGCAATGCACGGCGCCAGAAACAGTTTGAATCCATAGTTGGTTGCTCTATATATAAAGCTATTAGATTTTGCCACTAGATTATATGTAATGGGGTCCCAACCTGGCCCAACCTATCCTCTAGACGCATGTAATGAATCACACTCTTTTGTATCTACTGTCACACCGTCTGAGCAGAATCCACTATACCCAAAGGTCGTGGGATGGATTGCACAGTAATAGCGTGGATGTAGTACAAAAGGTAAAGAGACAGGTGCCACTGATGGCGCCTGATAAGTCCATTAGATAAACATGTGCAAATGCACCCACAGGCACGGGGTCTGGTCTGCTTTGGCCCTGATTACATCGACGCGTCAAAGTCGCATCGATGGTCGCATACACGCGACACCTTTGGATGGCGTAAGGTGCTGCCTTACACCCTCCCCCCTTGGACCAAATATACGGTCCGACATGAATTGCCAGTGCGGCAATAGTGATAATATAATGGATACTTCACCAGCCGTCTCGGCGGTGAAGTATCGTGGTATGATTGGTCGCCCGACCTACTCAGGCTCCTGCATCAAGTTGTCGTTGTCCTCGTCTGGGAGAGGAGGGAGTGCCGGTGACCTTGGGGGAGCGCTTCTCGCGTCCTCCTCGGCTGATGATGCAATGGAGGCCCTTTCATGCTCGTCATCATCCTGGACCTCAACCGCGCATCTTGCGGGTTCATATAGGTCCTCGATGGATGACAGCGAGCTCGTGCGCTGACTTCTGTGACGCGTTCGTCGTGCAGATGTTCGGCATCTATCTGGCTATTGGGCACGGTAACTCAGCGGCATTGGTTAAGCAGGGAACACCTTGTAAACATCCGAAGTCAGACTACAGATTTCCGAGAACTGATTTGTGTTTCCAGCTCAATGGGATCAGATACAGAAAATTCCTGAACCGATTCAATTTCCCGAGCTTGCGACAGATCTTTCAAATCCCCTGGTGCGATCATTGGATTTTTCTGCGGACCACAATCTTCTTTGGGTAACATACATGGAACATGGAATTGTGTGCATTTCTAGTACTTCATGGATGATAAGCTCGATTTGACGTGCACCATGCAGGGCCTGGAATCTTACCACGCTCGAATCCCACTGGCATATCAGACCGCATTCTTGCTGAATGTACGCTGAATAACCGTGCGCATATCCGTCTGCCTATGATTAAGAGTTTTTTTTCCTCCTATAGCGGTGCTTCATCCCTTTCTTCTGCAATGGAGTCAATCGCAGCAACTAACCTGTACAACGGTATCGACTGGTTTTCGCTCAAGACAGCCAAGTACACATGTACCACGCCCGTCCAAATCAAAGACAACATCGTCGTTCCCATTCTCTATATACACGACAATGCCTCGGTCCTTTGCAGGGGGAGCAGAGGCGCTGTCCGTATCATTGCCGCTGATACTGGGGAAAAACAGCAAACCCTTGACCATGACTGTGCATTTTCTGCAGCGTATATACATATAGTGATGAATGTCTTACGTCTTCTATCCAGCATCTGATATAGTTCAGGCATTGGTATGGGTTCCAATTGTACATCTCAAGCTTTTACGTCGCTGATGAAATTCAGGCATACTCACGCGTTGGAAATGTCAATCATATACATCAGCAAATGTCTCCATTTACTTAGTGACCTTGTTTGCCTTGTTTTGGTCTGGCTAGTCTGGGTTCCATCTGGGTTTGATCTAAAATATTTTAAAAAATGTGATTTGAGCTTTGTAATGTCTGTCATTATGATGCTATATCCTTTGAGTCTATGGTATGAACCTCAAAAAAAATTCAGACAAAACCCAGATAAAACCCAGACTAGCCAGACCAAAACAAGGCAAACAAGGTCACTAAGTAAATAGAGACGTTTGCTGATGTAGTGACAGGTGTATCTGAGAGAGGCTTGGAGACGTCATTGAGGGTCTGGTCTACAAATGAGGTCGTGAAGCCTCATGCATCTCGATTTATCAAGGCGAGTGCAGTCCATAAAGCCTCAGTATCCTTTTAATTCAGCTGATTATAAGTCTATGAAGATGCTTGTTAAGGCCGCTCCTTTGCTAAGTGCCAGCATTGTCGTAGTGCTTGCTATATTCATGCGCTATCCTGACCCGCTCCGTTTACTTCGAGAGCTCAGTGTCACATCGTGCATTCCTTTCTCAACAGTTGGCCCCATTCTGAATGGACGACCAATTTCCGATAAGACCGTATCTCACTACTTTATGAACTTACTAGGTGATGGACATTCACATTCAAGATGCCAGGAATCTCCATCCGTAGTGACGACTCAAGCGACATTGCAGAAGGAAGTTTTGATGAGTGATCTGTTATGAGAAAGCTTGCAACAATCCATCCACCTAAGTTACATGTCTCAGAGCATCCAATCAGCCGCAGAAGACGTCACTCCGACGGCAGAAGCTCTGCCGATGGAGACGTTCTGGACATTATCAGAAGTCACGATGTGGAGTACATTGACGAAGACAGTTTTGAGCCATGAGACGCAGGTGATTACATTCCCAGTCAACACCTGCCATAAACATCATCCAGCGTGTCGACAGCACCTTATATCGACAGCGATGCTACACATCACGATCACGGAGACACAGCCAACACAGGAGCCAATTCTGCTCGTCACGCGATCCTTCCTTCCTTCAATTGATGATGCAACAACGGTGAGAAGCCTGGTGTTCGCATTACCCAATGACGTACCAAATCCTAGTCAAGGTTCCTCTGAATGCTCCTCAGGAGGTCAAACGGGTTGCTTCAGATATTCTGGAGGATTCAAGTTCCAAAGCAGATATATTGGTAAGTCTCATCCCCGGATGATGGGATCTGAAAGCTGATTTTAGAAGACTGTCATCGTCACCGTGACTACGACTGCTTCCTCCACCGAGGTGGGTGGTGCAACCATTGATGAAGATCAGGTATGTATCAAGGCATCTCGACACCATATAGCTAATGATTCACATGGAAACGGTGATGAGCCACTGACCACTACTAGAGCAAACCCTCGTGACCGTCGATACCACAGGCTTCCAAAGAAACGAGAGGTTGAATGATGCAAAGCGATGAGAAGTACTCTTTACTGTTGCATAAGTGCCACTTGGCCTGAAGATGTAGTAGAGGCTCTCCAATGTGAATCCTGCTAGCCCTCAGTACATTACTGTCTGTGACCAGATGTGATTTTAATGACGGAGCTCCAGAAAGCGCGACTTGAAGATGAACGTTGCATACGGTGAGTTGTATGCCAGCCAATGCCCCGCGCAACGGCTTCGTAATGGTGCAGTAAGGCTCACCTATGATTTATCGGATCTACATTGTAATGACGGTGCATAAGGATGGCAGGCGGGCATAGGCGTGGGCAATTGGCCAGGCAGAAGGCAACTGGGCCGGGAGACAGGCGGTCCTAGGGAAGGCAGGTGGGCAGAGAAGGCAGGCAGGCAATAGGCAAATGGGCAAATGGGCAAACGGGTAACACTGAAGTGGGCAACTGGGCAATGGCAGGCAAGACAGCATCAGGCTAAGCCACTGCACGTGATAAACCTCGTTGTGGGTGATGACCAGGATGATCCGATGAAGATAGCACAATCTTTCGTCGAGATGTCAATACGCTTGCTATCGCTTCTTGGGTTGTCACCCATTTCTGCTAACTCTTACTAGTGTTCAAACGTCCAAGTAGTAAGTACTAGATCTCACGCAGCCATGGACGGATGCGGGTAGACGAAAACTGGCCTGATGTACTGCAAGATCAACAAAGCGAAGTGGCCGTGAACCATACACATCAGGAAACCTCTCTATATACTTGTTGACCTTGTTTGCCTTTTTTTGGTCTGGTTTGTCTGGTTTTGACCTGGTTTGTCTGGTTTTTGTCGAATTGTTTTTTTTCAAAATTATGATTTAAGCTTTGTAATGCTAGTAATTCCAATGTTACACCCTTGCAGTAAACACCATGTACATCAAAAATCACCTAAGACTACTTTTAAAAAATCTCAGACAGGAACCAGAGAAAAACCAGACAAACCAGATGGAAAAAAGGCAAACAAGGTCAATAAGTATATGGAGAGGTTTCCTGATGCAGTGTTGCACTTGGAGAGGATGGAGGTGATTAGCATATGGGTATTGGCTAGAAACTGCAGGATCTTGGTGCGCAGGGTACCGCAATGGTGCGTTCTATCCAAACAGTTGTCATTTTTCTTGAGTTCAACTGACGAGATTATAGATTTTTATTGTCCGAGACATGAAATACCGCATGTATCCTACTGCTGATCCTTTGTATCTTGACTAAATCCCGACCCTTGCTAGTGCGCACAGTTCTCAACAAGGCCAGCGAGATGCTCAATGTTCTCACCTGTACTGTTGATGCCCTGGAGTTCCTCACTACGCCTTACGCCTTCCCTCGTGGAAACTGACATATCCAAATGTGGATCTGCTGCTCGTCCCGAATGTGACGCCTGTCATGTATCTCCCCATGCTGTTACAACTCAGTACGACACTTTGGAGCATATTTATTGCACGGTATGTGGCCAATCTGTTCCTATTTCAGACATTTAGCACTGGCCCTCGAACGCTAAGTACGCCAAGCTCCTGTCCCCTGCGTCTGGGGTGTTTTGCTGATGCAGATTACGATTGCCGATGCCTAGCATCGGATCCCCATTCTGAAACGTAGAATAGTGGAATGGAGAGGCAGAAGGTTGAGAGGAGCCGGCCATCTGCTGTTATGGCTTTATCTGTGAAGGTGACTAGAATGCTCGATCAGGGTTTCGATTTCTGACTGACTGTAGATAGGACAGCTTGTGTGTCAGGTTCGGATCAAAGAATAGTCTTTTCCCATTTGCTTGGCGAGGACATCACCCCATTTAGGTACGTCCGCAGCCATATCAATGTACTGCACCTTAAATCCCCAAGTGGGTGCTACCATCGTGCACAGCACTGCCGAATTTTACGAGTGCAGCTCTCTCAAAGACACATAGATTGCTCCAAGGCATAGTACGATAGATGCAAGATTTGAAAACACAGTACCTGCCAAGCAAATCCGCAACTTCACGACAACACTCTGGAAGGTCATGCATCCGTCATGATGTGAAGGTCGTGCACGCTTCGTCCAAGGCAAAGGTGTTTACAAGGCCAACCATGGTCTGACCACGAAAGCTTATTCTAGTCGCCGTTCGGCGCAGGCCACAGGACCTGAAAGAAAGAAAAGAAGAAAAACGGCAACAACCGGGTTTCTGCGAGTCAAAGTGAGCACTCTTAGCCGCCTGAAAAATGACCCACTAGGATGCAGAAGTGCATCGTACAATTGCCCTCGCCTATCACGACAATCCGTGGCAGACTCCATCAAATTCCACTTGTCCTTGTAGAAGGCAGAGACACAGTGCCAGACAGAATGCACTGTAATGTACAAGAGGAGTGTCTTGGCTATCGCAACGCTGCATCGGGCAGTACGCCGGTCGCTATGGGGCATCAGAGGCGGGAGAAAGCACTTCAGGGAGCAGAGCTTCTAAGGCCCGCTGTGAGTCTGAATTCACCTCCCCTCATCAAAGTGACTTACCGCCAGCTCCAGTGCGCGCAATGTAGAAGTTTGCCGCCGCATCCGATATATGCAGCGCAGGATGTGAGCACCAACATGTATCGTGGCCCAGACGCGTGGAGAAATGCCTGGACAGGTGACGCAGCGTCAGTGCACGGTCAACGTACCGCCCCCCAATCGTGACGTACCGATGGTCTACGTCCACGACTGGGCTTTGCCCAGCCACGCGGTGATGTCATCAGCCAGCGTGACCGCGACGCTGACTTCGACAGTGTGCCCTTCCAGTGCTCGTTGATGCTCATCGTGGCAGCCTGGGTCTCAGAATTTTGGAGTGACGAAAGACTGTTTTTGGGTGCCTAGGTAAGTACATATTCAACTCAGCTAATCCGCGTTAAATTTACTCACTAACAAGCACAGATTTGAGCACTGGGCTTCGCCCTGTTATGTGGACTTGGACTCCTCAGGCCTGCCCTCTCGCTATTCGGCGCGGGCCTCGGACTCTTGGAATGTGGGCCCTAAAAAGCGAATTTCTGCAAGGCTAGGTGAGTACTAGACAATCTTGGCTGAATGCAGTAGAAATGCACGTACCCAGGGCGTGAAGCATGCCTGGAAAGGCGAGCGGCGGGCTGCGCCCGCTTTCGTCGCATGCAACGTGAGCATCTGATCGACACTCACTCTGAGGTCCAGTCCTATGGACGTGGTTGCTGCTCGCAGAAAGGCCTGGTAAGTAGCATTTTAACTCATCTAATCTCGCATTAGAGAACTGACCACACTGCACTGTGCACGTTCTAAAATGCTCCAGTGACATCTCCAGGAAGTCGACGGAGTATACCAGGCAGTCGGAGCTCTACTACAAGGTATATCGAGCAGCGGGTCGATGTCGATAGGCGTATCTCGAAGTTTTCTTCATTTGAGGATTTGCTGAATCTATAGTATCATTATGAGTATGTGATTGAGACAGGTATATCATTTACAGAGTACTTTCCTCGGTTTCGAGATGTACGTGCGCATTTGATCACGTTGTGGACGCGTCCCCAACAAGGCCGTGCGCACCTAAGCCGACATTTCCAACGTCCACCATCGTCTATCCATACACCCACACACCCCCACCCCCACACTACTCTAAAATCAAACTTCATCATCTACAATATGCCAAGTTTCCTTCGTGTAGTGAATTCCGTCCTCACGTCCATAAAGACGGGACTTCGCTCAGCTTTCAGCTGCCGCGGCGAAAACAGTGCAGGAGGGTCTGGGTGAGTGCTTTCTACATAATAAAGCTACATCAGGAAACCTCTCCATATACTTATTGACCTTGTTTGCCTTTTTTCCATCTGGTTTGTCTGATTTTTCTCTGGTTCCTGTCTGAGATTTTTTAAAAGTAGTCTTAGGTGATTTTTGATGTATATGGTGTTTACTGCAAGGGTGTAACATTGGAATTACTAGCATTACAAAGCTCAAATCATAATTTTGAAAAAAACAATTCGACAAAAACCAGACAAACCAGGTCAAAACCAGACAAACCAGACCAAAAAAAGGCAAACAAGGTCAACAAGTATATAGAGAGGTTTCCTGATGTAGTATATCTTTACCTTTCGTGGTGTGATGTCCAGCCAGGCCACCGGAGAGGTGACGGGGGCTTCGGCCATCGAGCAGGAAGGCCCCGAGCCGTCGCTGCGGACGCTCGTCGACTGGCTATCCGACACGATGACCATCGTGCCCATGGTGATGCGATACAACGTGGAAGTCATTTATGAAGACAATCGGCTTGAGGAGGGCGGTGAATAGAGGGCAGAGCACGCTAGAGAGGGCTATAGGCGGGCAAAGTGGTAGCTAGGGAGGTCTGGTGGTGCGATCACACGCATGGCCACTGTTTCTTGTCCAGTTTTCTGAGATTATACGTTTTTGTGCTACATTGGTTAGATTCTAGCTGGTTTTCAACATCTGTTATCTATCGTGCTCTATAGTTACTACCGTTTACGTCCGACGTGCAGGATGCTTGCAATGCGACAAGTCACCATCCTGAATGGGACTCAAGCTGTTCCGAGATCTCGAATTGATCATAGCCGGCCACGGCCAGGCTCAATGGCATCATTTCTATCAATCGCCCATTAGCAAGATCGCAATATGTCGCGAGTGCTTTAGTCTTTATAGACACAAGTCCCCGTGGATGCCACCTTAAGTTGTTTTCTCTCCTTACCACACTCGATTCACGCAATGCTTAGTGCATCTGGACTGCTCATTGTTCACTTCCCCGCCTTTTTTCACGGTCTTTCCAGCTCTACAAGAAATCTACTTGAGGGAAGAGGGCCGATGCTTCACATGGCAAAACGATTCCTTTCATTTTCTCCTATGAAAGTGCATAGATGAGTAAACTTATTTTTTATTCCTTTGCATAATGCAAACAGAGTCTTGAACAGCATATTTGGTAAAATTGTGATAGATTTGTTTGATGACCTCTAAGTCTCAAGTCCTTGGCATGTGCAAGTCACGCAAGGCGATAGGTGTACACAGGAGGCGATGGGCATGTGCTTGTCAGTGGATGTGTACTCATCACATCAGGAAACCTCTCTATATACTTGTTGACCTTGTTTGCCTTTTTTTGGTCTGGTTTGTCTGGTTTTGACCTGGTTTGTCTGGTTTTTGTCGAATTGTTTTTTTCAAAATTATGATTTGAGCTTTGTAATGCTAGTAATTCCAATGTTACACCCTTGCAGTAAACACCATGTACATCAAAAATCACCTAAGACTACTTTTAAAAAATCTCAGACAGGAACCAGAGAAAAATCAGACAAACCAGATGGAAAAAAGGCAAACAAGGTCAATAAGTATATGGAGAGGTTTCCTGATGCAGTGGGTGCACTCGAGATCTATGCAGAAGTCAGTGGGGGAAAGGCAAGGGTGTGAGCAACCCAGCGGAGTCATGTGCAACTCAATGTGGATGCACATAAGTTGGTGGGAGCATGTGGGAGTTGGTGAGGGCCTGCAGAGTACAAAACAAGAGTATCACTCATGGTGTCAAGTGAGACTCTCTCAATTAGTATGATAAAACTACAGTAAAACTGTAGCTACGCATCTGTACTCCCAGCCTAGCAAGAATCAGAAAAGAAAAAAGAAGAAAAACAAGACACCCTGATACAACTTGAAGTTCCCCCATGAGGAACAAGTGGGTGGGTGTGGAAGGAAGATGAGGTGGCAAACAGGGACTTGTGTGCACAACAGTTGCACATAGAGTCCATCTGAGAAAATTAACACTGGTATGTAGAACTATGTAAGGCTTACATAGTTCTAATGGGTCCATAGCAATCCCCTTTTCTACATAGTCATCAAGTAATCTATATAGAGCTATCATAGCTCATCATAGCTGTCACAGCATAAGACATAACTACATAACCACCATCACATAGAGTATCAACTACCATAGCTGCCATGGTTATCATGGAATATGGTAGCTATAAGAATTATGTGGCCTATGTGGTATATCTCCATTATAATATTATGTCTAGTTAGTAACATTGCTATGCACTCTATTCTACCTCTGCCCAATATGTTACTTCAACATATCATAAAATTACCATAAACATATTATAAGCTTTTTAAAATAAATAAAACATTGAAAATGATCAAAACATATTTATTTCAAGAGGCACTACTACAAGTTGTACACTATCCTACAACATTCTACAAATCTTGTTAACTAAAGAGATAAGATAAGAAAGGCTTTAAAAAAGCGAAAATAGCTCTACAAGAAATAAAAGATTAGTATAAGGTTATAGTCAAGAAAGGTCATAGACTTACACAGAAACATACAAAAAAGAAGAAAAAATCAAAAATATCTTTGATAACATCATCATATTAGTGACATTAAGAACATAAGAACATAAGCATAAGGAACTTACCGAAGACAACAAAACATCAAAAGACTATTTCTCTCATTTTGAAGACAAGAGATGGTAGTGGTTGAAAGGAAAGAGAGGCAGTGCATCACACGCACTTTACGTAAACATAGCAAGCGGAGCCTGAAATGCAGCCGATGCAATTCGGCCCAAACACTGCTGAGCATCCCATTAGAGGCTAAGTTCCAGTTTTAACTAAGTTCATCCCATTGTACCATAGCTAGTAGAACTTAAATCAGATACTTGTCTCATTAGATCATTACATAAATATGTATACTATCTTATTCTTTTTTCTCTGATTTTATTGGATTTTATTTGAGTTACTAAGCTCAAAAACATTCAAGTATGTGTGTTCAGTGGCTGAAGCACCGAAACATTGTGTCCATGTTTCTGTCTCTCTCGCTGTCCCCATCATCCCCACTCTCTACCCTTTTCTCTCTCCTCTCCTTCCTTTTTTTTACTCGTCAAAGCGAACATGGGAGGGCTTCAGTAGAAAGCAGGGGGTATTACAGGTGCCAGTGAGTAAAAAAAAAGTTTTTTTGTTTGTTCAAACTTTGTGCTAACTCGAGAGTATTGCTCAAATGAGCGATACTCTTGATATCTTCTTCTCGCGTCACCACTCCCCACACATCACGCCCCCCTTCTGCCATCGCCGACATGTTGCCATGCTCAGTGCGCTGCCTCTGACGACCACAGCTGCATATGCCATTGCATCTACGCAGTTGGTCACAACACTGAGCACTCATGATTCTGGGTTTGAAACATCTCTGAGTCAACAGAGATCAAACCAGTCATCTACCGATAGCTAAGGCTCGGCTATGGTAGTCAATGTGTGGCTTCACCCAAGGAACTGTTTTTCCTCATGTACCTTAAGAAAAGACTTTGATCGTTCAACTTATTGAATTGTACTCCAGTACAGCCATAGTTGAGATGACAAATGGTGCCTATATTTGGGCAACATTCTTTGTCCTGCTGCTTACAAATGTTTATATGTAATTTTGTTGTACCTTGCTGCACATCTATGCCCACATATTCTGCTATACTGTTAAGGTATGTAAACTACATAACACTATTATTAGAGTCATAGCATTGGTTGAAAGCTTGATACACAGAAAACTCATTTTTTTGACATAAAAAATCGAGTTTTTTGCTATTTAATTCAATGTTTTTGAGTCTAAAAATTGAATTCATATGGAATACATCAATACACATTTAAAATCTTAGCTGTCAAGCATTAAACACATTGATTATAAATTGAAACATAAAAAAAAACAAAATGGCCAGAGGTGAAATTGAACCTGCAACCTCATCAGACTGAGCAAACAGCAAACATCGAGACATTCAGTCATGTGATGTACGTCTTAACGGCCGTTAAGATGCACACCATGTGACTTTACTTGCTTACATAAGCAAAACTCGGTTTTGAAGCACACAACATCTCTCTGCTGGCTTTTTCTTTAGACAGTTGTTGAAGCCAGTGGTCCCTCTACCAGTGGCTGTAACACTGTTAGACTGATTCTTCTTCCCTCGATGTGGGTGGATGGAGAGGATGTCTATCTGATGGCTGTAGTGGTCATCCTGTATGTATCTCACTTGCTGATGTGGCGGACTAATTTCATTTTAGCTCAATCAATATTGTACCAATGATGCCATATGAGGGCTTGTTGGAAGCAGATTAATGGCTGCTTTTAGATGATATCTTGTGAGTCATAATAGCATCACTGGTTACCAAGATATAAGGGTATGACTGATTGATGATGTGGCAGACTAATTCCTTTATAGCTCTGTCAATATTGCACCAAGCATGATGTATGAGGGCTTTTTGGAATCAGGTTTACAATAGCTTTCTAACAATATAGTGGGCAACACCATAGCATCATTGGTTGCTGAGATAGCAAACAATATTCTTTTGCTAATATGGCACATAAGCCAGAAAGTATCTCTGCTTCCAGTGATCCAATTTCTGTATTCTAAATTGCATTGCAAAGGTGTGACTCAAGGTGGCAGAACACAATTTACCATTTGTTAATTGATAGCTTCATCACAGAGCTATAAAGCAATCAGTGTTCTCAGGGGGAAAATGCAGAAACAATTCACGTTCTGCGAGTTCTCAACCAATCTGGACACACAGTCAATGGTGTGACTTTCGCCGAAACCTACGGGCCAGACAAAAGTGACCTAAGGCCGCAAGTTACGGGCTGGTCAAACGAGCTCAAATGACACTTTTTTGGTCCGTAAGTTACGGACGAGCTCAGTTTCTGCATAGACCGCAAGTTACGGGCCAGCTTATATAGATGTGTACCGTAGGTTACGACCGAGCTGGTAGGGGGTATTTTTCCGGTGCCGGACTAATGGAATTATGCTCAGACCGGACTACTTTTTCTGGCTCCGGACTGCTTTTTCTGGGCTTGGACTATGGATTACCTAAGATAATACAGGAGTACGGACTATAAAATGGGAGCTATGGACTGTGGAATGGCAGTGCGGACTATGGATTATAGATTTTGGACTCCGGACTATGGACTTTGGACTACTGAACAGGACTACGGACTACAGGGCAGGACTAAGGACTACAGGGCAGGACTACGGATTACGGACTATGGACTATGGACTAAAGACTATGGACTACGGACTAAGGACTACGGACTAAGAACTACGGACTAAGGACTACGGACTAAGGACTAAGGACTACGGACTACGGACTAAGGACTAAGGACTAAGGACTACGGTCTACGGTCTAAGGTCTAAGGACTAAGGACTACGGACGAAATTCTTAGTCTGTAGTTAGTCCAGAGTCCGGAGCCATGTTCCAAAACCTTGAGTCATGGTCCGAAATCTGCAGGCTATAGTCCTGTTCTATAATCCTCATTCTGAAGTGTAGCAGGACACTGACCAACAGCCTGGCAGGACCGTGAGACACATCATACAAATTAGGAAGTCCATGCCGAGAAGCTCGGGAAACAGCAAAGCGGAGTCAGAATTCAGCAGTATCATCTGATGTACACGTAGCACTTCTTGATCTTCCTCCCCCGGCCCTTTTGGGCTCGAGCGCCTTAACTTTCTTTTCTGTTTTTCATTTCCTTTCTCTCTTTCTCTCTCTCTCGTGTGTCTTTTGGTGGCTCTTCCGAATTCTCAGGTGAGTCTGTCCTCAGGAATGCTTCCTTTCTTGCTGCAGAGTCGAGAGGATTTCCTCGACCTGTAGCGCGAAGCTCCTGATTGAGTTGTTGTCCCTCTATAGGTCTCGAGGACTGGAGCGGGTCCCCTCTGGAGAGCACCCCTCTGTTACCATCTCATTCGGCCATGTCACCACATCGTTCACTCTCGTCCCCGGGCTGCGAGAAGTGTTACCACTGCATGGTGGTCCTGCCACTACACACAGTCCTCAATCCTTCAAGTTAGTCCATAGTCCGTAGTCCGTACATAATCCTGCCCTATAGTCCTTAGTCCTTAGTCCGTAGTCCTTAGTCCTTAGACCTTAGACCTTAGACGGTAGTCCGTAGTCCGTAGTCCGTAGTCCGTAGTCCTTAGTCCTTAGTCCTTAGTCCTTAGTCCTTAGTCCTTAGTCCTTAGTCCGTAGTGTCTTGTAGTCCGTAGTCCTGCTCTGTAGTCCATAGTCCTTAGTCCTTAGACCTTAGACCGTAGACCGTAGTCCTTAGTCCTTAGTCCTTAGTCCGTAGTCCGTAGTCCTTAGTCCTTAGTCCGTAGTCCTTAGTCCGTAGTTCTTAGTCCGTAGTCCTTAGTCCGTAGTCCATAGTCTTTAGTCCATAGTCCATAGTCCGTAATCCGTAGTCCTGCCCTGTAGTCCTTAGTCCTGCCCTGTAGTCCGTAGTCCTGTTCAGTAGTCCAAAGTCCATAGTCCGGAGTCCAAAATCTATAGTCCATAGTCCGCACTGCCATTCCACAGTCCATAGCTCCCATTTTATAGTCCGTACTCCTGTATTATCTTAGGTAATCCATAGTCCAAGCCCAGAAAAAGCAGTCCGGAGCCAGAAAAAGTAGTCCGGTCTGAGCATAATTCCATTAGTCCGGCACCGGAAAAATACCCCCTACCAGCTCGGTCGTAACCTACGGTACACATCTATATAAGCTGGCCCGTAACTTGCGGTCTATGCAGAAACTGAGCTCGTCCATAGCTTACGGACCAAAAAGGTGTCATTTGAGCTCGTTTGACCAGCCCGTAACTTGCGGCCTTAGGTCACTTTTGTCTGGCCCGTAGGTTTCGGCGAAAGTCACCGTATTGTGTGGGACACATGAGGTATTGCTGGAAAGCCCTGAATAACTAGATTCCGACGCATTTGAGAATGAGTAAATCGGTGGAGAATTGACTGAGTTAGCTTGGATTCAAACATTTTAGGGGGGAAAACAAAGAAACATTTCGCATTCTGCGAGTTTTGACCCGATCTAGATGCAAGAGGTATAGCTGGAAAGTTATGAATGAGTAGATTCTGAAACACCTAAGAACGAGTAAATCGGTTGAGAATTGACTGAGTTAGCAAAGGTGCAAGTATGCTAGAGAGAAAATGTAGGAATTCATTGTGCTCTGTGAGTTCTGCATGGACCAGGATGCAAAAAATACTGCCAGAAAGCGATAAATGAGTAGATCCAGATGCATTTTAGAACAGGTGAATTGGTTGAGAACTGATCAAGTTACATTAAATCAAATGTACACAAAAGTCCGGCCAGAGCTGGAGTTGAACCTGCAAACAAGCCAACTGCCAAATGGGGATAGTCATCGTTTGAGGTGTCGTTTCTGATAGGAAAACCCGGTATAGAGTAAACGATTCTACGGAATCATAACAAGTCTTTGGTTCGACTACGACTCGTATGGCGCTGTGACAAGGTCACGAAACACGTCAGTTTACGCCACTTAACGTGTTCAGCGCTCTGCAATTGCAAACCTCCCAGTAACTGAATCTGACGCATACAAGCCTTGGAAAGCACAAGGCGTGCAAGTACTGACGCTCTCCTTGACGCTTGCATCGGGTGCAGCGCGTCTGCATTTTGGAGGCATTGGGCGAGGATGCGAAATGCCTATAACTGGACCATCAGTGAGTACATCAGGAAACCTCTCTATATACTTGTTGACCTTGTTTGCCTTTTTTTGGTCTGGTTTGTCTGGTTTTGACCTGGTTTGTCTGGTTTTTGTCGAATTGTTTTTTTCAAAATTATGATTTGAGCTTTGTAATGCTAGTAATTCCAATGTTACACCCTTGCAGTAAACACCATGTACATCAAAAATCACCTAAGACTACTTTTAAAAAATCTCAGACAGGAACCAGAGAAAAACCAGACAAACCAGATGGAAAAAAGGCAAACAAGGTCAATTACGATTCCTTAGAATCGTTTACTCTATACCGGGTTTTCCTATCGAAAACGACACCTTGAACCAACCCCTATCTCCATTTGGCAGTTGGCTTATCTAATTGCAAGGTCACTGATCTGACGAGTTTGCAGGTTCAACTCCAGCTCTGGCCGGACTTTTGTTTACACTTGATTTGATGTAACTTAATCAGTTCTTAACCAATTCAGCTGTTCTTAAATGCTTCTGAATCTACTCATTTATCGCTTTCCGGTAGTATTTTTTGCATCCTGATCCGTGCAGAACTCACAGAGTGCAACGAATTCCTACATCTTCCCCCTGCAACACTTGAACTTGAGCTAACTCAGTCAATTCTCCACCGATTTACTCGTTCTCAACTGCGTCTAAATCTACATATTCCTAGCTTTCTATCTATACCTCACACGTCTCAATCGGTTAAGAACTCGCAGAATGCGAAGTGTTTCTTTGTTTTTCCCTCTAAAATGTTTGAATCTCAGCTAGCTCAATCAATTCTCCACCGATTCACTCGTTCTCAACTGCGTTGGAATCTACTTATTCATAGCATTCTATTCATACCTTGTATGTCTCGATTGGTTAAGAACTCACAGAATGCAAATTGTTTCTGTGATTCCCCCTTGGGAGCCATGATTGCTTTGTAGCTCCACAACGAAGCAATCAATGGACAAACGGTAAATTGAATTCAAACATGTTAAATTACACCTTCCCAACACAATTTAGAATACAGAAATCGGATCACTGAAAAAAGAGATATCTTTCAGTCTATGTGCCACATCATCAAAACAATATTGTCTGCTATCTCAACAACGAATTGTGCTATGGTGATGCATACCATACTGTTAGAAAGCTATTGTAAACCCGATTTCAACAAGCCCTCATACATTATGATTGGTGCAATATTGGCAGAGCTATAAAACAATTAGTCTGCCACATCATCAAAAAATATACAGTCGATAGCTCAGTACGTATTTATGCTATCATAGTGAATAAACTACCATCTGAAAGCTATTTCTAATCTGGTTCTAAGAAGTATTTCCTCACCTAGATCCATGCAGTATTGACTAAGCTATAAGAGGATTAGTCTGCCACTTTATTATAGAGAGATACGTACAGGATGACTACCACAGCCATCAGGTAGACACCTTCTCTCAATGTACACCCCCTCACTGCAGAGGGTGGAGAAGTAGCCTGAAAGTGTTGCAGCCACTGAGAGAGGCACCACTGGCTTCAACACTATCTAAAGAAAAGTCTCACAGAGAGGTGTTGCACTTCAAAACCGAGTTTTGATTATGTAATCAGTTCTCAAAACCATGGTACGGCCATACCATGGTTGAGCACAGCCACATACCTCTTAACGGCTGGCTCAGTTTGATGAGGTTGTAGGTTCAATTCCATCTTTGGCCATTTTGTTTTTTCTCATCTTTTAATTTATAATAAATGTATTTAATGCTTGACAACTAAATTTCAAACATCTATGATATAATACTATATGCAATAAAAATTTCCAACTGAAAATCTTGAATCAAATGATAAAAAGCTCGGTTTTGTACAAGAGGTTTGCAGGATGTATGAAGAAAATATATGGTAGATATATTAGTAAGATTGAACATGAGTGTAATTGCAGATAACCTAGATACAAATCTATGTGTTATTATAATAAGCAGATGCAGCCTAGATAGCAGCATGAACAGTGTAATAGTAGATGGTATAGGCATAATATACATTAGCAAAATGGTTGGAAACATCTAAGATCCTCAAGAGACTTCAAGAGCTTGAATATCCATCTGAAAAATTGGAATTTTATATAGCCAGAAGGCACACTATGTGGCTGGCTTATCTCAAGCTTATCCAGCTATGTAGAGCTATGGAGATTATAATAGCTGCCATAGCAGGAAGTGCAACATATATAGAGCTATGTATTTAAAAGAGAACACTATGAATGTTATAGGACCCCTATAGGCAGTTTTAGTCACTATGGCTACTATAGCAAGCCATCTAGATACCAGACTGATCAACTCAAAATTTGTCATATTTGGCGCTACAGTGCTACAACTAGATAGAGCAGTCAAGGTAACAGTAAGGTAATGTATTTGTATAGTATGGCATGCCATAGCATATAGAGTGTTGTGCACACACGCGAGGCTTTCAGAGAGGGTGCATCTGGAGCATTTGAGACATGCGCGGGAGGCTGTGCACATATGCGGCATGTCTAGCATGTGTGTGCATGTCATCGAGTACACATCTTGAGGTGTCCTACATGTGCGCGGGATGCTGCGTGCAGGTGCGAGGCCTTGAGTGTGGGTGCGGGTTGTCGGATGCAGGTGTAGGTTGTCGGATGCAGATGCAGCGTGTCGAGTGCAGGTGCGGGTTGTCAAACGTGGGTGTTGGGGTATTCCACATGCCGGTATTCCACATGCCCGCGGGGTGCTGTGCGTAGATATGGCGTCTTGAGTGCGGGTGTGGGGCATTGAGTGTGCATGGGTACATTGAGCATGAGTGCGAATTGTCGTGCATATGGGGGGTTGTCATAGATGCACAGGGCATTGAGTGCGCACGAGCAGGACGTCGTATGCATGTCCAGGGTCCTTATTGGCTGTGGCGGGCAAGCGCAAGTGCAAGCAGTTGGGCCATAGGATACACATGCTGACAGCTGAACGTTAAAGGGGGGAGTGTGTATTGGTGGGATGTTGCGAGAGTACACACCATTCGGTGCAAGCACGAGGCATGGGGCTAGCATGCAAGAACATGCGCCATGGGCATGAACGACGTTCCGAGTCCCATGGCAATGGGACTCTATGGTGTGATTATGCGCAGACGTCCAGGGCACAGGCCTTAACATGGCCTATGCACACGGTGCACAGATGGTGCAGCACAGCGGGCGTGCATACTTCATGGCCGGGGAGTTGAGGTTGTGCGTGTGGGCAACTGAGGATGCTGAGGATGTTGCTAGTGTCGTTGGAGAGGTGGAGAGGGCGATGTGAAGGCGTGGGGGGCAGCAGAGATGTCGGATGGGTGGTGGGAGCTGGAGGGAAGCACCGTAGTGTCGAAACAACAAGTGTCGCTCGAAAACGAGTGACACTTGATTAGCATAAAAAGACGTATAATAGAGGTTTTTTTTACTTACCTTCAGCCCTTCTACATTGCTGCTAACCCCGCTAAGATGTTTGATTCAGCGAGAGAAGGGGAGAACAAGAGAAGGAGGAGGAGGAGGAGAAGGAGGGAGGAAGGGTGAGACTTGAAGATGAGAGTTCAGAGTCTCAACGCACGTTTGGTGCTTCAGTCACCAAACACGCGAGCAGACATAACAAATCAAATAAAACAGCTAAAAATACAGAGAAAAAGAGAACTGTCATTATTGTGCTTCTCAATACAATATATGAGCTATCTTCGTAGCAAGTGTAGTATATCGTACTGGATGGCAGGGCTAAAATAACCAAGTCTAATACCTAGCCTCTGACACGGCACTCGGCAATGCCCGGGAGCCACGATTCTTGGCTTCGCCCGGAATTCTTATTCAAGGTGTGCGCAACACGCATTCCCTCTTGCTCTTTAACCTCCACCATCCCTGCCATGTCAACGCCTTCGTCATCATTGTCCGTCGTTGTCATCGTCATTCGCTTGCTCGTCGTCGTTTGTTTGCTTATCATTGTTCATTTGCTTGTCATCATTGCTTCCTCCATTGCTGTTGCTCCTGTTTGTTTTTGGTCTCCTGCACCTTATGCTAATATCTTTGTTAGTCTGGTAGTCTTTGTAGTCTTTATTGTAGACTTGGTACATATTCAAGTCTAAGTTTCCACTTTTCTATATGCTCATGTAAGCTGTTGTTTTGTATTACTTGTATTGTTATACTCATGGTTTCTTGATAAATTTTCGCTTTTCTGATGGTTTGATAAGCATTCATATGTTACCTTTGGATGTATTCTTGTATTAAAACTCTTTCTTTGTAGATTTTTGCTTTTCCGAGTCTGGCCTTATATAATTGTGGTTTATATATATTATGTCTTTGTTTATCTTATTTATATTAGTATAGTTTTGTATGTAATGTTGTATTGCATAGCATACTTTCAATATATAATAATACATCAAAAATTATTTTAAAAAAGGAATCGTCTTGCCATGCGAAGCATTGGCCCTCTCTCCCCAAGTAAGTATATGGAGAGGTTTCCTGATGTAGCATGCTCTGCAGTTGAAGCATGGCACTTACGCATATCCCAGCGACCACGCCTCCACAGTGCAAGTTGAGCAGTGCACCCGTGGGGCATGTGGAAGCGGCGCGCCACGACAAAGTGACGCATTTAGAGTCTGAAAATTGGTGAGTTCACTCCGAATCGACAAGAACAACACTCACCACAGTTCCAGCGCCTTCAACGTGACAATGGCACTTGCGCGAACGGGACGATAGGGGTAGTCAGAGTCCAAAGGGGGGGGGGATCTGACTGGAAGAACGCGGAGGTGATGTGGCAGACGAGTCAGACGAGTCAAAAAACGGATAAGTAGGCAGCTCCGAAGTCTGACAGAATCTCACCAGAAGACCAGTTCTGCGACGCCCGCGACCAGACGAGGATGCAGGGATGGGGAAAGTGTGCAGCGCGGAGACCATGCAAAGGGCGTTAGTGTGCCGCTCGCCGCGTCGGTCAAAAGCTTGGGTCGAAAGCTTGCGACGAGCAGCACCGGGAATGCGCAGCAAGAATGCGACGTATGCAGAACCCGAACAGTAGTGAGTAAATGGTGATCATGAGTAAATCACGGCATTGAACGATAAACCGATACTCACCTAGCACGCCGTCTGCCCACCCTTCCCATAGCATAGCAATGTGCGAAATGCAAGAGCCACTGCGCGGAGATGCATAGCGGATCCGGATGCCGCGTGTAAGCCGGTGATGAGCGGGTGCCGTCATAATTGATGATGACACCTCTGTCTCAATAGTAGCGACTGGCGCCGCAGCAGGTGAGGCACATACGGTCAGCCTCCACGGCGAGCACAGCCACAGGCGAGGGACAGAAAGACGACCAGGTGGCGCATGTCATCTAAGTTGACGACGACACCTCTGAGCGCTGGTGCTGAGGACGGAGGGGTGCACTAGTGCACCCACGTCCATCGCCCAAACATGGGGGCGATGCTCTTGTCCTGGGGGTGGGGCAGTGAGAATATAATGCGCAAGTTGTCCTCCCTGGCAGGCACAGCTCCCATCTCCGAGGAACATGGCCTGACTTCAAAGATGCCCGACGGGATGGGAAGCCGGGGCGCTATCATCGAACTTGATGATGACGCCCCTAGTTGCGCACAGTGTGATGCATTACGGCGTACAAAAACAAGCGCGAGAGGGACATAGGAGGCGATGGCATGACCGACAATGTCAAGACATGACCTCGAACTTGATGATGACGCCCTTTCGTCATCGCGCATTCGGGGTGACAGCCTGCCAGGCAGGACATCTGAGAGAATGGAAATCTACATAGCAGCAAGTCTCATTATGGATCCTATCAGTGAGCTATAGAGGCTATGAAAATGAATAGCATAGCTATGGAGAGCTATGGGGGCTATCATAAGCCTCCATAGCATGAAGTGTTAAATACATAGGATGCTATAGCCTCTATAGCTATGTGTGTCATATACATAGGACTATGATACTTACCAGGAGAAACTATAACTACTATGGCTATCATGGTCCTTATAATAAGGGTAGTCAAGAAATTTAAGTCAGGAATTTCTTATTTTCAAGGGTACACTACTGCAAACAAGGAACCCATGGAATCTAACATTATCTAATGAGTGAACAAAGGTCCTGAATAGACCTCGCGCCCTTGCACGCCTTGCACGTCGCCGTCCACGTGTATGCACGGACAGGTGCGCTCTTGCCCAACCAGCGCATGCTGGGGCAAGCGATGGCATGCATATGCAGCGCAGCGGGAAGCACGGATCATGCGTGGCCGCGCGCGATCGTGCGTGGTTTGAGGTGGTCGTATGGGGGCCGTGGGGCCGTGCGCGACCTGGCGCAGTCGTGCGGGGCCATGTGCAGGGCGGGGCGTCGGCGTATGGGACATCCGTGGAACATGGCGGGATGCGTGCGTCGTGCATGGTGGTGCGCAGGGAAGCGGTCGTAGAGGGGTGTGCGTGAACTGGCGCGGTCGCGCATGGTGCTGCACGAGCTGGCACAGTCGCGCATAGTCCCGCACGAGCTGGCGCAGTCGCGCGTAGCCACGCACGAGCTGGTGGGCCATGCGTGAAGCGGGGTGTCGGCGTACACGTCATGCACGGGGTGGGGCGGGATGCGCGGGTCGTGCGTGGCTGTGCGTGAGCTGGCGCCATCGCGCTTAGCCATGCACGAGCTGGCGCCATTGTGCGGGGCCGTGCGGGGCCGTGTGCGAGGCTCGGCGTCAGCGTGCACATCAGCGCAGGACGGCGCGGGATGCGCGGGGAATGCATAGCCATGCGCGTGCCCGTAGACCGGATGGTCGCACGCTTGCATGCGGGAGCTGGCGCGGACGTGCCCGCAGCGTCAGGGGTGTGTGCCCGCGCAGTCCGAGCCCTGGACCTCCCGCGCGCCGTTGCAGGGATAAGGTGCGCACTCGCTGGGCCGGGCTGGACGCGCGCTGGTATGCGGGAGCAGTGCATAGGCTAGGGAGGCCGTTCGCGACGTGCGTGACACCTCGCGTGGGCTTGCGACTGCGTAGCCATGCGCACAGCCACAAGTCATGGCCGCGAGCGTGTTGTCAATGACGCGGAGGTGTTGGCGCACGAAAGTGGTGAGATGAAGGGCCCGCATGGACCTATTGACGGCGTGCGGGGATTGTCGAGGGCGTGCGGGGGGTGCAGAGAATGCGGGAGGCCGGACAAACGACGTGTTGTGCCCCGTTGTCACAGCAATGAGGCGCGACGATGCGGATGCGAACGGCGTTGTCGGGGGGATGGGACCATGGCGGGCTCGTAGACGTGGGCGGGGGTGGGGGCGTGGGGTGTCAAAGATGATGGGTGCGTGGGTCACAAGAATGTAAACACGAGTATCGCTGGTTGAACCGAGCGATACTCGCGTGGTTAGTATGAGAAGACAACTAAAGATTTTTTTACTGACCGGTTTTGTAGCCCTCGAACCTCTGACGAACCCTCCCGACAATTGAGAATGTTGAGGGTAAGGCGAGAGCGACAGGAAGACGAACACGGAGAGAGGAGGGAGATGAAGGGAGTGCCACAAGCACAAGTCGACGCGACGAGTGCTTCAGCCACTGAGCCAGCACTCCACTGTCGTGCCTGGCAGTTTCGAGTCTAACAAATTGAATCAAACTACATTAATTCCAGAAAAAAGATGATATATACAACGAATCAGTTAAAACACAACTAATGAGCTAGCTATGTACCTACTGTGTACTACGCTTGGGTGTGTTGCAAGCCACTTAATGGAGTCTAACGGCCAGCCTCTGGCGAGATGCCCGGCAATGACCGGCCCGGTCTCGGCAGCTACATTTGACGCTCCGCTTGCCACGTCTATATAAGACGTGCGCGACTCGCTGCCCCTCTCTCTTCCTTACCACTACCATCCCCTCTTTTTTGTCAATCTTTCTCTTTTCCTTTGACACTTATGTTTGGTAAGTTGTTAAATTGTTATTATGTTGTTTGATTGTTAATCTTACTATTGTTTATAGACTTTACATTTTCGCTTTTTTTCCTCTTGTAGTAAGTCTTAGGGCTTTCGAATATCTTTACTTGTATACTAATGTGTTGACTTGACTTGTAGATTATATTTTCGCTTTTTTTTTTATGTCTCAAGTAAGTTTTATGGTTTGCTTATGATCTATTTTAAGCTTGTTTATTTTATAGTCTATCATAAACATATAGGTAATGTTTGTAGTGTAGTAGTAGTTGTATTGTAGTTAGATAATGTTTGAAATATAATGCTTTTAAACTTCACATTCTCAGTTTGTCAGGTTTAGATTTGTGATATGTTTTTGTTTTTGATGATTTTTTAACCAATATCATTGGCAGAGGTAGCATAAAGTGGATAGCAGTCTTACTGGCTAGATATAGTATAATAACAGAGATATGATACATAGCTGGCATAGTTATGATAGCCACCATATACTGTGGTAGCTATGGTAGCTATAATACCTTATAGTCTATACTATGATAGCTATGATAGCTACTGCCCTATACTATGATAGCTATGATAGCTATGGTAGCCCTATGTAGTTTGCCTTGCTGCTATGGAGTAGCTATGTAGAAAAGGGGACTGCTATGGCCCTATCAGAGCCATATAGGCTACATAGCGCCATATACCAGTGGTGCTTTTCTCAGATGGATACTGACGGACAGAATATGTCTGCCAAAAAAGGTAGATTGGTGCTGAATTTAAACCTGCATCGTACTTACCTGTCTCCAGGCGTCAAACTTGATGATGATGCCAGGCATCATGGCATCTAATGTGACCCACGGAGCTAGGCCTCAGCTTTAAGACCTTAAGACCTCGTCGATGGAGCACGGCAGGGCATCACATAATTTGATGATGATGCCTTTGATGTATTGTCCAGGCATTGTTTGGTAGGTGAGCATACAATCAACCTGATATCTATACAGTACTCACCGAACACTGGCCACCACACATACTTGATGATGACGCCCTTTGGGGATACTTGCAGGCATGCACTAATCTTGGCACAGGCAAAGCGATGTGAGTTGCAGAGTGGGCGGATGTCAAGACAACACTGGCAGGGAGAATGCGAGGTAAGACCTTTCTCGTATACCGAATTAGTTTTGACTCACCTGTCAGTGAAAAAGACATCATTGTGGAACCACTCTCCAGGTCAGCGCATCTGGCCTTCCGCTGCTCCATATCAGCCCGAGCGGCGAGATTGACGACGCCGCGCCAGCACGAGGAGCTGCAGGATAACGAGTCGGACATATGTGATTTTGCTGGACGTGGACAAGTACGTCTAGTACCTGGAGAAATGACGACGCCCAACATCGCTGCGTACATCCATGTGGAGGACCGGCGCCTCGCGGAGCTCTCAAACGAGCAGATTGCAGACACGCGCAGTGCCGTTGAGATGGAGAGTACGCATCGGAAGTTTTAGTATTTTGATGCGACGCTGCACTGAACCGTTGTGAGATCAAAGTGTCTTGAAAGTAATATCATCTTTGCATTTTGATGGTCTGATAGTAAGAGCTTTTGTGTTTTGACGTCTTGACGTCTTCTGTCAACACAAATGGGTTTCCCTTTGGGTTCATTGAAATTTTAAGCATCACCTTTGGACATTATTCAGAACGGATTCTTCCTTGTGCCTTACTGTCTCTTTCTGCCTTGAATCAAAGCTACCATTGCAGAGAGAGATATGGTCACCTTCTAAGAAAATTCTCCACTTTATCTCATGTCCAATTGGAGGCATAAAATCAGAAATCCATAGACAAGATATTCAGCTCTTGTACACGGAGGGCTGTTGAGTAGACTGGCTGAATTTCTAGCTAAATAAATTTAACTGGAATGCATGGTATCTTGGGAGAACAATAGCTAAAAAACCCCATAAGATCAATTGAAGATTAGTTTCTTTCTTTGTTCTGTCTTGCAGTCGCTCAGAGAATATGTATCTCAATATAAAAGATCCATCGGAATAGTACACGGAACAAAAGGCTGATGTATATACTAAAGTATCTACCTATAAATTGCTGTGGACTGGTCTGTTCTAATTGACAAGTTAATTATGCAGAAAATCCAAACGGGTCCTGCACTCCCAGGTCTGCATTATTTTTCCAGATATTCAAGCCAGATCAACAATTAAATCCTGTTTTTAATGACCCTTTTCCCACAGTGTCTCAAGAACAAAAAACAATCATGGGATGATGCATTTGAAAACTACAGGTTTACTTCTAGACAAAAACAAGTAATGGATTTCTTTCAAATCAAATATGAATGCAATGATGCCAGAGATGACTTTTCAGCACAACGAAAACAACAAGAGTTGAAAAACAGTTTTAGAGATAAGATCTTTTTAACATTCCAGCATGAGTTTGATGGTCAACATGATGAAGATGAGGCAACTGCCAATTGGGGTGTAGATAGTTTTACAGAAAAGCTTCAAGAAGAATGGGATGACATAGGCAAAAAACAACAAAAGAGATTGGCAGATATGTATGAAATGCATAAAGTGATCCAAGATATTGGATGGTTGAATCCTGAAGAAGTAAAGAAAACTGAAAATGCAGTTGATGAGAATGTGATTTTATCCAAGTCTCAAAAAGAATGGAAAGCAACTCTAGCACGAGAGAAAGAGATAATCTTAGCTAAAAGAGACCTTGAAGCTAGCAATGCAGAAAACAGCAAGTCTAACCCTTATGGTGACCCTTATAATGTAAATAAAGTCAAGTCAGTTAACAAGGCATATCTTGATTATGACTATCATCCAGAAAATCTAGAAGACAAGTCAAATATTGATGAAATAGCAAGGAGTTTTACACTAAATGATGAACAAGCAAGAGCATTTAAAATTATTGCAAATTATGCTATTATCCCACAGTCTGAACAGCTCAAAATGTATTTGGGTGGAATGGCTGGGACAGGCAAGTCACAAGTCATTAAAGCTATGATTCGATTTTTTAAACAAAGACAAGAGTCTTACAAGTTTTTGATCATGGCACCTACAGGGGCTGCTGCTGCATTGATAGGAGGATCCACATACCATTCAATGTTGGCTATCAATAAATTTCAACCAGAAGGAGGCAAAGGTGTATCTACTCTACTATAGCTGATATTCATACTAGGCTCCAACATGTTTGGTATATCTTTTTGGATGAGGTGTCTATGGTAGACTGCAATAGTTTGTACAATATCAGTGCCCAAATGAGCAGTGCACTGAAAGTAGAAGACCAGCCTTTTGGAGGTGTAAATATTATACTTGCAGGTGATTTTGCACAACTACCTCCTCCTGCTGGTAGTGCTTTATATAGTCAAGAGGTAGCTACCATCATCCACACTACTCATTCTCACCTAAAACAAAAAGCATGTTTAGAAAAAGCATTGTGGCATCAGTTTGTAACTATAGTAATTTTAAGACAAAATATGCATCAAAAAACACAGACACCAGATGATGCTACATTTAGAAGAGCATTAGAGAATATGAGATATAAACATTGTACAGAGGATGATATCAACCTTCTTAGATCTAGAATTACTGGTCCTGGGATTAATAGACCAAACATTGCAGACTCTCAGTTTCGAAATGTGTCTATCATTACATCATTTAACATTCAGAGAGATGAAATTAATATAGCTGGAACAAATCGATGTGGAATAGAGTCAGGTCAGGAACTTGTACACTTTTACTCTATAGATAAATGGCATAAAACAGATGAATCTGTATCAAGTAAAAAGAAAAAAAATATGTATAGTGATCCTATAAGAGCAAACAACCAAATTCACATTACATTGCAGAGAAAACTATGGGAGTTAATTCCATCTATGACAAAACACTATGCAGGAAAACTATCTTTGTGTATAGGAATGCCTATTATGTTAAAACACAATGAAGCAACAGAAATATGTGTTACCAATGGAGCTGAAGGCATAGTGGTAGGATGGAAGTGCCACACTGGCATTGATAACAAGCTTGTATTAGATGTAGTTTTTGTGAAATTGACTTGTGCACCTAAGCCAGTGCAACTTACAAGGTTGCCTCTTAATGTGGTGCCTATCTCTAGAGTAGAAGAGAAGATTAAATGCTTTATGCCAAATGACAAAGAAATATGGATCAGTAGGTCTCAGATCCCCATTTTACCTAACTTTTCAATGACAGACTATGCTTCTCAAGGAAGAACACAATTGTTCAATGTTGTTGATATTCAAAATTGTAAAGACCAAAGAGGAGTCTATACTGCTCTCTCACAAAGCTCAAGTATTGCTGGAACAGCCATCCTTCAGCAATTTAATACTGATAAGATTCGAGAAAGACTACCAGGATATTTAAGATCAGAATTTAGAGAGCTAGAGCTACTAGATGAAATGACTCGCCTTTAATATTATAAAAAACTGCCTCTGATCATTGATGCTCCTACCAGAGCAGCTCGTATTCAACAATATCAAATTTGGAAAGGGCTGACATGTGCCATTAAATGTGCCTGGTCCACTTAAATGGACAAAATCAGATCCTTTTGAACTTGTCAATGATACAAAAAATGCAGAATAGACAATCTTAGTCAAACAAAAGGTTAATACAGCTCAAAAAGATAGTGTAAAGAAATCTGATAATCCTAAAAAAAAGAAAGCTAGGCACATTTGAGGAAAACCCAGATAGTTTTGATACTGCAAGTGGAACACAAGTACTAGATGAGATGAGTAAACAAGGTGTTGATATGAGAAAAATAAAAATAAAAAAACAAAAACAGGTTCAAATATGCAGGCTTCTTCTCCCATTGGATTGAAATGGTGTGGTGAGACATGGAGCTGTGCATATGATACATTGTTTACTATTCTTTATCATATTTTTAGAACAAAAAATGATCTTTGGAAAAATCACTTAGCTAATTTGAACAATTACTGTAGTACATTGAATCATGAATGGACAATCTCAGAAGAATGTGACTTGGAGTCAGTGAGGAGGAATGTGAGAGCATTGCTCACACAGTTTGATCCTAACAAATTTCCTAATGCACAAGGAGTGGGAACTGACATCAGAGAGTTAACCTCTATTATACTTGCATGTCAAATAGATGTTGGATATGTCGAGGATAATTGTACATCATGTGAGTATTCTGTAACTGAAAATGTTTATAATCTTATATGGCATATTCCTAGCTTCTCTGCAAATTCAAACACTGCTAATGAATTAGGAAAAATTATGAATGGCATTAGTATGAAAAAATGCCCTCAGTGCAATAGTGCACTTCACACCACTACTGTTTTTATTAATGACAGTCCACCATTGATAGCTGTAGAAGTGGATCATCACAATATTAAAATAAACCACTCATTCACAATGAAGCATCATACAAATAATGAAAAAACAACCTTCAAACTTATTACTATAGTATATTTTGGAGCTGTTCACTTTACTGCAAGAATTATTGATAACCGAAAAAGAATCTGGTACTATGATGGAGCAACTACTGGCAGACAATGTGAGTTTGAGGGTATGCTATCAGGTTTTAATAATTTGCATTATGCAAAAGAGCGAGAAGCAAGTGTACTTATTTATATACCTGGATAACTAACAAAACAATTAAAAAAAAAAGAATTGTCTTGCCGTGCAAAGCATTGGCCCTCTCTCCCCAAGTTGTCCATATAAGCTACCTGGTAATGGTGTAACTTTGCTAGCCACCGCTGGCACTCTTTTGTCAGTGTTGCTGTCCACGCAAATACTTCAAATAGCTCCGGCGATGCAGAGCCGCGTAAGTGTTCATCTGAAGTTTTGCGACATTTGGTGAAAGATTGACCCACTAAGCTAGCAAATCCAAAACGTGACATGCGTCGCAGGAGTAGTCCGTGCTAGAATACTATATCTGCTCAGCATTGGCTTGATCGATAAGTGATTGCAAGCATCTTCCCATATCTGCTATATCTAGTAGCTTCGAGTCAATTTGCCTCGACTTTCTCTCCTACCTCCCGTTCGTAACGTCTAAGGGTGCCTCCCTACCACAGTGTAGTTAGTTCATTATTCGTGCACATGTAGTGAATGCTGATAGATACAGGGCCAACAGGGCAATGTCTACTTGAAGGGGTAGGCAATGTACGAGGAAATTGTGCACTTGCACATCTTATGGCTGCGCTAAGAACCTTTTCGTCGATAATGTCACTTGCCGACAGCTCAAAAGACGGTTGATCGGGGAGAAAGAGTATTAGAGCCATCGGACCACTGATCTGCGCTGCGGCTACTTGTCCAGTCATTCCGGTGCTGCGGATGCCTTTGCCAATGATCCGGACCCATCTCTCGAGACGTCAGCACAAGAAGCCGAGTTCTCCTCTGCGTTTGTGTCAGCTGCATGGTCAGATTTAGCCCAGACCACATGACCTTATACTAAAGCCGAAAAGGCACTGGAGACCATCCTTGTGTTGAACACAGCTTTTATCTCTGGCAGGCAGACAGATCTTCATTTTGACGGCCTTGTCTTTCTCACCCCTCCGATGCATGATGATCCGACATCCGAAGAGCTCCGACTGCGAACTGATATAATCAGCAACACTTCTATCATCGAATACGAACACTGGATATTTGATGTTTTGACTCGCGTCGATCGAATTTGCTCTCACAGATCACACGATGCCGAGACTGCAAAGGTGGATCTGGTCAAGGTGATTGAGGCGGAATGGGACCGTGTGCAAGGCCTCAAGCTGCATGCATGGAGAGAGCAATATTGCGGCAACGCATCTGAGGACGCTGAACATCCCGATCAACATGGCCTCCTGCCAAGGAGTTTGAATGTTGACACAGGTGAAGCCGCTGTTTTATTTTGAAGTACTGCATTGCTGAAAGATCTCCACAGCTTCCCATTTTTGCCTTCCCGTGCTTCACGCAGAGCCTATCGTCACGGCCGTGTTCATCCTGGTTGTCATCATGCATCTAATCAGCAGGCTTTCGTTGAACGATTGCTCTTTCCTTCTGGAATCGATCCGGCTTATCATCGAGCTCTCCATGGAGTTTGTGGGATCCTTTTCAAAGTGCAGACAGCATGTGACAGGCAGTATCCCACAGGATGCTCGGACGATTCTCAAAGGCTTACGATTAATGCCTCCAACAAACGTGTATGTTTGCTGTCCGAAGTGCTTTGTCTGCTATCCAGAAGGCGGCCTGGACTCTTATCCAGAACGATGCACCTTCACCAGCACCCCGTCCAGTAAACCATGCGGCAGAGTTCTGAGGAAAGCTCGGACCATTCGTGGAAAGTTGCACACCCAACCCGTTCGACGCTACCTCTATCATAATCTCAAGGAGTGGATTGGAGAGCTGATATGCTGTGAGGGAATAGAGAGCCTGCTCGATGGTGTTTCATCAGATTTACCAGCCGGAGGTAGTTCTGATCAAGATGTCTACGATATCTGGGACACGGAGGAGCTGTGGAAGTTCAGAGGTCTAGACGGCAAACCATTCTTTTCTCATCGGAGCTCTGGTCGTCTTGCATTCAGCCTATGCATGGATGGCTTCAACCCTTTTCAGAATAAGCAAGCCAGGAAGAAAGTGAGCACTGGCGCTATGTATATGATCTGCCTCAATCTTTCTCTCCGCCTTCGCTATCGAGTTGAGAATATGTTCTTGGTTGGGGTCATCCCAGGCCCCAGCGAGCCATCTATGGAGCAGATCAACCATCTTTTAAAGCCCCTCGTCGATGATCTTCTTGACCTTTGGGAGCCTGGTATCTTGCTCTCGAAAACTCCTAATTTTCCCCAAGGACGGACTGTCTCAGGAGTTCTCGTCCCACTGGTCTCTGACCACAGATGGCTGGCTTTGCTGGGCATACCAGCCTCATTTTTTGCTCGTATTGCAACCTTTCGCTTCGTGACATCAACAACCTTGACGTGGATACATGGGGCACCCGTACTTATGAGGAGCACATGTGGCATGCCTGTGCTTGGCGAGATGCTCAGTCGGAGTTGGAGAGGGAACAGATATATTCAGCCTATGGTGTTTGCTGGTCGGAGCTCCTGCGTCTTTCGTACTGGGACCCTATACGGTACACAGTCATTGACGCCATGCATGCTCTATTCCTCGGTAACCTGAAGCATCATTGTTGCACTGTTTGAGAGATGGACGTACAATTCGTCGATGGTGATGGCACCATGAGTGATCCTGTTACGACCACCACAAAGGATGAAGAAGTTCGTGTGGGCATCCGTACGTTGCGGACTGCACCCAGAAAGAAGGTGGAGGGGTTGAAACTGAATGTCTTGAAGCATCTAGTGCAGGATTACAGATTGCATGCTGAAGGAAGGAAGAAGAAGCCATATGTCAACGTGCTGATTGCATACGTGAGTCAGTCCATATCTCTTAATGAATACATACTCACGTGCACATCTGCATGTCAGCGACAGGAGCAGGGTTGGTTCGATAAAAAAGATTGCCTTGTCAAGCCCCCTACTCCAGAGGAAGAACCAGAAGTAGGAGCTTCTTCCAAGGAGGAAGAGGGTGATCTAGTTGTAGGTGAACAATACTACCACTTTGCTCCTAACGAGAGGGCATTTCACGACCTGTACAAGACAGTCTTGGTCGCACTTTGTGTCAAAAAGTTCAATTGTACAAAATCAGAGTTCAACCGATTAACGAAGGCTCAACTTGCTCAAAAACTTGTATCAAAGGTGATTTGCCTAGTTAATTGTCTTGTGCAGCTCTGATCCGGTATCTTATCTCAGCGCCAGCAGGAAGGACTTGCGGATGAGTCTGGTCAGCTGCTTGTCGAGAACCTGGAGGGACTCGCTAGCATACGGGTCGTTGTGATAGGAAGTTGCGAAAAAGTGTGCCGCGTGAGCTAAGGCAGCGAGTTTCCCACGATGTGGAACACCGTGGCACACGCGCTCCTCATAGAGAGTTGCGCTGTTATCGATTGCACGTTAGTGTCATTTGACGCGACGCGCAGCGGGAATCGCGTACAATCGCAGAGTGTCCCGATGATACTGAAGACGATCTGTATCCATAAATGCGCTGGGCTCAGAGATAAGATGTCAGCATGCAAATGTTCTCGCACTCGAGTGGCTAGTTGTGCAGGGTCTCCTTCTGACTTCATTGGTTGATCCCCGTGTCTGTCATATGGGAAACGCATTAGTCGAACGCAGCTACATGGTTACTCAGTGTACTCTTGATTATGACGCGCTGTCTTGTATCTGCCACTAAAATCATGACAATGAGAAGATGACGCTGCGCAGAATCAACAACTTCTCTACTTATATGATGCGGTACCTCCGGGAGCTCCTACGATTATTTCCGGGTGTCAGCCTGTCACCTAACAATCACATATCTGTTCACCTTACCCCCTTCTTCCATCGTTTTGGCCCCACTCACTCCTGGAGGTGCTTCGCCTTTGAGCGCTGGAATTATCTGTTACAGCAAGTAAACACGAACATGCACTTTGGTACGTCTCTGTCTTCCCGGTAGCTGCTTTTAAAATTGACCAATGTGGTAGGCAAGATGGAAAAGACGATGTACGAGCGTTTGTGCATGGGGCAAAAGCTCAAAGCCATCATTGATAGCCGCCAGCTTAGTCCTGTTTTCAAGCGCCTGGTCGATGCATACAATCGTGCATTTGGCAAAGACATTTGCGGTACATTTCTCAATGATATGTTGGCTTTCGAAGACCAAACGGCTCCTATGTCCAGATCACGAGGCCAATCGAAAGTGCGGCTTCTGACGACCATTCTCAACCATTTGTCGCTACTAGGCACCTACTCACCACAAGTCACGAAGCATGAAAAAATTGACTTGCCTAGGGGAGTTTCCTACAGCAGCGCATCTGTAGGGGATAGCTTCGTTATCCTTGGCAACAGCGTCCCAGATGACTGGTATCCAGGGCGAATCATCATGCTTTTCACTGCTCATAAGCCTCGATCGAGATCTACCGAAGCAGACACAACTTTTGCTGTGGTTCAGAGATTCAAGTCTTTGTCGCAGGAGGATGCTGAATACGATCCATATCGCCAATTTCCGATAGCAGGTGGTGTTACGATTCCTTAGAATCGTTTACTCTATACCGGGTTTTCCTATCGAAAACGACACCTTGAACCAACCCCTATCTCCATTTGGCAGTTGGCTTATCTAATTGCAAGGTCACTGATCTGACGAGTTTGCAGGTTCAACTCCAGCTCTGGCCGGACTTTTGTTTACACTTGATTTGATGTAACTTAATCAGTTCTTAACCAATTCAGCTGTTCTTAAATGCTTCTGAATCTACTCATTTATCGCTTTCCGGTAGTATTTTTTGCATCCTGATCCGTGCAGAACTCACAGAGTGCAACGAATTCCTACATCTTCCCCCTGCAAACACTTGAACTTGAGCTAACTCAGTCAATTCTCCACCGATTTACTCGTTCTCAACTGCGTCTAAATCTACATATTCCTAGCTTTCTATCTATACCTCACACGTCTCAATCGGTTAAGAACTCGCAGAATGCGAAGTGTTTCTTTGTTTTTCCCTCTAAAATGTTTGAATCTCAGCTAGCTCAATCAATTCTCCACCGATTCACTCGTTCTCAACTGCGTTGGAATCTACTTATTCATAGCATTCTATTCATACCTTGTATGTCTCGATTGGTTAAGAACTCACAGAATGAGCAATTGTTTCTGTGATTCCCCTTGGGAGCCATGATTGCTTTGTAGCTCCCACAACGAAGCCATCAATGGACAAACGGTAAATTGAATTCAAACATGTTAAATTACACCTTCCCAACACAATTTAGAATACAGAAATCGGATCACTGAAAAAAGAGATATCTTTCAGTCTATGTGCCACATCATCAAAACAATATTGTCTGCTATCTCAACAACGAATTGTGCTATGGTGATGCATACCATACTGTAGAAAGCTATTGTAAACCCGATTTCAACAAGCCCTCATACATTATGATTGGTGCAATATTGGCAGAGCTATAAAACAATTAGTCTGCCACATCATCAAAAAATATACAGTCGATAGCTCAGTACGTATTTATGCTATCATAGTGAATAAACTACCATCTGAAAGCTATTTCTAATCTGGTTCTAAGAAGTATTTCCTCACCTAGATCCATGCAGTATTGACTAAGCTATAAGAGGATTAGTCTGCCACTTTATTATAGAGAGATAGTACAGGATGACTACCACAGCCATCAGGTAGACACCTTCTCTCAATGTACACCCCCTCACTGCAGAGGGTGGAGAAGTAGCCTGAAAGTGTTGCAGCCACTGAGAGAGGCACCACTGGCTTCAACACTATCTAAAGAAAAGTCTCACAGAGAGGTGTTGCACTTCAAAACCGAGTTTTGATTATGTAATCAGTTCTCAAAACCATGGTAGTACGGGCCGCCGGACAAAAATACCGAATGGGCGGTTTTTTGAAAGGCCATTCCCTTCCCTTCCCTCCTTGG
>QUOP01000071.1:0-193392 GCA_003675405.1 Hericium coralloides
CACATAGAATACAGGCTGAGAGACGTATGGTTCTCTCAAGAATGGGCCTGTGTTCCTGCCGTCCGATCGGTGGATCGCATTAAGGACAAAACATATGCAGAGGCCAGGGAAGGCCTTCAGCGGTCCATGCCTCTCACAATGTGGTCTGTCGTCATCATCTTCAGTGAACAGTCGGGTGGGGGTCTTTGGTAGGCAGATGCGACGGAGACGAACACCGTGCACCCGTCGTGCAGAAACAATGTATTTTGGAATCGAAGCAGACATGGAAGGACGTGTCAGGTGCAAGGGGGGATGGGCTGGGAGACGGGAGTGCGTTTGGTGACAGTATGGGCCGGAGTCGGTCCGGCAGTTGGTGAGTGACGTTCTGGACGTACCCGAAGGTTCTTGACCGGCGGTTTATGCAACCTGCAAGAAGGCGGACACCGGGTCATGTCAACCTTCCGGGAGACCCAATCAATCCTTGGATTGTGTTCTTGCAACCAATCTGTCCCAAGGATGATATCGTAGTCTCCGATGTCAACAAGGAAGAACTCAGCTGTTTCTTCATGATAGGACTCCGAGTCCTTTGCATAATGCGGATGTCCTGAGTGGCAGAGTACGGACCCAGCCCATAATGTTTTCGGAGTTATCAACGTTGCGGACCGGAAATGGGTTGGGGAGTTTCTTGAGTGGAAAGCCATGTTTTTTAGCGAACTCCGGGTGCATAATGATACCTTCTGCGCCACTGTCGAGAAGCGCTTCAGCGTCGGTTTGTTTCTTGATCGGGGTCATGAGAATCTTGACCTGGAGTGTGATGGATGGTGTCTGTCGATTGGGCGTGATAGCGGACATGCGCAGAGACGACGGATATGATTGCTCACAGGGGTCAGATAATACAGAGAATTGATTTGATGGATCAAAGAAATGTTTCATGCCACCACCAGACGACGTTACTGGGGGGCGCTCCCAAAACCCTCTACCATATCTCGCAGCACTGCCTTTGCTTCTTCCTGCTCGGTCTCACTCAGACCATTCAATTTGGCAGAGAGATTGGCAATGGACCGGTGGACTGGAGGGGTGGTGGACATTCCGGGTTCATTGTTTTGAGCTACTCCCGGACTTGGACCGGTTTCTAGTGCTCGGATGCTCGGGGCGAGGTTACCGGGACAATCGATTGAGATGTGCCCCTTCTGGCGACATCGGAAACACCCTCCCTCACGGCGAAGGCGCTCCCGCTCCTGGTCTGTGAGGCGACGGAGTTGGTTCCCGGCTGCAGCGACTGTGCGAGGTCGGCTAGTAGAAGGCGTTGGAGACGAGCGATTGCTCACCGGTGTCTTCCCCGTAGGGGGGCGTGGTTTCTGAAATCTGGAGCGTTCCATAAACGCTGCATTCCTGTCCCGGGCCCTATCCTTCCAGTCTGAAAGCGATGCGGGCATGGGAAAGGTCCGCATGCAGTCGTCCAATAGGGCAGAGTTGAGTCCGACCTTGAACCAGTGTATGAGGGCCTCGTCGTTGTAACCGGTGTGCGGGGCATAGGATTCAAACTCGGTGATGTAGTCCACAACCGGTCGGGTACCCATCTTGAGACGATGAAGGGCGTCACGGTTCTCGGTTGCAGCATCAAGGGGGGCAAAGTCCGTGTCAAAGCGGGTGAAGAGGTGGTCAATGGTATCAAAGCGCCGGACGAACGTTTTTGGTGAGTTTGTGTCTGCATCCCATGATTCATCATCCTGGAGGATCTCCTCAACACGTTGCACGGCCCAGGATCCTGCGATCGGACCTTGGCAGAGGTCCAAGAATAAGGAGATCTTGGCTGCTTCATCCTTGTATTTGGTGCTGTTGGCACGGAGGAAGAGGCGGATCCGGAGTTTAAACTCCCTGGACTTGGAGCGATCCCCCTGAAATGGGGTTGGCTTTACGCCGATTTCACTGGTAGACATGTCGGCGATGGAGACTGGGGTTGGGGCAGGGAGGATGACTGGTTTGACGTTGGTGATAGACGTCGGAGGCGCAATGGTGACAGGATGTGGGGGCGGGGTTCGGTTCCGGGATGGTGGGAGTGGGATTGAAAGAGCCTGGTGGTGAATCTCTTCAGATCTCTGAAGGCTCGCCAGTCGTGTGCGTTGTTCTTGTTCGAGGTGTTCTAGGATTGTTTGCGAAAGCGCAAGCTCGGATTCACTGATGAACTGATCACTTGCCTGCCAAAACCAATGGTCTCTCTCTTCCATAAGACTCGGTCTCCACGCAACAACTCTCCGGTTTGTATTAGACCGGTACGCATAGTACTTCTGGGTGACGTCGTCCCAGGTAAGTCCGAGGGGTACGGAGAGCGGTTCTGTGCATGCTGGGGGAGAGTCGACACTTCGAGGGAGAGCTGGTGGGGGAGGTGGGGTCGCAGGGTGTCTCCGGTGGTATTCCTCTGCAGCGGCTTGGAAATCGTGGAACTCTAGATAGGGGTTCTCGTCACGATCACCAAAGTACCACCAGTCAGCTAGATCTTCGTCCTCGTGGTCAAACTGAATCCGGGCGGTACCCGAAAAGGTGTAAACGTAGTACTCGTCTAGGGACTCGAATATCCCGAGTGGATATGGCTCGGAGGTTTGGAAGTAGCGGGGGTCCGGAGGATCAATGGTGATGGTCTAGAAGAAGTCCGCCGCAACAGGGCGACGGCCAAGGAGTCGAGGGGTCAAGGTATCGGCAGCGTATGGGGTGCGAAGAAAGGAACTTCCTATTTTCTCGCAGGCCAACACAGGTCGGGGGAGGGTTCTGGCGTAAATAGTCCGTAGGTCTGGAAAGAAAACGGTGTCGATGGGGGAATAATCAATGGGGATCCGTGTCCAGGGCGTCGATGGTGATAAGCGAGGTCTGCGATGAAGGCAACAAATGTCTGGGTTTCTATATGAAAGATGATCCGAATCCGAACGTATAAGGCAACAGAGACAGCACCTGCGCGCGGTTTCCACGATTTCAATCGGTACCAAACTCCGTCTGCTTCCCAGCCAGTCCGTTCCACGTAGGGCTGGATGCACAGGTGCGAGCTTGTTTCGATGGTGTTACTGATGGCAAAGGGAAGGTGCGGCTGGTGGTATAGGTGTTGGGACTCTGTAAAGATGTCGGCGTCGAGGGGGAATTGAATTTGGAAAGATATGATGGGCAATAGAGAAATGGTGAGGCGGGCGTATGAGAGACTGTCCAGGTGTCAAGACTCGGTCGAAGACAGCAGAAGAGCCGCCCAAGTCACCAACCAGTTATGCGAACCGGGTGCTCAGGAGGAAAGGAGACGAGAGTGAGAACGATGGCAAGCAGTGCAGTGCCCTGGATAGCAGGTACAGTACGGTACAGACAAAGTGGACAGTCTAAGGGAACAGATAAACGACCGAGAGACTATAAGGACGAGGGAGATCGATGATGGCGGAGGAGGATGATAATCCGATACCGAGATCAGGAGCTACGGTCCGGTGCGTATCCGATAGGTACAAGGGGAACGGAGGTCCGAAAGATGATGGGATCTGGATAGCAGGTCGGACCTGCAGGCCGGTGAGTATCAGATAGGTACAAGATGGGCGAGTATAGATAAGAGATGAGATAAGGGAGGAGACTTGTGGTGAGTGCCGAGGAAGATCCGAGGAATGGCCGAGGGGTGTCATGGGAGGTCTGGTGACCTCCAGGGAAAGCCCGAGGAACCCGGTGGTCTCCGAGGGGCATCCGGTGGTTGCCGTGAAGGACCTGGTTGGGTCTAGGGCGGCATGACAGGATCATGGTCCGGTCATAGGTGCATGTACTGGATGCGAGGTCCGGTCTGAGGAAGGGAGGCCGGACGTGCTGCCCGGATGGAGGAGAGCAGAGCAGAGAGAAATGGAGCGATTCGTGACAGTCACCGCGCAAGGTACTGTTTCGGGAGCAGAAGAAGACAATGAAGACAATAATTCAATAGACCTTCATTCAATTGTACAAGCTCACTATGTTGTTTCTAGACGTGTAGACGACGTTCCATATCGATCCAGCATAGGTCCATAAGCCCCATGTGAACGGTAAGTTCAACCAAATATTCATATCAAAATAGTAGAATATGCTAAATGACAGGTACTCCACAGGTGCTGCGCCTATGCAATGATTGGATGATTTGGTCTATATGATGAGATGTTTCGATATAAACATATTTATGTTCTTTTTTATTCAGTACAGGTGACGTATGTCAAGGTAATTTTCTAGATTGACAGAACGAATGTATGGCACAAAATGCGGCCAGCTATCCGATAGGGTGATGCCCCTATAGACAAGTTATCGAATTCGAACGTGCTGATTAATGGAGCCTATTGTCTTATTACGAACAGAAACGAGTCATTGAATACTGAAGGCGCTAGGTATATAGTATGGACGAACACGTCGTGCTTTGACTTAACTTTCTACATCAGTGTGTGGTATTCGATCTTCCTTTGTTCTTACGCTTCATGACTAGTAGTCGTTCCAAGAGGAAGACACCTGCAAAACCAGAAGCAGTAGAAATGCCCAAGAAGATTTGCCTCGATGACATGTATGTATTTACTCACATCTGTTGTGCCAACTATTTCATCATTAACAATGTTCATCGACTCTGTTTTTAGACTGATTCATTTAGATGATCACGATAACAAAGATTCCGTCAACACGTCGTTCGTGGTGGACAACTCATCCAAGATCGACGGCAACGACCTCTTTGGTGACGGTCCAGCTGCAGCGTGCGTATCGATCGATATATTTTAATTGAATAATGCAAATGAAATAACAATATGCATCGTTAGGTCAACCAGCAAAAATGTGAAGAGCGATGACATGGACGTGTTACCTGTTTTGCGACCTCCTGTCGAAAGTGGTTCAGGCAAATCGAAATCGAAGGATGATGACGGGGACAAGGTGAGAATGAAAATGTCATATTGAATGCTCAAAAGCATCTAGCATTTCTTTCCGTCTTCCTTTACCGTTTGATTTGTTTTCTAATCTTCTTATTTAGGATAAGGGCTTGACAAGGAAGAAAGGTCCTCGGTGCCCGTACGTGAGTGAGGTGATGGACTTCGACCCGTCCACTGCCAAATATCCTAAGATGTGAGTAATTCGTCGTCAATCATCTTTTAAGACCATACGTGTACATCCGCGCTGATTCTAACTTTGGTACAGACGTGAGTTGATGGACAAGATAGAGATTCTGCCATGAGTGGATGTGTGCGCGTACTACGAAACAACTTATGACATGCGTCCAACAGGTTCGTCGGATCGGTTACAAGCTTCAGTAACAACACGCCAGAGGTTGGAATACCTCGATCCAGCGTGGAAGGGTCGTTCGTCAGCAAGAAGGTTAGAGAGTGAGCAAACCGTATGCATTGTGGTCTACAAGCATACAAAGTGATGTGATTCAAAAGAAGGATTGACAACATACTCATACATCCGGGAACCAAAAAGTTAATCAATTTAGCGATGGCAGACCCCGAGCATTTCAAATGGAAGGGACTGTGGGTTGTGTATAAAGATAGCGGAAAAATCCCTGTTTTAATGGGGACAGTCACTTTCTCTCAGCTGGATCGTACAGCAAGCTCTAAGCAAATATGTCTGGCCCCTTTCAATTGTGTATGGCCGCGAACAACAGCATTCATCGGTAGCTTGTACGGAGACAGTATGATTTATTTTTCGACCTTCAACCAGGGTATCTCCTTCTCAACTATCAGATCTAAGGCTGGTAAGTCATGCGTTGTACGTTTATATCAAGCATATAGGACTCATTTTTTTTTCATGAAGGCGGGTCAAGTTCATCTAGCCCGAAGAATATAGTATCACCTGGGAAAGTTGTTGCGAGCGCTTTCGAGCCTGTATTGTTGGCCAACACGAAAGGTGCAATATGTCAATGATTCTACAGCTGAAACGTGTTGTTCACAAATGACAAGTCCTGTACTACAATGAAAGCGACGGTTTCCTCTTCGAAAAGTACACATCACTCCGACAGTTGAAGAGGGAGCCACTTCTTGGATCGGCCATGGTCGTCGGTTTTACACTCGGTGCATATGCGATGACAGCAAACAAACAGCCCGGAGGTATACGGGACTTGACCTATGTCATGAGCACAAACATACAGTTTGTGATCCTCGTAGAGGACCATGACCATCGATCAAATGGAGGCGGAGTCAACCTCTATGAGCTGTGGAGTACGACAGCTCTGTCTGGTTCGCCCGAAGTAACCGAAGACGATGCGGATGAAGATGACGATGAAGACGATTATGGGGAGTTGTTGTAGATCTGAAACCAAAGGTCGAGCAGTTCAAACACGCATCTCCAGATATTGTAGTAAGATTGTACGTTAGTTAAACACGGATACTAGGTCTCGCACTGCGATGTGTCTTATGAAGTTTGGTTACTGTAATGGTGATTCGGAAAGGAAATCGAAGCTTGAGATTTTGATATCTTTTTGAACAGTCTTACGGGGGTAAAGAAGATGTGATCGGTTTTTTTTTTTTCACTTTGAATTTTGCGATTCGATGCTCAAAAAACCCGGTCTAATTTTTAATGAAGAAGGATAGTCAAATCGTACTACTACAATAACGAGGAGTTGAGTTCGTTATTGTCCATGTCCGTCATCTAAGAGAAAGAAGGTGCACACTTTCCCTGTGTTGAGTTGTGATGATATTGATTCATTCTATCATATTTCTTCATAGTTGTCGTTAAGGTACTCACATCTCAACCCGATCGTTCTTGTTTATTGAAGGATGATCTTTATACAACTTACACGCCTGCGGTGCAGTACAAGGATGCAACTCTGCAACTCGTTCGTTTCACGTTTCACGTAGATGCACTTAATTATGTTACGTAGAGTTCGCGTGCATAATCGATAGTTATCAGTGAAGGCTGTAACCTGTGATAATTTGCTGGTGCACGCAGTTGTAGAGTACGACCATACGTATATCTTTGGGCATGAGATGAATTTTTCCATGACAACACTATGGAAATATGACATTTGCAAGACAATACACGAATGTGCGTGACTAGCAATATTGAATTTATAGAAATTTCTGAGACAACTTTGTTCACAGTTCTACCGTGCTAGCGGAAGAAAGTTATGATCTCTGTCAAATGAGCCCGTGTGCAATATGTCGTAGATGGCATAAACTGGCGATCTATCATGCTGCATGCATGTATATGTGACCTTGTTTTGCGTACAGTTTGTTAGGCAAATCGTATATTGTAAAAATAAAGCATACCTGCATCCATGCTATCAACAAACGAGGTATGCGCATAGATGATGCTGTGAAGCAATTCCATCTACTCCATGATATCTTTAAATGGATATTCACGAGATAAATGAACAACACATGTTATGAGGTCCGAGCAGCAAAAAAGAAAAAAAGGAAAGAAAAAGGGAACGATATCAAACGGGACGAGATATCGGTGAGTACACAGAACGTCGATTGTATTATTGTGCATTATCGACTGGTGCGGCCTTCTGTAGCATCACCGAAGACAAATGCGAGCCTTTGAGTAATCTGGTATGTATTTCAGTAGGATGATGACTCAAGCGTAAAGGCGACGTACCGGAAAAGGCTTATCGCATCTGACATAAGTGCAAGGTCCAAGTCGTTGCCAGGACAAGTAGACATGATAGTTACGATACCGTCGCTGACGCTGTCGAAGGTGACATTATTCGACGATGCCTCGTTATAAGTGTGTACAAAGCGATTGTCATATATAACAGTGGCAACGACGGAGTCGTCCATGATTGCATAGGACATGTCAATGGTTTTGGCGAAATCTGAATATTGGAATGCCAATGAGTCTGAAATTTGTAGTAGGGTGTAAGCAAGTCTCAAGGGACGCAGACTTGGCTCGGATCGAAAAGCGATAGTGATGTGATACGTCAACTCCAGACCTTGAATCACTTCCCAGAAGATATGGATGGGAAAATGCATGAGTGCTGACACATAAGTTGATGTGAAGTCTTCTGAATTCTGACAACCAGTATGTTGATATTTCGGCCAGGTTTAGATTGATTGTCTGCTCACCATAATAGATACAACCAAAGGAGTCATGAGTTCATAAATTGGGTGTCTTGATACCGAATTGACTAAGTGTACACAGTCGAGGTCGTCGCTCCGCATGAAAACGATATCCTTGGATTGCTGAGTCGACAGTAGGGCCAAACAAAAATCTGCATTGTACGAATGATTAGAGCATTAGATTAGATGGAATGACTACTTACCGTCATCGACTTGGACTGTGAACATGAATCTATAATAGATTTTTTGAAGATTATGGTCCATGGTTTAAATCCAAACACAGGACAAAAGATATCCTGAACGCAGTGTGCTATGTGCATGTTGTTATATCGCACTATATATCAAGACGTACATTTATATTGTTGGTAACATTTTGTACATGGTTTGTATGATTCGTTGATTTAGTCGTAAAATACACTGTAGCGTAATGACTTACACTTATATATATTCCGATACCGCACGAAGGCTGTTCCTGCAAAATAAGTCAACGAGTGTCTGGCTGAAACACGCTAAATCGTACTGCGCCCGAAAACTGTGCTGGCCATCTAGAGCGTACACCATGCAAAAAAGGTGTTGTTCTACGCCGCAAACATTGCGCCTTGCGGAGTGTCATACGTACTAGCAAACGTAGCAAAGGAATATGAGCATTAATCGGCACGGACATCTGCGGTTTCTAGACTTACTTTGATTGTTTGTATTCGGTGTCGTACTGAATCTGTATTCAGTAGGTAACTTTTGGCATTTATTGTTGAAATGTAGTGATGATGCTAGTCTCAGATGACAACATTATGGTAAGATCTAGAACGATCTGGACTCTTTGATTGTAGAATCACATGGAACGATCACATAGCCTTACATAGCCTTACTGTACAGGTTTGCCATATGCTCCGACACAGCCTTGTTATCTTTTGTGCTTACTGATGCTGTTCGGGCTGACTGATGCTGTTCCCATGAGATGATGCAATATGCTATACTATGCTGTATGATTACTGTACAATTTCTGATTGGTTGATATGCAGAGCCCCCACTAGTATATAAGGGCTCTATTCTTCGCTCAGATACCTCAGTCTTTCACATCACAGACTGAGGTAAGCCTTACTTTGCATACTTAGAGTTACTTCTCTTTACTGACTCTCCTTGTAGTATAGACTAACGTCTCTCTAAGGTACTGCAATAAAGTCTTTCACATCACAGACTGAGTATAGACTAACGTCTCTCTAAGTCGTGTTTCTTCAGGTTATGGGCCCTGCCTGAACACCTGCTACACAAGAAGTTACCTTTGCAGTTTTATCAAGGCGAGTCACCTTATTTCCCACTCGCACCCCACTTGGAGCTCTTTATTGAGCTGCCATTGTGCTCTCGCCCTTAAGGGGTTACACGAGCGTCGACGACGGAAGCATGGCGATGCTAGAAGTCGGCGCAAGTCCTCCTGTCTGAGTCCCTCTATGCGCTTACTATACATACTATAGTCTCACTTAGCCTGGGGAAACAGAACACCATGCATTAGTAACGCTGGTGTCTCTGAGCCAGAAGAGGCTCTTACTAGCCTTAGGCAAGCGCTCGGAAGCCAGCGTGATGCTATAATGAGTTGCGAACAGTTGGCTGTTGCCCTTAAGTGGGCAGTTTAGGTGTCCCAATCCTGAGGGAGGTAGTCAATCCACCCAGGAGCACCTGTTACAACTGCACATCTCATACTATACATGTACTATAAGCGCACATGGGCACAGGCAGGACAGGATCCTAGTGATTCTGGTCATCAGAGATACAGCACATGGGGTTGGCGTCGCCTTGAACTTCTTAGAAGAACCTGGGTCTGACTGCTCCTCAACCCAGATATTCGCCATTAACACACTATGACCGACCTCCTCCCTCGTGGTTTCGTCCATTTGGATGGAGCCAACTACCTACAGTGGTCTCCTATGATGCAGGACTTCTTTCAGATGAAGCGTCTCTGGAAGTATGTTGGGAAAAGCACTCCTGTTCCTAAAGCAAAGGACGAATCGAAACCAACCAAGGAGGAACTGGAGGAGATAGAGGACTACATGGAGGACAATGATCAGGCTCTTGGTTATCTCAAGATGGCCTGTGTTCCTGCCGTCCGTGATCGCATTAAGGACAAAACATATGCAGAGACAGCCTGGACTGAGCTTAAAAAACTCTTCAGCACAACGGACAACCGGCAGGCCTTCACCCTCTTCGATCTCTACCTCTCTCGTCACTTTACAGAATTGGAAAAGATGCAGGACCAGATCAACTCCTTTAACCGGGAGTATGACGTTCTGAAATCTGCTGGTTGGAAGATTGACGATCTTCAGCATGGCTACTTCATCCTTAAAGCACTCCCTCCTTCCTACAAGAACTTTGTTGAGGTTATCCTTAATTCCTACACCGACCTCTCCAAGGCCACATCCCAGGACTTTATCACCAGAATCCTTGCTCAGGAGGCTGGAAAAAAGGCAGATGCAGTCGTCGCTCAGGTCAATTACCAGATTGCCTCTTCGTCTAAGAAATCACAGACGAAGAAGAAAGGCAAGTGTCACTACTGTCAAAAGATGGGGCACTTTGAGTCGGACTGTAGGAAGAAGCAGGCAGACCAGAAAAAGAAAGGTGATGGTGGAGGGAATAGTAGTAAACCCTCTGTAAATGCGATGGTCTCAGACGTCGTGGCACCTTCCAATGCTATCGCTGTTTCCTGGTACCTGGAGTCAGATAAGAGCCGCTGGATGTTGGACAGTGGTTGTTCCCATCATATCACACATACCCGTTCGGACTTCGACCATTATGAACCTATGCAAAGTCCCGGCCATATCTCGGTCGGCGACAGCACTGCTAGGAAGATGCCTTACTTTGGTACTGGCACGGTCAAGGGTTGGACGGAAGTGGAGGGGAAGCGTGTTGCGGTTACGCTTAGCAATGTGCTCTATGCACCTAAAGCCGCACACCGTACATATCGGTGCCTACACTGTTGAACCAGAAGTTTGATGTGCTTCTACGGGGTTCTTCAGGAGTGTGTACAATAGAACGCGCTGGCATTACCTACGGGATTGGCAAAAAGTTAGACAGTTTTCACTGGCTGCTAATTGAGCCTACTCCTACGGTTAATACGGCAGTTAAGGATGCAGTCTCGGTGGACACTGCTCATGCACGCTTTGCTCATATGTCATATGGTGCTCTGAAGCGACTCATTCCTGGAGTCGTGAAAGGCATTGTGATTGACCAATCCACAGAGGCTACCACGCCCTGTCATGGATGTGAGCTTGGCAAGAGCACTCGCCAGACATACCCTACTTCAGAGAAGCGTGCTACACGGTTGCTAGGAAGGTTCATTCTGACCTAGTTGGACCGATGCGCATTCAGTCTATCCAAGGATTTTCATATGTTGCTACATTCCTCGACGACTTCAGCAGTAGAGGAGTCGTCATGTTCCTCAAACGGAAGTCTGATTTCACTCAGGCTTTCGAGTCATATTTGGCCAGAGCTGAGAAGGAGACTAGCCAAAAGCTGTTGATCTTTCACTCTGACCGAGGAGGGGAATACATGAACACAATCCTGGATAAGCGCTTCAAAGAATTGGGTATCACGCATCATAAAACCATGCCGTATACGCCTCAGCAGAATGGACGTGCGGAGCGCTGGAACCGTACCTTTATGGAGAAAGCCCTGTCTATGTTACACCATGCAGGCTTGTCTCTCGGTTTCTGGCAGCTAGCTGTTGATACAGCAGTCCACATATACAACCGCACTCCTACTCGCGTGCTGAAATGGAAGACGCCGATGGAGATTTGGAATGCTGGTCACATTCCTGACGTCTCGTACTTCCGCGTTTTTGGCTGTAAAGCCTACGTACACATTCAGAAGGAGCATCGTCACAAGTTGGAGCCTAACTCCAAGGAAATGACGTTTGTGGGTTATGAGGACGGTTCTAAAGGTTACCGTTTCTGGAACTCTACAACCCGGTCCATTGTCTTGTCTGGCGAAGCAAGATTTGATGAGACTTCCTTTCTTTCACGACCAACCCAGAAAGCGCCCCCCAGCGCTCCTACTCCTCCTTTACCCAACCTGAGTCTCTCTGATTTATTCAATGATGAGGACTTAACTCCACCACGGAGGCCTGTACCCGCTTCAGTTGACGCAGCTGAAGATGATGAGGATGATGATCCTCAGCCCCCAGTCCCTAAGAAGGATGACGATTCTAAGGTTACACCTGATACTACTCCACCTACTACACCACGCAAGCCACAGCCACCTCACACACCGCCGCCTCGCCCTAATACTCAACGAGTTGATGAGAATGCCCTAGCACGCATACCACCTACAATTGAACAGTCTCCTCCTGTAGCTGATCCTGTCACACCGCCAGCACGTCCACGGCGTGTGAATGCTGGTCAACGGGCTCCCCGGCTCGGAGATCAGTATAGTGGCTTAACCGCTACTCAGATCCAGAGGTTGGACCTTCGTAGGCACGTACCAGAGACGGAGAATCGTCCAGCCAGTCCCGTGCCCCCGACCCAGGGCATGGCGCGACAGTTGGACTTTCACCCTCCTAATCTCAATGCGCTGTTAGAAATGGGTGTTACTCGAGATCCCCGTGATTATTCGGAGGCAATGGCTTCATCAGATTCGGCAAAATGGCGTGAAGCATGTCAGTATGAAATGGACCAGCTTCGCAAGCTTGGTACATGGGAGTTAGTAGATCGACCTCGTGGTAGGAAGATCGTAAAGAATCGTTGGGTTTTCAAGGCTAAGACCAATGGCGTTTATCGTGCACGTCTTGTAGCCAAAGGGTTTACACAGGTTCATGGGGTAGATTACACGGAAACTTTCAGTCCAGTCGCCCGCTTCGAAACTATACGTTTCCTTCTTGCGTTGGCCGCGCGAGAAGATTGGGAAATACATGGCATGGATGTCAAGTCGGCATTCTTACATGGCGAGCTGGATGAAGAGATCTTCATGGAGCAACCAGAAGGTTTCGTGACCCCAGGAATGGAGGACAAGGTGACTCGATTGCTAAAAGCTATCTATGGCTTAAAGCAGGCGTCCAGAGTTTGGAACGTTCAAATCGATGCTCTCTTGAAGGAAATTGGATTTACCAGGACCTATTCGGACACCGGTATATACGTCTATCGTCGACAGGAGGGGAATATAGTGACCATTCTGGTCTTGTATGTCGACGACATGGCGATCATGGGCAATTCGCTTCCAGAGATCAACCGTATTAAAACCTTGCTCAAGACTCGGTACGAGATGTCAGACTTGGGAGAGTTGAAAGACTTCCTTGGCATGCGTATCACGAGAGATAGGCACAAAAGGACATTATCAATCGACCAGAAGACATATCTGGAAGAGGTCCTTGAACAGTTTGGAATGGATGAGGCGAACCCTGCCCGCACCCCTTTGCCTGCTGGCTGCATGTTGATAGCGTCCACTGGGGAAGTGGATAACGCACTCTGGACTTATTACCAGTCACTCATTGGCAGTATGATGTACTTCGCCATTGGCACTCGTCCGGATGTTGCATACGCTGTCGCTCGCTTGGCACAGTACAGTGCAAATCCCACTGAGAAGCATCTGAATATGGGCAAGTACGTCTTGAGGTACATTAGGGGAACCCTTGACTACTCCATACTTTATGATGGCTTTGCAGAGGAAGCTCAACTGCTTTGCTATACGGACTCTGACTTTGCTGAGAATCGGGATGACCGTCACTCTATCTCAGCGTTTGTATTCAACCTGAGTAGTGGCGCTATCTCCTGGATGTCTAGGAAGCAGACTAGTTCTGCACAATCCACAGCGGAGGCAGAGTACATAGCAATGGCAGAGGCCGCCAAGCAGTTGCAGTGGTACTATAACTTGCACCTAGAACTCGGACTACCGGACCCCACTCCCATTGATATGCGTTGTGATAACCGTGCTGCAATTCTTACTGCGGGCAATCCAATGGTCGGGAGGAACATGAAGCATGTGGAGATTAAATACCACTTCATCCGGGAAGCTGTAGAGAAGGGGCTTGTTCACATAGTACCAACCCCATCAGCCGATAACATCTCTGACGCATTGACTAAGTCGTTGCCATATGATTTGCTTACTCGGTTCAGTAGGAGTATGGGTCTGATCCGTCGTAGGGATTAGTGGGAGTTATGGTTCGACTAGCCCATCAAGTGGGAGTGTTGAAATGTAGTGATGACGCTAGTCTCAGATGACAACATTATGGTAAGATCTAGAACGATCTGGACTCTTTGATTGTAGAATCACATGGAACGATCACATAGCCTTACATAGCCTTACTGTACAGGTTTGCCATATGCTCCGACACAGCCTTGTTATCTTTTGTGCTTACTGATGCTGTTCGGGCTGACTGATGCTGTTCCCATGAGATGATGCAATATGCTATGCTATGCTGTATGATTACTGTACAATTTCTGATTGGTTGATATGCAGAGCCCCCACTAGTATATAAGGGCTCTATTCTTCGCTCAGATACCTCAGTCTTTCACATCACAGACTGGGGTAAGCCTTACTTTGCATACTTAGAGTTACTTCTCTTTACTGACTCTCCTTGTACATCAGGAAAAACCCTCAAGATCATTATCTGGAAATTATCTGACCAGGGTAATTATCTTGACTCAGATAATTATCTGAAGATTAGCTACACAATTATCTGCAGATAATTATCAACACAACTTCATCCATGCAAAAATACAGAGCCATCATACTCAGGGGATCCATGGCTCCGATTTTTTGATGTCTACTTAACATGTTGGACATAGTAATGATAGAAGTCCAAATGATTAAATTTTAAGTGTTAGGAGTACTACAAACCTGGCCTACAACATTACAGAAGCAGCTAACTATTCTAAAAAGACCTTGTACTGACATGCTCGTCAGCGGCCCTGTGCGTGTAGGGGTCGGCCTGCACGGCCTCGCATTGGCAGACAAGGCAGTGCACGCTGGCAGGCCCGCGCACGCGTACACGTGCTGGTGCCGTTGTCTACAGCCTTGCCGGTGGGCCGTGCAGGATTGCACGCACCCTAGCGGGGCCGTGCATGGCTTCCCGAGTGCGCCCATGCGCTGGCGCATTCCTTTGCTGGCAGCTGTAGGGTCATGGGCACTGGCGACACCATGTGCATGGTCATGCCTGCACGGTCGCGTGGTCATTCGCTGACGTGCACAGCCGTGTGCGCGTGCCTGGCAGTCGTCAGCACCCTGGCAGCAGAAACAGGTGCGGGCGATAGCGATGGAGGGGGAGGGGGGAGACGGCAACGGCAGACGAACACAGTCGCGCCGGCGCCGATGGGCATTGGCAACGGCGGGCGCCGGCGCCAGCGAGCATTGGCGACAGCGAACGCCAGTGCCAGTGAGCATTAGCGACAGCGGGTGCCGGCGCCGGCAAGCGTGGACGAGGGAGGGCGGCGAGGGCCACGGCGCCGGCGACGGTGAGGGCGGCGATGACGGCAGGTGACAACGGCGGGCAAGGGAGAAGATGACGACGGGGGCACGAGTGGGTGAGGGCGAGGGTGGGTGGGATGGCAGAGAAATCGAGAGTAACACTCGCAAAGCGAGTGTTACTCTCTTCGTAAGTACGAAAGAACACAGAAAAGAACTCTTTTTACTCACCTTTTGTCCTGGTAGCTCCTCGCAGGTCCTCGTTCTCGACGGCAAGCGGGCATATTGCAGCCATACGCTTGCAGCCGTGGCTGGAGGGTATGAGGTGTCGAGTTTAGTCGAACAGTGACGAGCTTGGCGACGAGTCGCGTCGCAGCTGACAGCCACCGGCAGCCACAATTCTGGCTCCGATTCGGCCTCAGCCATAAATCGTGCGCACGACGCGCCTCTCTCTTTCTTCTCAACCACCACCATCCCCGCTTGTTCTGCTGAGCCTCGCACCTTTTGCGGTAAGTTTTCTTAAGTTCTCACATTGTCTCAGTGCTCGAGTAAGTGATTGCTATATCTTATGATTGAATGTGAGTGATCTCCCTTTGTTAATTGGTAAGAACTTGTTCTTTTGAACTAATATCTCTACTATCAGTAATCTAACTAGTTTTTTTTTGTATGTAATCATCTACAAGTAGAATAAGATAAGAATGGAATCTAGAATAAGATATAAATGAAACTTTTTGCTGTTTATGTTGTCCTTGTGCTGTCCAAGGTTAAATGCAATGGTACTTAAAGGTTTGAAGATAACTGAAGATAAATTGAGATAATTGCTTGATAATTAGTGATTGTCATCATATCATAACAGAATAACATTAATATGATATACATTGGGATGTATATATCTTCTGTTACTTGCTTGCACATGAAACTAAGACTGTTGAGTATGTAGATACTTATCAGATAATAAGATTCAAATATCTGAGACACATGTACTCAGACTACCTCAACAGTGCATATTACACAATATATATCACTATAACTATCCAGAACATTATCTCCAATTATCTGGATAGCAAGATAGGCGACTTGTCTAGTTGGCTCTAACTATCAAGATAATTTTGAGTGTCCAATTATCATCTAATCTGAGATAATTTGAGATGATTGTCTACTAATTAGAGTGTGGGTTTTTCCTGATGTAGTATAGACTAACGTCTCTCTAAGGTACTGCAATAAAGTCTTTCACATCACAGACTGAGTATAGACTAACGTCTCTCTAAGTCGTGTTTCTTCATTTATTGCCTCTATCGCTACAATCGACGCATTAGTCTACGTGATTCCGCTTGGCATCTATGCAGACTACTCGGAGTCAATCTGTCATGCTTAATCTTATTCAGACCCAAGGGAAGCTTGGTTCGAGACGCACGAGGCTAAACAAATCGGATGTGACCAATCTAAGTCGACTTGCGCGGCGGTCAGGCGATGTTGATAAATTGAGTCCAACATTGAGTGTAACATCCTTAGGCCATTCTCCTGAGGTAGTATTCAAGAAATAATGCTTGTCAACTTTCAGTTGCTGAGAAAAGAGGACAGTACCAATAGCTCAAGAAAATGCCTGGATGACGTACATGATGTATAATAGACAGATAGAAACTGGCCTGGAATGCAAAGTATAGAGTCTTCGTCGAAGTCATACAAAAATAGGATCGATTGCCAGGTCGTGACAAAATATAGCCATCCATGGGCAGGAGCGTTGCGATATGAGGATTGTAGGAATAAGAAAATGATACGGAGTGAGATGGATCACAACCAAATACACACATACAATGTCTTACGCGTTGCTTGGAGGCTGATACACTTTCATTGTCAACCGGGCTATGCGTAGGTTAATCAAAAACCCTCTATGCAAAATGTTCTACTGTCGATTTGCTTAGCACAATCACTTTTCCTTGTTTATGGCCAATGATCTAACAAATAAGGTGCCAACTTTGCTTTACTTTGTTCGTGGGATATTGTTATTGAAATCGCAATGCTAATCGCTCTCGTACACATCCAGATAGAGTCTCATCTTACACTAACGGTCCCTGGGATCTAAGTTCTGCATGGCCTATATCCAAGGGTCCGAAGTGCCATCTAAGAGAAGTTAGTCTGACAGGATTTTTATCACCATTGGACATAATCGCTAATACCATCTGGGTTATCAGTGTTCGGGTGCCACACATTCTCTTAACCCGATACGGATTATTTCTGGTCATCAATCATCCGTTTCACGGTGCAAGTAAATATGTCATATGCAATGCGTCAGGAAGTTGGCGTCACGGGACGGAAAAGATGTACGCTCGCGGTTACATCGTCCGTCATCGTGGAGCCCGCTTGTGTCGAGCAAAGCACCGGTTCGCTCGTGATATCCTCGTTGGTATTCCTTCCATCTTCTTCATGAATGTTTCGAATACTAATCTGTAGTTGTGTTCTACACTTGCTACTGCTAATGAGTAAGTGAATATTTGCCAGCTAATCTCTTGTTTTCCAAAGAACATAGCTATGCTTTTTGCACAAAGATTTGACACGTAACACGCAATGACTGAAACAAAAAAAACAAGAATAAAAATATATAACAAAGGTATGGCATTGCGACTTTAGTCAATTTCGTTAGACGCTGAACCAGCGGGCAGCCCCATGTATAAATGAGGACAAATTGCATACATCACGTCAGTTTTATCATCATCTTTTGGTCTTCGAACCTACCCCGGGTAACACTTATCTTTGAGCAAGAGAATAATGCACAATGCTTGCCACCATTTGTAAGTAACCATAGTACGCTCATGGTATCTATCGACACTGACTTTGATTATCATAAGCTGATGACGACGAACTTCAGAGCAGCGAGCTTTGGTTCAAAGACGGCAATATCATCGTATGTGCAAGGAATGGCAACATGCGCTTCTCTTTCAAGGTGCACAAGTCGGTCCTAGCCATGAACTCTGCCGTTTTAGACAAACATATCAAACAAATTGAAACAATAGTCATTGCCGCCAATGCCCCCATTCCAACAATCGATCTTACTGATCCCGTAAACGACTTACGAGCTTTCTTGCTGGCCATGTACCACACAGCATGAGTAGGATTTGTATTGATTTATTATGTTATTAGAGGCATTGATAAGGCTCGTGCGACAGTGATCTGATGGCCTTGCGTTTCGTCAACGTCGATCGCATGCCCATCATGGACGCTGGGTATTCTAAGTTTTCCAGATCAATTGGTCCTGTATTGTCTATGGTGACTAAGTACAATGCGATTAAGATGCGCGATGTCGCGATAGAATTCCTCGAAGAGGCCTGGCCTTCAACATTAACTGAGTGGGATGCTCTGGAAGATTATATCGCGCTTCGACATGGAACACTCGATCCTGGATCATTAAATCTGAATAAAATTCATCCTGAGCCTGGTGAGATATTCAAGTTGCATCTCCTGCCAAGAAGAATAAATTCAAATATTTGTATATAAACTAGGACGATTGCTCTTGTGGTAGAACACGACATTTCACAGATCATGCTAGCAGCATATTATGACCTGATGCGAAGCAACGCATTTCTCAAGACAGAGATTCAGGGTTCTATTCTATGTAGATACAACAGCAGATGGGTCGACACTTCTCTACTCGGGACATCGGAGCTCCAAAAATATCTTGCGGGAAGCGCCACTATCCAAACTTACGTTCAAGAGTTTATAATAACACTTCTTGATCCTACCAGTTTCTCAGCTTTACGCTCATGTCATCTGGAAAATGACAAGCGAAGTTGGCCTTGCCGCAGCAAGGTCGATAAATGGTGGATGAAGATAATTGCTCGGACATCGCACCCGATGAACGATCCGCTCACTTGGCTTCGGCAGTTGCTGAGCCTTGTCATGGATTGCTCCAAAGACGGGACGATATGTCCTCAATGGAAGGCATGGCTCGTAGGGTATCAAATACAAAAGAGCGTTTATATGGGGAAGTTTAAAGAAGGCATTCGAACTGGCGAGTTGCTCGTATTCGATCGTTTCCGAAGTATGATGCTGATAGAATGTTTCGCAGGTCCGTTGATAAACGAGAGAAATCATGAATAGTGCTGACAAGTCCTTTACCGAATCCAGAAAATTGACGCCTGCCTTACTTCAAGCTCTTCCTCTCCAGTGGTATGAATTGGTTGATAGTTTGATTCGTTCTGATGTTTGAATTGTTTATGTATGGCTAGCTTCGTTTCGTCCTGTCCCACATGCTCGCCCTCCGTTCCTTTACAATTAATCTAACGAGATAAGGACCACTGCTGGATCGTGATAGTAGTATTTGTCCACTTTATGCAATTTATCATGTGCTTCAATAGAACGAAATAAGCTTTACTCCGCACTTCTATTCTACTTCTGTGCTTGCCCCGTCCGGTCGCAGTTTTCTTGCTCAATGTTACGGTCGCTTCGGTTCCCTGTATTGCATATTTCTCGCTTCCTATGCATGCCGTTAAGCATTAGTGATGTCCTGCATTGTAGAAACCATCCATGTCGTTTGTAGAGACATCGAATACGTTTGGTATCATCCGGCATATTGAGCGTACAGATGTCCATTTCTGCTTGCATCACATGACTGCAATTACACTGCTGTCCCACAAAGTTCATCTGGATTAAACGCCATATTGGCAATGCCCATCGTGATGCTTGTTATACACTCGCATTTGCTGGCACGCAGCTGCCTCCTGTTCTGTTAGAACTATCCGCGCTGCTGCCACAGTCCCCCTGCGACCATCCACGCTCCTTGCTACTCCTCCTGCAGAAAGCCTTCACTATTCTGCCCCAGTATTTCTACACCGCATCCACTATCTGCTGCTTTCCCAGTGTCCTGGATAGATTTGCATGTGGCCACCTATCGCGGGCATGCCCGCTTTCGCAAGCAACAGCAGGACATCCTGCAATGTCTTATTGCGTACGATTTGGATGCCGCTTTCTGATGCCCGGTTCGCGACTGGACTGATTCTAAAGATCAGCCACTTCTTGTCCCCCCTTTGATGCTCTTCGTGAGGTTTCTGATGAGTGGATGAACCTTGGTCTTGATTTACCACCTCAGCGGAATGCAGGTGTGATGGTGCCTCTGTATTGGCTGTCCTGCTCGTTCTTACCTTCTTGCATGTAGCTGTTTATCTCTGGATGTGTCAGATATCTCTTACGCTGCCCCACCGCATTCGTTTAGTTGCTGATGGGGTCTCACGTTGACTGCATCGGCCGTCCTCCTCCTCCGATGTCGCTGCTGGAAAGCACTATATCTGCAAACACGGTGCGGACAGTGCAGCTATGTTTGACCACATAACATACAGCAACCTCTTGGCTGTTCCCAATGAAGTGCTTCGCGACCTTTGTTGGGCGTGCGTTGAGCGCTGTGATGTCCCACGCGAGCAACTGCTAACTTACGCCATGCCCATTCTAAAAGGCAGTCGGCCTGCCCGCGATCCTGAAAGCTACCACGTCATTGGTCTGGAGAGCTGATTCCTGAAGTTCCTCACTCTCCTGATTGTGTTTCGCTTCCATGCGTGGACTGAGGAGTCCAACATTCTCCTTGCTTCGCAGAAAGGCTTCCGCAGGGGCTTCTGCACCAACAGCACTATATTCATTCTTCGTTCTGCTATCGATGCTGCCCTACCATCCCCGCCGCTCTTTTTATACGGTCTTTGTGGACTTGACCAATGCCTTCTCCTCTACAGATCATCGCGAACTCTGGCTGAAGGTGCTGCTGGAAGCCCATTGTTTGATTTCATGTGCGCCCTTTACACTCGCTTGCAGTATGTTGTACGTACCGATGGTGCTTCCTTTCATGTCTGGCCATGGCTTCTTTGCTGACAATTGCGTCACCCATGTTCTGGCTGCTGTTTACGTCCGACTTGTGCATCCCCGACGATCCTGCCGACATCTCACTAGATGGCATGTGTATGTCTCATCTCGAGCAAGCTGACGATATTGTCCTCTCATCTATATAACCCGCTGCCTTACAATGCAAGCTTGATGCGCTCGCCCGATGGTGTAGTATCAACTTCTTGGTTATTAACCTCTGCAAGTTGATTGGTATAATTTTTGGTCGGCTGCTTATCTTACACAATGATGGTTTTGCGCTGCGCTTGATGTCCGAATACACTTATGTCGGCGTTATCTTCTTTTCCACCCAATGCAATATCATTTCGCCTCATCATTCTGTTAAACCACTGAAGGGGAAGAGTTTCGCCAATACTACTTTCGGCCTTGATCGCACGATCGGTTCCCTACCCGCGCGAGAGGGCCGTCTGCTCTAAACGGCCCGTGTCAACCCTCATCTCGTTCACGCCTGCGATATCCTGCTTGATGTTGACCCCGACCTCCTCTGGCCCCTCCATAACGTCCAGCACACGGTTTTACAGCATCTACTGGGCTTGTCAGGTCGGTCCATGTGCGCCTTCCTCTTCATTGAAACAGGACTGGAACTCCTTCGTTATCGCTGTCGGCAGCTACTCCTGCGCTTACTCTATACCATGGCTGTGTCAGCGACCAGCTTCAGCGCTCGATCTACAAGATGAAACCTTCAGGCTGAGATCACTAACCACAAGGAGACTAGAACATTGAGTGTGTGTTAGACGACAAGTTGAAGCCGGGAAATAGACCAGCACAAGTCTGAGGAAACCCCAGCCCTGCACTGACCCTTTATATATACAAGGAGAGGTCGTACACTGAGACATGACTAACTACAATGGGCATGTACACTGAGGTGTGCACTATGTACAGTCAGCACAATGGGTCGAACAGTGGGTCAAGGAAGGAATGAGTAAGCGTATAGAAAGTGCTAGAATGTTCTGTCACGTGACTCATGATGTCATAGAAAGATAATGATAAGATAAGGAGCATAATAAGATAACAGAGTGATTAGATATGATAGGATAAGATAAGATAAGGGAAAGGACTCTGTCATCGGACGGTCTGTGAAGGAAAAAGTTAGGTTAAAGATTTTTGCTTATGACATTACCCCCTTCTCAAGACGAGGCATCCCGACGAGTAAGGTAATGATGTCTGCCACAAAGGTAGACGGTTTCAAAAATTAGGCCGATCTGGAGTCAGTCTGTACCATGCACACTGTATATAAATAGATGCCACCATCGAGGGTTTAGCTTTACAACTGCCGAGGCAGTCCCTTAACGCAGGGGAAATGTGGGTTGGGAAGTTAGCTGCCCAACCTATCGGTGAGTAGGGAGTGTCGATAGGTTATGGGGAATTATGAGTCCAACCAGGGAGTTTGCCTTGCTCCCAAGTCGCGACTTGAAGATAGGAATAGTCCGGTGTGGTGAGTTCGAAGGTGGGACGAAAAGGAATGTTAAGTTTTCGAACTCGTCGTAGTGCATTGGGTTTTTTCTTATAGAATTTAGCGATAGTGTCCTTGGCATTAGAAAGATTTGCCTCGGGTTCCTAAGTATTCTCTTCGTGGGGGTACCCTTTCCACTTGACGAGGTACTCGAGTCGCCTGCGGCGGAATCTAGAGTCAAGGATTTCTTCAACTTCATATTCTATATGATCGTCAACCTGGACGACAGGGGGAGGTGGAGGTTTCGCTCGAGAGGGATCGTTGGGTTCTTTGTAAGAGGAAAGGAGGACTTCATTAAAGACAGGATGTATTCGGCTCCAAGAGCTCGTCTTTGGTAGTTGAAGTTTGTATGCAGAGCATCCAACCTTCTCAATAACTTTGAAGGGTCCAAAGCGACGATCTTCTAGCTTTCTCGAGGGTCTATTGGTGAAGATATGTGTGTTTTCCAGCCACACCTGATCTCCAGGTTTGTAGTCTCTCGATGCTCCTCTAGAGCGATCATAGAAACGTTTCATGATATCTGCTGAGCGTTGCAGAGCAGCTTCGGCATTTTCCCTAATCTCCTTCATCCGCGCAGCGAATTGACCAGCGGATTCATTCCGAGGCGCATGATTGGGATTAGTGCCGGTATTGGGATGACGTCCATAATTAAGGAAGAAGGGTGACGCTTTAGTGGAAGAGTGTTCATGGTTGTTATAAGAAAATTCGGCCAGCGATAGCCAATCTGACCAGTCAGTTTGGTGATAGTTGACGAATATGCGGAGGTATTGTTCAATCTCCTGATTGATATGTTTGGTCTGGCCGTCTGTTTGGGGATGATAAGCTGTAGAAGGATTTGCCTGAATTCCCAGCAGCTTGTAAAGGTCCGTCATGAAGTTGAAAACGTATTGGGGACCGCGATCACTGATGATCTTCCTGGGTAACCCAAATGATCTGAATATAACGTCTCTGAAGATACGGGCCTGCCCTTGAGATGTGAGTTCCGTATTGGTGGGGATCACTTTAATCATCTTAGAGAATCGGTCAACGATGACGTTAATAGCATTGTAGCCTCCAGATTCTGGTAGAGGTCCAATCAGATCTACTGATATTTCTTGCCATGGTTTGGTGGGTATCGCATTGGGATAAAGTAGGGTGTCAAGCCTATGACGAACTTTGGTTCGTTGGCATTCAATGCATGTTAAACAGAAGTCTGAGACATATCGTCTCATGCCTGGCCACCAATAATAGCGCGAGACTAGCTCTAGTGTTTTGTCTATGCCGGGATGTCCTGCAGCGGGTGTAAGGTGGTCTGCAGCAATGATGTCCATACGAAGTTTATGATCTCTAGGAACATAAATGAGTCCTTTGTAGGTGAGGTACTTCTCGCCTCTGGGATTGGTGATTCACGACCAGTCGTGTTCCTTCTTTAAAAGTCCAACTTGAGTGACAGTATCCAACTTGTCTCTCCTAGTGGCTTGTACAACACGGTCCTTGAGTACAGTTTCTTGTAACTCCATGCCATAGATTTCGGACTGGTGTAGTCTAAAAAGTTCAGGTTTGAGCAAAATGATGTCTTCGTTGTCATTCACCCCCTTCTCAAGACCCGAACATCTCGAGAGGGTATCGGCTTTGGTCATTTCTTTGCCTAATTTGTGAATTAAGACGAAGTCATATTCTGCTAATTCTGAAAACCATCGCACCTGGCGACGATTGAGTTTTTGTGGTTTTTTGAAATATTGCAAGTTAGCGTGATCTGTTCAAATTTCGAATGTTTTTCTGGCACCAAGAAGGTATTGTCGCCAATCGTCTAGAGCATTCATGATGGCTAAAAGCTCTTTATCATAAATCTCGTAGTTGCGCTCTGCCGGAGATAGCGTCTTGGACATATAGGCGATAGGATGCCATTTTCCTTCAATTTCTTGTGAGAGCACTGCTCCTGTGGCGAAGTCCGAAGAGTCTGATTCGATACGGAAACGACCAATGTCACGAGGGAGTTGTAGTACTGGTCCTGATGAAAGAGCATCTTTAAGTTCGTGTACAGTATTGTCTTGTTCTGACTGCCATTGCCACTTGACATTTCCAGTCAACTGAGTGAGGGAACGAGCGATGTGACTGAAATTACGGATGAAGCGACGATAAAAGTTGCAGAATCCAAGGAATTGTTGAACGTCCTTTTTATTTTTTGGTGTCGGCCAAGTTGTGATGGCTTCTACCTTCTTAAGATCCATGCGAACTTGTCCATTGCCAACTATAAGACCAAGGTAGTCGACTTCTGGTGCTTCAAAGGTGCATTTGGTGGGTTTGAGCATCAGATGATTTTCTTGGAGAACCTTCAAGACTTTTTCTGTAACGATGTAGTGCATTTTACGATCCTGCGTAAAGATAAGGATATCGTCCATGTAGACGATAACGTGACCTTCTCGAATCAAGTCATGAAAGATCTCGTTCATAAAGGCTTGGAAGGTAGCAGGCAAGTTGCACAGGCCAAAGAACATGACGGTTGGTTCAAAGAGGCCATATTTGGTACGAAATGCTGCTTTCCATTCATCGCCTTCTTTGATTCAAATATTGTTGTAACCCCAGTGTATGTCCATTTTCGTGAAGTATTTCGCGTCTTTTATTTGATCTATGAGTTCACCAATAAGGGGTAAGGGATATTTGTTAGGTACAGTACCCCTGTTAAGGAGATGGTAGTCCTGTACTGGATGAAGCTTCCCATCCTTCTTTTTGATAAAGAAGAAAGGTGATGCCATCGGTGATTGAGACGGTCTGATACGTCCACTACGAAGGTTCTCGTCGAGGAAGGCACGCAGCGCTTCATCCTCTTGGGGTGCTAGGGGATACATTTTACAATCCGAGGGCTTGAAATCAGGTTTCAAGTCTATCGCATGATCACAAGAGCGTCGAGGAGGAAGAGCTTGAAATTCCTTTTCATTGAAGACATCCATGTACTTCTGAAGATGCTTTGGGATAAGGCTCTTGTTCTTTACATGATCTTCCGCAGTGAAATTGACTTCTCGGATGTAAAAGTAAGGGTCTTCGTAATCGCCTTTGACGGTGCGATAAAGAGTCATATTCTAGTGATGCGTTCCATCTAGGATCGTTTTCTGAAAGAGCGAGGTATTGGCATTCTTTGGGGCAACGATCGAATGTAAGAGAGCCTGTCTGCCAGTTGATCGTTGGATTGTGGTGTTTTAACCATTCGTAGCCTACGAAGACTTTATTTGAACCAAGCTTCGTGACTGCAAGGAGGATTCTTTCTTTATGATCTCCAATGGTCATGATGCATGAAACATATTCTCGAATACTTCCAGCAGAATTCAGTGAGCCATCAGCGTTGTACACAGGGATTGGTCAGGGTAGTTTTAAGAGTTCGAATCTGCTTTCCTTTGCAAATTCTTTGTCTATGCTTGATCCTGTACAACCGCTATCAAGTAGGGCTTTGACTGGAATTCTCTTGCCAGTGTCTACGGTTTCAAGAATGATGTCAACATCAACTTGTCTACCACTGCTGCTCCTAATGAACTGCTTTTTGCCTTGTAAGTCCATGACAACTGATTCAGCGTCATAAGTCTCCATTTGTCGTATATCTGCAACAAGATGCTCTGTGATTTCACGAGCTCGCTTGGGGTTCGACCAAGCTCGTAAAATGCCCACCGCCATCTCAGGACGCGAGTCTCTGAGACATTCTACCATCCACAGAGCAGATTGGGGATCTGTTTTTGTTTTTGGTTTATCGTGGATTTCAGTCGAAGATGATAAGGGTGATAATGGTACATTTGTATTCAATAAATCATCGGCTGAATCTGATTGGGGAATAAATACATTCGCCGGATAATACTCGCTAGTCGAGTCCGAATTTAGAGAAACATAATTTTCTTCGACCTTATTGGGTTCTATGGGCCTTGGTGCCACGTTCACTTTGGTCCCAGCTCGAAATGCTTCAACATCTCCTCCTTTTCTTCTTGGGACAATGTCGACCATGCCGCTCGCATGTAGTCCTTGGTACTGCCTTCCTCTGGAATGGCTTCTTGGTTCATTTGTCGCATGCGCTGACCCTTCTGTTGGTTACGATCGGGGCAATTGCGCACCATATGACCAGCCTTTCCGCAGATATAAGAAAGACCTTTTTCGCGGCGTTGGCGACGTACGTCCTCCATTGGCTGTCCTTGTCCTCCAAAAACAATTCCTGTTCCATCACGACGATATTGTCCTGCTGGTGGTAGATTCTGGTGTTAGGTCTTGTTCTTGGGGGGAGGTTGTGGGATGAAACCATTTTGGTTCCTTACAGCCTGGAGTCGCTTCATTTGTCCATCTATTGTAATGATTTTTTGTTTATATGCTTCATAGTCCGTTGGAACTGTGTCCTGCAAATAGACTCGTTCGATGATCCTTGTATCAACATTTCTTTCAATGAGATCTATGCAGTGCTGGTCGTACATCGGGTCATCGTAGCCTGCCTCTCCTCGTAGTAGTTCGAATTTTTGGAAGAAGGCGGCAGCATCTGATTTTCCTTGTTTAAGACCATGGATGGCAACTCGTGCATTTTTCTCTTTATTTGGATCATCGAATCTATCCTCCATCTCCTGCATGAATGCCGAATACAGAATGGTGTCTATCTCCAAGGAAAGCCTATGGGTCCGCAAATAATTTCCGCCCCATTCTCCTGGTAGTCCGTCATGACAATAGGAGATTACAAGGCGAATTTTGTCTCGATCCTTTGGATAATTCTCCCAATTTCCCATCAGATAGAAATCAAGTTGTCTTTTAAATTTCTTCCACTGGGAAATGTCCGTGAAGGGTTCTGGCTCCTGGAATTTCTGTCTTGGGCGAGGGGCGAGTGCAGGAGTGGTTGCTGCTTGTGCAATCGTCGCAAAATCCTGGGACATGTGATTGAGAAGATTTTGTATCATGGTTATGGGGTCCGGTGGCTGTTGCGGCGCTGCGCCTGCAGCTGGGGCTTGACCCAGATTAGGGTTTGGAGAGTTCTGAGTAGCCATGGCGTCTGCAGCAAACTGATGGATAGGGTCCTCTTCGATATTTAGAAATTCAATTTCAGGAACTGGATTGACTACAGCAGGGGATACAGGAGATTCTGGGAGAGGAACGATGTGCAGATCAGGAGACCAACTAGTGCTTGGAGTCGACACGATGACAACAGGCAGATATCAATCGGTTCTGCCACTTCCTCTGGTTGCCTAAACCAAAGGGTCCCCGAAAGATATAAGGTATAGTACAGGTAAAAGTACGAAGTATAGTACGGTCTAAATACAATTGAGGGGTTCGCAGTTGTAACAGGTGCTCGCTGGTAGATTGACTACCTCCCTAGCGATTGGGACACCTAAACACCGTCCACTTAAGGATCGATGCCAACCGTTCAAACAAACAAGTAACCCTCGCGCTCCAAGCTTTGGGCAAGGAATGTAGTGTACTACCTATCGTAAAAAGAGAAAATGTACTCAAAGGTCGCGGTCGGGGTTGTGGTCTTGGTCGACCGTGGGTTCTTCTGCGTCGCGAAGCGGGGCGAGGATTTCTTCAGCAACTTGTTGGATGCGAAGCTTCTGAGCGATGTCCCAGAAATCGACCGGGGAACTGAGGTTTCTATAAGCCTCGATGAGGAAAAAGGGATGCCACTGAGGATAGTGGTTGCTGATGTATCGGCCGGCCTCGAAGTGATCTATTTGGGCAACTTCTGGTAAAAGTGCGATGCGACACGCGTCGATGTAGATCTCTGCGCAACGAGCAAGAAGTAGAGCGGTGAATGCTACTCGCTCGACACCGAAGCGTGAGGGATCATCGATGAAATTAAGGGTGATGAAGTGAAGCTCACAGTCGGTAGGGGTATGCCACGATACGACTGCCAGGAAACGGGGTTCGGGGATATCTTCTTCTGCAAGGATGATGAAGTACGTCTGCTCGGCTGCTTCTCTGAAAAACTCCGGCCAGGTGGTGATCTCGATGCGATCAGTGGTGTGGCGGAAGTTGGGGAAACGATTATGAAGGATATGGGCGATACGTGCAGCTTGATGTGTGATAGGGCGATGATCAGCCATTCACAGGGAAAAAGGGATCGATGGCAATGGAGTGGCGACTGCGCACACTCTACAGAAAGATGACAGCTAGAACGAGTCGCAAGGCCGCCTTGACGACTGTGAAAACGATAAACGTGATGAGGATTATGCCTGCGACCCTGATGTCCGGGTCCTCAATGTTCCAACCTCCTGACAAGAGGCTAATCTCGAACCGATACGTTGGTTCGATGTAGACAGCAAACTCCGCGTGATACGGGCGGAGGGTGATGACGATCTGAGCGTAGCGAGTGAGGTCAAATGTGAAGGTGACGTAGTCTGGTGTGAAAACGTCCAGCTGTGGTTCTTGAACCTCAGGGGAATGATACGAGGGGATAGTGTCGGAAGACGATGTGGAGGGGAGACGAGGGTAGGGAGTTGGTGGGAAAGGAGTCTGGGGGTAGAGAGTGACGAAGGTGCTACGGGGTGGACTGAGCTCTCCTGCCTGGGCTACTTCCTCAAGGCGATTGTCGAGCTGCTCCAAAGTCTCCTCGTTGAGAGTCAGTTCATCATCGGGAAGAGGGAAGAGATCAGAATCGGGAGTGAATGAGCGAGACGTGATGTGGAGATCGCCAAAGGCGGCGACAAGGGAGTCGATAGAAGAGGTCGCGCTGCGTACAGCGGGCGAAGGTGAAGATGAGTCGGATGGAATGGTGGTGGGGATGCTGAAACGACAGCAGAGCCTACAGCGACAGATCTCGAGGTAAAGTAAGGGAGACTTGTGCTAATGTCAGTGACCAGCTTCAGCACTCGATCTACAAGATGAAACCTTCAGGCCGAGATCACTAACCACAAGGAGACTAGAACGTTGAGCGTGTGTTAGATGACAAGTTGAAGCCGGGAAATAGACCAGCACAAGTCTGAGGAAACCCCAGCCCTGCACTGACCCTTTATATATGCAAGGAGAGGTCGTACACTGAGACATGACATCAGGAAAAACCGCAAATCCATCAAACACGCTTACCGATCATCAGAAGTTTGATGGGCGCTACTGATGTCAGATTAGCGCTACTGATCTAGACTTAGTGATGTAATAGAAGAATCATGACCACTGTAATTTAGCCGTAGCTTCTGTAGCACGTAATTATGCAAGGCACATTTTGATCAAGGAATCTGTAGACGTCATCTACCTGCTGTAGCTATGATGCGCCTGCTGTAGCTGCGGTAGACAACGTATTAACATGCATTATATCATTGACTTTAACTATTCTATGATTCTTATGTACATATACCATTAGTTAGCAACATAAATATGATATATATGATCAACTCTTATAAGTTTACTTAAGACTGTATAGAGTTGAGTGTTGCCACATTGTATGAGCAGCAGGACGAAGAATGTTGCCCAAATATAGGCATGATTTGTCGTCTCAAGCTGGCTGTACTGGAGCACCGCGACTCAACAAGTCAAAACATTGAAGTCCTGTCTCAAGGTATGTTCACAGTGTGTATTGATATTAATGCATATGGAATTATAGGTTCTACTACTGCCCTTGCCTCTGGGCTTTGTATCTGGGCCTTGGCTCCAAAAAAAAGGTTCTAATAGGTACGTCAAATAATCTTCTGAATCATAGCACAAATGTTTCTCTCCAGACCTCAAACCTTTGTCGATTTGCACGATCTTGGTGTCGTTCGAATCGTGCTGATTGTAGCTTTCGAACGAGCCCACATGCGAGGCGTTTGGATAAGTATTAGGTGAGTTACCTGCCTTATTCTGATAGGTACTTACTGATAGCAGGATCTTGGCATAGCGCAACGAGCAGGGCATGGATCGGCTCGTATATAGGCTTGTTCGAACACTATGATTCATAGCTTTCGAACAAGCCTACATACGAGTCGATCCAACCAGCCGTTGTTCCGCAGCAAGACATTCTCTCCTCCTGGTAAGGCAAAATTCGCCTTTTAGCGAATTTGTCATATCTCGGTCAATATAGTGCGTATCGACGATGTTTTAACAGTTTTGGAAAGGGCTAATCCATACCTTTCCAACAAGCCTACATACACGTCGATAGGACCAGGTAGCGCCACAAAACAGCAAGATCTCCTGGATGATGTGGCAAAACGTGTTTTTGCCATATCTTGGGATATATTGTGCGTATCACAGCTCTCTTAGGCTCGGCTGAAAGCTCGGATTTGTAGCTTTCGAACAAGCCCTCATGCGTCCATATTGGTGGACATTTCATTGCGCAAGAGACAAACTTGTCCTATCATTCCTCCTCCTAGGCGAGTTTTTTTCACTTTCTCAAATCTCCATCATTTTCTATGATCTTAGGCTTATTTTGCTCACACAATACAGGGCTTTCATTTTATTATATCAATCAGGTAAGTACTGGACGTGTGGTACTGCAATATTGATACCCCTGATTTCTTAGGTGTCACCTCGGACGTTCCCACGCCCTCGGCAGAGCGGCACAGAGCAGGACGAAGAATCATGCCCAAATTTGGGCATGATTCTTCGTCCTCCCAGGGTGGCAGGGCACGGTGCGGGCGAGGCGCAGTGCAGTGCAGGTGGGGAGGGGGCACACTAGGAGGGGGCATGTGGTGCGGTGCATGAGCGAGGCACAGTGTGGTGTGGATGTGGCTTCAGGCACGGCGCGGTAGACGGGCATGCGGGCGAGGCATGGCATGGTGGACAGGCATGCAGGTGAGGTGTGGCATAGCATGGTGGACATGCGTGCAGGCGAGGCACAGCACAGCAGGCAGGTGCATGCATGCGTCGGATGCATGGGGTATGGGTGCGGGAGTGGGCGTGAGGTGGCGCACACAGTGGATGTGCACACATGCATGGTGCAGTGACGTGCGCATGGGTGAGGTGTGGCACAGTGGACAGGTGTGCAGGCATGGCATAGCGCAGAGGATGTGCGATACTCTCAGTGTTAGCATGAATAAATGAAAAGATTTTTTTTTTACTCACCTGCCGGGTCCTTTTCATGCTATAACCATCTGCCAGCATTTGATTCCACACGAAAGGGGGGGAGGGGAGGAGGAGAGGAGAGAAGGAGGGGAGTTGAGGGTAGCAGCTGCAAGATGAATGTTATTGATGAACTTTGTTGTGCGTCAAGTCATCCACCACCAAACGTGTGCGAGTTGGAATGTTTCTAATGTAGTAAATCAAATAAAATTAGGATAAATCTGAAAAAACACCAGTAGCTATATTTCATTGATTCAATTCATTTGAATCACAGAACTATATAGCTACTGTACTATAAGCTACTGGACAGCAACACGAACTTAGTGAAGTCTGTCGCCTTAGTCTCTGACACAGCATCCGGCAGCATCTGGGCCGAGTCGCGGCAGCTGCATTTTGGGCTCTGCTCGCGACATCTATATAAGGCATGCACGACGCACAACCTCTCTTTCTTTCCAACCCCCATCATCTCTTCTGTCATTGACTCGAGCTTTGTGCATGGTGTGTCTTCCTTTTTCTTATTAGTAATCTTTATGCTTATGTCTGTTCTTACCTTACTATGGGTATGTACATTTTCCTTTCTTTTTTTTAAATTTTTTGGTAAGTCTTTGCTTATAGCCTTTGATACTTCACTAACTAGCTTTTACTAGTACTTGTTAGATATAATATTGCTTTTTTTGTGATGTTTGTAATGTTTGTTCTTTTTTACAGTCTATGCTTTTGAATCCTCTTATAGTGTAGTCTCATATAGTACCATGTATTTGTATTTGCTAGTTAATAAATTTGATTGTTGTTTGTTTGAACCCTTATGAACTGCATAAGAATTTTTTGTTGACTTAGATGTTATATTGAGTTAGTCAAATTTGAAGACCTGCAAATATAACAGGCTGCATATGTGTAATAAATCTATTGTAGCATGGATGGACTACTGTAGTTGTGGTAGCACATTATAGCATCTGTAGAAGATTGCACATTGTGAAAACTTGACTTGTCTACAGTAGCAAACCTGTACTACAGTGAACTACAGTAGACAATATCTATCTACAGTAGCTACAGAAAATAAGAAGAGTCCTACAGACACTATCGCAACTACTCTGGCTACTGTAGCTACTGTAGCCAGCGGTAGTTCACGATAGTACATACAGTTTTTCCTGATGGACTAACTACAATGAGCACGTACACTGAGGTGTGCACTATGTACAGTCAGCACAATGGGTCGAACAATGGGTCAAGGAAAGAATGAGTAAGCGTATAGAAAGTGCTAGAATGTTCTGTCACGTGACTCATGATGTCATAGAAAGATAATGGTAAGATAAGGAGCGTGATAAGATAACAGAGTGATTAGATGTGATAGGATAAGATAAGATAAGGGAAAGGACTCTGTCATCGGACGGTCTGTGAAGGAAGAAGTTAGGTTAAAAATTTTTGCTTATGACAGGCTGCAACTCCCCGACCGGTTATCTCTTGCGCCATCAGCAGCTCTATTCAGCTTGCTGCTCATAGTCATCCCATATGGATATCGGACATTCTACTTGTCCTATGCTCCTTGCCGAATCCCGTCCATGCCACCCTCACAGAGCTATATGCTGCTGATCGCGTGCCTGCCATCCTCACGTAGGTCTGACAGTATGCATACATCCTGTGCCTCCAAACCGACCGCTCTGTGTGTGCATCCCTCTTCCACGACCCCACCGAGATTGTCAGGCATAGTAATCCCCTCAGTTAGCCGAACCTTCACCCTCCACTTCTATCCTTACCTCCGGATCCTGATTCCTGCGCATCGAGTCGCTGTCACACGTCTCCTTCTCTTCTATCACTATCTCGCATGCGAGGCTCTTCGCCATGACTCTCCAGCGACTGCATCTCGAATGCTGATGGCAATTGTGCTGCTTCTGTCATCGGGCAGTCAAGACTCCACAGCATGCCCTGTTGGAGTACACCCACCGTCCAGGCCTCCGTGATCAGCAACGCTAGTTCATGCTCGACCTTTCCAACGCATTGGGTGTCTCGCTCTGTCGCTCCGTCTTTGCATCGCATAACTGTACGTCAATTGTATACTATCTTCTTCGCGAACATCGAATCATTGACTGTTTCAGGAAGTACTCCTTCGGCGTGACCGATGTCTTCAATGCGCGTCCTCTTTTTGTCCATCCCTCGCTGCAGACGGCGTCCGGTGCGTTGCCGTCTGCGCTTGATCCCTGGTCCTTCACACTCGCCTCATGTCTCTATGGGACATTACCTAGTATCGATCCATGCACCTATTTTTCCCGTGTCAGTGCTTTTTTCGACTGGTTTTTCCCTGCCTGGGTTTTTCATCATGTATGCTTTCTCACAGTACTTAGTTGCTTTCTACCCCTGCGTAAATCGTCTATAAACTCTTTATTGTCTATCCTCGTCCTTCTTGCGTAGTAATCTTCGTACTGGGTAATAACTGGAATAGTCACATGAACTGGGTGTGCGTAGCATAACCTTGTGCCTGTCTACTACGTAGTACGCTCCACTGTTTTGTTACATATTGGGATCACCGCTGGATACACCTTCTTCCTTCCTTCCTTCTTTCTGGATGTGCTATCCGTCATGGGTAAACGGGTGAACAGATAGCGATGTTTGGAAGAAGAAAAAAATGGCGTGGGGATGGGGATAGATAACCTATGTAAGCTATTCAAACTGACAGCCCCCCCGCGCTTTCAGGTGCTTCACAGTCGAACCTTAGCACGGCTTTATTCATCTGAGATCCTCTGAAGTACCACTGGCTGATGAGCCGTTCGTATATCTGCACTAAATGAGCTGATCAATACTCGCCAGATATCATCTCAAGGCGGTGTTTCATGGGCTTGTGCGCAGCTAATGTCGGTGCCAATAGCCCAAACAAAAGCTTCTGCAGCTGCCTAGAAGGTATGCGTTGGCGAAACTTTAAGGCTACCAATCGGCAAGTTGTTTATGTCAAAAACCAATATCGCTCTGATTCAAATACACCGATTTAGTATCGGTCGGACAGTTCGAGTTTGCGCACTGCCGGTCAAGTTCAATCCGTTGCAAGCAACGGAAGATGCGATACAGAGGGATCTGCAGATCCAGATAGAATGTCGCACACAAGGTCCATCTGACGCCTCTGTCATGTTGTGACGGGCGGAACCAACACCGTCATGCCTCGTGCTATTCGGCAATGTCAAATTAACATCGGGTTTGTATTTGCATTGCCTTATCATGGTCCGTGATAATGCACTCCCATTCATAAAGTACCTCCGTTCGGTCGTGGACAAGCTCTGAAATGCAACACCGATGGCCCGTATGGAAGCCATCGATAATCGGCTCAACGACCGGATGCGGGGAAATGGAGAAGATGCAAGTAAAACATCCAGGTCTCATCACTAATCTATCTCGTTATCATCGTTAATGCCTCCTTTCATTATGCGTGCAGGTGCATGAATGGTACCATGGGATGTCTAGTTGATCCAAGATAATCAATGTCTACGAAACCAATTGTAAGCGATGATTTTATTGCTCTAGGCGATATTCTGTGTTCCAAGCTCACAGACCGTCCGTTTCCATTAGACGTACATCCATCAGAAGGGCCGATAGCCGATACTAGGATAAGCCAAATCAATGCGACACGAATGAATTGAAACACGCGCTTCTCGCGTACACCGAGAGGAACCACGTCAGTGTGGAGAGAGCAATGTACCTGTGTTTATCATTATCATTGAAGACATGGCTACACCTTCTGTCGTGCTTACCGTTATCGACAGTCTTATTGTTAACGACGATAGCATATTCAAAATCGATATGTCCACAAATTTGACCATATCACAATATGTGGTCCATTACGAAAATAGCTATGTTGTTTATAGCAACCCTTGAAGTAGCCGACGATCTAATCCACGTTTCAGCCTTTATCCGAATGACCTCCGTCGACGACCTCGTTGTCGCTTTATCTCGGAGCAACATGATTTCAGGAACCAATGACGAAGTCAGAGTTTGTGTTATAATGTCTAAGTCAAGATTGCTTGCTCAATGTTTCCCTTCATTTTATTTTAATTTTAAATTAGGACGATGCACGTCTCAAGGTATGCTTGTACCCTTCATAATCTTGGGATCAAATGTCTGAATTTTTGTATCCTATTTGGAAGGCTAGATTTGTTGGCAACATTTACCTGCCCGAAAGTATGTCGTTCGCTACTCAGACTTGGATATATATTGTACTAATATGTTTGACAGGCGATGAACCACTTCTGATGGAAACAAAGCGAAGATTCGTGCTGTTCCCTATTCAATATGATGAAGTAAGAACAAATAAATTCTTGATGTTCGATTGCTTAGAGCACAAACCTCCCGCCGAAGATATGAACAATGTACAAGAAAGCAGAAGCAAGTTTTTGGACAGCTGAAAAAATCGACCTATCTCAGGACGTTAAGGATTGGGACAACGAACGACGGTTCATTTTGCATGTCCTCGCATTCTTCGCCGCTTCAGACGGCGTTGTGAATGAGAATCTCGTCGAGCGATTCTCCAATGATGTTCAGGTGGTGGAAGCTTGTTGCTTCTACGGTTTCAGATCATGATGGAGAACATGCATTTCGAGACATATTCACTACTCATCGACACCTATGTCAAAGACCCTGTCCAGCGAGAGCACTTATTCAATGCCATGGATATAATACCATGTATTGTCAAGAAATCCGACTGGGTTATCAGATGGATAAACGACCACCAATCAACCTTCGGCGAGAGGCTTGTAGCTTTCGCTGCAGTCGAAGGCATTTTCTTCTCCGGATCATTTGTGTCCATATTTTGGCTTAAAAAATGTGGATTAATGCCAGGACTCGCATTCTCTAACGAGCTGATCAGTCGGGACGAAGGAATGCATACGGAATTTGCTTGTCTTCTGTTCGGCCTTCTGGAGAGACGTCCGCATCCTGACACTGTTTGCTGTATAATCGGCAAAGCCATCACCCTCAAAAAGGAGTTCGTTATAGGTACGTAGTATCTCATCTCATATTTGTACATTGTTAATCTCTTTCTTTCGGGGATGGATGGCTGAACAGAAGCCCCTCCAGTATCGTTAATCGGTATGAATTCGAACTTAATGGGAGAATACATCGAGTTCGTGACCGATCGTCTTCTCATTTCTCTTGGAAGTCCAAAGTTATATCATTCAACAAACCCATTCGACTTTATGGACATGATTTCCATGCAGGCTAAAGCCAACTTCTTCGAGAAGAAGGACTCCATCAATATCGCACCGAAGGCTACAGGGTCTTCCGTAGTCGATGATAGTGTATTGTGAGTTTTTCTCAATAACCGTATCATAACGATATTAATACACATATCTGCAGTAAGATCGACGAAGACTTCTGAGTATAAAACATGCGATACTACAACCGAACGGTGAACGTAGGACCAAACAGTGAATGCATCACCCGACATAAGGATCATATTGGCAGAGACAATCAACGAGAGTGTAACATTACGTGCAGTCGTTAGTACTCTAGGGGGATAAAGACGTGTATATCTGTGCATATGGGAGTGTGTATTGGGAAAGTGAGCAAATGTCGGCATTCAGTATTCGACACAGGTGGCGCAAAGCCAATAGACATTGCAGTGATTCCCAATACGCTCGGGTTTAAGAGCTATTAACCCTCTGATCTCGATCGTGCACGGAGTGCTGCGTTGGCATATCGGCTTTCTAAGTGAGCGACCGTTGTTCTTACGGTGTCAAGTTCAGATGATAGGTTAGTACTTTAGTTTTTGAACCCTCTAATTTGACTAGATCGTACAAGCTAACAGACATTAGACCATGTAGACATTATAGACCATGGTACATAACGATGGCGCTGGCTTCACGGCAATGCCCACTACCAGCACCCTTCCCGTCGCACCGAGCATTCGTGCTGCATTTCGCTGGAAAATTAGCGGTCACCGTGAGGTTGACATGCATTCGACGTGTATCTGTGTGCTCAGCCAGTCTAGAGGCTTGCTATGTGCCGACCAATAACGTGCACGTCATAGATGGAGACGGGCCTTTGCATCCGTGGAACAGGTGTTGTGTGGTGCTGTCGTCGTGGGCACTAATGTGATTGCAAACTGTACTCTCCATCATAAGGAGCGTGCATGACACAATTTGCCCGAGAAGTAGCTTTTAAAGTGAGTAAATTGTAGCATCGATGGATCTCCGTGTGTTCAGCAAGTTTTGAGTCTTACTACATAGCACTACATGCTGACAAGTGAGTTGTCTTCCTGCGCTTGTAACTATTTGTGAAAGCAGCGCGGCAAGGGATGACATTGTATCGGAGATGGCATTGCAGGAGAGACAGACAAGGTATGTGGCACATATGATGACAGCCAACCGGAAGGAGGAAAGTTAGATGCGAGGTGGATTTACGCGTGTATCACGCACTTGCACTGTGATGCATGAGCAATGTCCACTTATACTTAGCGGGAATATGTAAGGCTGGATGTCCGATCCACCATCAATAAAACAGTTGTGAAGGCTCAAGATATCCAAAAAAAAATTCAAGCGCTCGACGCCGCTTGACGCTTTTTGAATTATCTTGCGAATTAACATGAAATCCGACGGTCGGTTTCTATTTGGACATGATAGACTCGCTTTTTCAGGAAAAGGTGCATTATGATTACCGTGCCATTTCCAACCACTACCTTGGAAAGTTGAAATTGAGGCAGGATCTCCGATTCTTCTAGCGTATCTTGGCGTCAATATGATTTAGACATTGTGTATCATTTAACGCAGTTTCTATGCAGAGAGCTTCGTGGAAAATTAGCAGATATACGATGCGAGAATGAAACGTCGGGTGCTGGTGTCGACGACCAAATGTGGCAAGTATTCAGACTCCGATGACACAAGCTAGGATCGGAAGCGAAGTGCATTCAAGCTATCTTGCATCGATCGGACTTGCAATGGGCACTGTGTACTACCCTAGACCTGTTCAACTTTTCATTCGCATCACCTGCTACTCTGACGTGCGACGCTATATGCACTATGCCCATGCCCGTACCTGCTCGCACACTCAGATTTTCACGACATGCTATATTCCCATTCTAATCAAAGGCTGTGCCATCAGTTTTTCTCAACTTCGAGCAATCTCACCACATCATCAATCGAGTGCATCCTTACTCAGCCCAACGTCGCTCGCATCTGCAAACAGACGACCTCAGCCTTCATTCGCTATGCGTGTGAAGCTCCGATGAGAGAAGGAAGCAAGGTATATGGCAATCGGGAGATGGGCATGACGTACTGCAAAATGAAAGAACGGCAGCAGCCAACCAAATACTGGTAAGTAAGTAAATGTCATGGACTGTGCTTGCCTTGATGAGCCCTCAGGCCTCAGCCTCAGTGTCTACAACAAGAACATCCGCACACATGATCGCACGCAGTGCCACTTCCCTTCTCTCTGCACGTTCCACTCCCCCCTCTTTCGTGTGCCGTCACAGCGAAGAACACGCATGTGTGTAGTGTATGTGTGGATATACTAAGTGGTGCCGGCTCGCCACTCAGCCGCAGTAGCTCGCGCCGTGCAGGGCTGGTTGGCACGCAAGGCGGCGGCGGCAGTGCGGCGAGGCTGCAAAAGGTACACATGCCAGCCTACCTCCCTCTCCATCTGTTTGCTGTGCCACACCCTCTCTTCTGGATGGCCCTTCACTTACGCAGCCAGCTGTTTTGCAGTTTTGCCCATGCGCGCATGCAGCAATATGGTCCATGAGAAGTTATCATCATATGTGGGTGGCGTAGGTCTCTCAGTTTTTAGGTGTGGTCCCCGCCCGAGGCTACTTGCTCAATCACCTCGGCGAATACTAGCATCTTCTACACTCACGACAATGACAGGCGATTGCATGAAGCGTTTACGGTTGTGTAATTTTGAATGGTGCTATTGAATGATATTTCTGATTCGTGCTTCAGACAAATTTGCTGCCTCAAATGGTGATGGACGGATATTCATCGACGTTTGCTCAAGCCAATCATTAACATTCAAGCCCTCATTTGCAGGGACTGATGACGAGCACAAATGGGACTTAACTCAATGATGGTGAGTCCCTGAACTGTACGTTATGCAGCAAGAAGACGACGCGAACATAGTCATTGGTATGAACAGAATTTCAGAATTACTGCATGATCTCAAATTGATTACCACTAAATGCAGTCTTTTCCGGTAGCAATGTTGTTGTCATACTGCATGATGCTTTTGGTGATCTGTGATCGATCGTATGTAGAGATTTGTCGAGAGTACGTCTCTTCATGGTCACGACCTTACCTCGGACTGACTCATGATTTGAACACTTAATATTTGGTCTATCGTGCATGACCGAATAAACTAAATCATGCCTATCGCACCGTGATCATCGACGAATGATGTCACTATGTCTAACTATCAACAATCATAAGTTCTACTGCACGATGTACTGATATACCAGTGTAGTAGATCGCTCGTCGATCACTTCCTATGCATGTCATGTGTTTGATAATTGCATCGATAATGATAGTCAGCAAGACAGCGGAATATTTAAGCAATCATGCTCGACACAACTGCATGTGTCTGAACGTGCAACTGCTATCCGATGGGTAGAACTTGCAAGTGAGTGACCTTATCTATGCACACAATCAATTCCACTGAAACTTTCCCCTGTATTGGTGCTTTTCTCTATCGTGCGGTAATACTTCAATGATAATCTTGCCGGTATGTTTCTCAATGCATCTAATGTGTGAACTATCGATAATTAGTTTATGAATTAGCTGTTTATTACAGTTGCGGATGTCTCAGTAGAAATCAATGGCTGTCTACTGTAGGATTGGTTGTGTTCTATTATGTCTACAGGAGGGCGACGAGACCAGCCATCAGTTGGTCCTGTGCTGAACCTGACTTGAACCTGTGAGTGTTAAAATGGTATTCAAAATTGAGTTGAATACCATCGACACACTGCAGATATAAATTAACCCCTGGCAAATCCTGTTGTTTATATTTTTATTTTTGCCAAGCTTACATAATGTGGTACAATTCTATGAACTCATTTGTAATGTTCTGTATTGAGTTTCATAATGTACATCATATGTGTGCATATACGTACAACAGGCGGCAAACTTTGATAACACTATTATAGAATATTACGTTCACAACCAGTGACAGGTCACACTGCGCCCATCAAATAAACTTTATGGCTCCACGCTTATGCTGAGGTGACATTACGTTGTATGTCTTCATCAAGTATTAATAAAGGCTGACAGTCAGAGGAACGACCATTATCTATCACCCCCCAGTTTTGTCGCCTTATCCAATATCAACAAATAGATATGAACAATTTTGCAGTATGTCCTCCTTGCTTTTAGTTTCGATTCCGATGACCTCCTATGATGTGTATCTGACAAGTAAATTTTCGTTATCTAGGACGGTGCACGTATTTATATATGGAATTTGGATGGTAAAGCCCTCTTTGCTCGTGTCATGTCGACATCCGTCCAAGCTGATGTAAGTAAAACTCAAATATACGTGAGCCATTGCCTACTGTTTCATAGGGAACTCAAATTGTTCAATTGCGTTTTGAAATATCGAACATTATCATCAATCTGCCATAAGCAACTTGCGTAAATTGTGCAGATGAGTTGGCTTACAGCTATATTTTAGTGCAGACTTGCTCAATGCAGATCATGGACAGATGTATTAAGTTTGAAAGGACTGGTAGAAGGTGGGTCAATGGGTGGATACATTCTGGATTGCATATGTTTTTCGTTAGCAATTTCAGACACTTGTTGGACTATTGTTAGTAACACCTATCACCATATGTTCTGTCCCAAGATAAAGCTAGCTCTATGATGTATAAATGTCGTTCATATATACAGTCACATTTTCGCTGAGAGATGAGATGTCTCCAAAGTTTGTGATCATAAAGACTACAATAGCCTTGGATTGGTTCGGAATAGAGGAACCAAGGATAGAATACCATCCAACAATTGGAGATCTATATTCTTCTGTTGAAGTGAAGTATTATATTTTTATTCTTCAATTAATGTTTGATGATGAACTTCATGCATAACAGTCATTACAGAATGCTTGAGCACATCTAGCAATTTACTGAAGATTATAAAGATGTTGCCAAGCAAATCAGTTTCATATGAACTATGTCTTCTTTTAAAGTCATTGTATTAGGCTATTGTTTTCAGTTCTGGTCATATGCATTCCTACTTTGAAACCCTATGCAAATAATATTGATATTTTAGATCATCATTTTATCTCTTTATTGGGACCCTGAGCTAATAGACAGCACTAAGAGACCAACATCACATAGTAAATTGTTTTAATCATGCTGAACTGTTGGGGACTCAACAAATTGTGTATGGAAGTACAAAGGGGGGTGATGGTAAGACTAAATAATGGCAACACAGTACAAGCAAGATTGTAAGACAAACATAATTATGTAACATACAGAAAAAGTATTCTGCAACAAGCATAATTACATTGCTCTACTTGTAATCATGATAAAAGGCCATCATTTGAGACAGATCATAGTGGTGCAAGAGCCAGTTCTGATATATGGATATATGATTCTCTTATCAAACATGGTTATGTTTTTTGTCAGTTTCTATATCTTGCATGGTATTGTAGACACCATGCAAGATATAGAAACTGACAAAAAAACAACCATGGCCAATTAGTAAATCCTATATTCAGAGCCAGGAACTGGTGCTTGCACTGCTACGATCACAAACGTCGTAATTGTCATGAAGCACACTGTAATCCCGACATGTGATCACGATGCGTCAACTTGCTGTTGTTTGTTTGTACCCCGTACGTCCAGTACATAGAGCGCATGCTTCTCGTTGCTATCCTATATCCTGTAACTCCCGCTAGCTTTCCAATATCACGCTGTGGTTCCCTTTCTGTTCCCGTCTGCCCGCTGAGTGTTGCCGTCTAGACGACGGTCTTCCACACACCTGTGTATGTGCCGATAGATGTTCCGTGTGCTTGCTTGTGCTGACGAGTGCGAAGGGACCGACCAACATTATTTGCGCTAGTGTGTGCGCCCAAGTGTGAGGTAGTATCAGCTAACACTACGTCATGCCATGCAACACCGAGGAGCATGAGGCGCACTCATCCGGGTTCTGCACTGTGCCAGGGCATGCACTGCATGGCCTGCAAGCTAGAATGGAATGCTGTACTGCGACGAGCATGGTGCACAGTCCAGAGTGGGACGCCGTTCATGGCCACCAAATTCTGTGAACACGAAGCCGCTTGGGTCGTGCCTGAAAACCCGATGGGTGGCGGCAAAATAGAAGACGGTCGAAACCATCCACTCTGCCGTGATATTCTTTTCATTCCTCTACCTCGCTCGACCCCGCCACGGAGGGCAGCGGCATGTCGCGCAGCTCGCAGTCTAGCGTGGCAACGACGTCAATGCGTGTTTGGCAGAACATGCGCGTGCTGGGCTGAATTGCAGGGCACGGAGAGACGGCATGCCATATTCGATCAAACAGCGTGCCTTCGCAGGGTCTCTGTAGTGCTGCCCAGGGGCATGCCTTATATTTTCAGCGCAGCGCCTGAAACAAGGGTGTGTGTCCCATCACTGCTTGCCATCCTTCTCCCTTTCAAGAACCACTGGGCCACCTGTCTCAGAAACCGCGACACGATTGCTACCCTCTTCTCGACCTCTTACAGCGAGGGAGGGAGTGGTTGTATCAGCGATCCCCGCTGGCCTGTCAATCTGTTCTCGGACGTTGCCTAGTGATAGCATGCCTCAATTACTTTGCTGCCAGTCAACGTTGATCTGAGCAGGGCGCGGCACCTCTATGCTGGAATGTTAGTGGATTCGAGAGTAGATGCCCACAAGACCCACAGTTTGAAGCACATGGCGGCAGTTGACTTGCAGAGGACTGTGTCCCTTCAACCCTCATTTAAGTGGTGCTGCAAATGCCTGTGGTGTCGGCAAAGGCATCGTGCCATGGCGCTATGAAAACGGTATGCGATTTGTTGTTTCATTAGTACAGGACAAGGGGACGGTAGTCCATGACAAGAATTAGTGTTTGAAGGTTTTTTGAAAAAAAGAAAAGAAAAGAAAAAAACTTCCCAAAAAACAAATACTACAGAGGCAGCTGGTGTGTGCGTGTGGAGGGGGGGTCAGGTGACGACATTGTGGGTGACAGAAAACCCAACCAATCAGTCCACATTTTCATCCACGGCTTTGTCCCATGCATCGAGAGCTTCCTGGGCACGCACCAGTTTCTGGCTCTGTTGCTCATGCAGCTGCTTGAGTTCCTGATGTTCCTTCTGGAGAGCTTCCAGCGCCATGTCCTTCTCCGCCAACTCCTGTTCCAGTTGCTCGACCTTCGCCATCAGCCGGTTCACCTGGTACATCTCTAGCGTCCGCCACTCCCGCGTCGGGCTGCCAGAAGACGAAAGCTGACCCAATACAGCTGGGGTGCTTGGGGCCGATGGCCCCCCAAAGGTGGCATCCTGTGCACCGCAGAAATGAACAGGGCCACTCGTGGTCAGTGCTGGTGGCGACTGAGGGGCGCCATCTCCTGCACCGGGAAGGCGGACAGGGCTGCTCAGTGCCGATGGCCTTGCACAGGTGCTATCCTGTCCCCCATGCATCTCGACAGCAGCGCTTGGCCCCGCCGTGGCGCCAGAGGATGCACCTCCCGTCTGCCGACTCTGGACTGGGGTCCTGCTTTCTCCCGCGCTGCTGGGGCTCGCCGGACGCTTCATGGACCCAGACCCCACTGGGCCCGAAGTTCCCACACCTGCCTCGGTGCTGCTCCCACTCTGCCCTCCAGCCGTGGTTGCAGAGGTCGCCTTCAATGCTGGTACAAGAAACATAACATCCTCAGCTCGGCGAGCGCGATGCGAATGTGCCCTTGCAGCCGCTGCCTCCGGCTTTTGCCTGGGCCTCTTCAAAGGCCTTCCAAGCGGCCACGTATTCGGGATCGCCTGGCATGAGATGCCCACACATTCGGATGGCCTCATCGAACCCTGTGCGAGGTATCATTGTGAACTGTTGGGCAAGGATTGGGAAACAAGGCACGCACTAGCGAAGGAACACGAAGGCGGATCGCCCGGCCACTGGAATTCGGGCTTGTCCGACCAAGGGCAGATTCACAGAAGCTTGCTGCGGTTCTCACTTTGGCCTGGGAAGATGGCTTTGGCGATGAGCGGCGGGTTACAACGACACTGTATGAAGCGAGGTCCCTGGGCAGGACGAGGAGCGGGACCATGAGGGTGGGCTGGGCCGGGGGTGCCAGACATGATGGTAGGAGGTGGAATTTCAGGCAGTCGTTCAGCAGGCCGTGCCGCCCTTTAATGCATCTCGATCGACGGGCTCTTGGGCCGCCACCAATGTCACTCCTCCTGAATTAGGCCTCGGGACAATTGTACGGTACACGGATCTGCATCTACGAGGCATGGGCAGATTCTCCTGAATTAGGCCTCGAGACAATGGTTGGGAACATGTACAACGCATCTGCGGCCTGCCAATCAAGCTCAATCATGGTCACGTGCATCTGCTGGCTGCATGACTGCCGCACATTTGCTGTAGATCGAATGCCGTCGGGACCTTCGGCCCGTGTTCCGTATGCGTGGCCAACAGATCGCACTGTTGTGTCCGTGATCGTCCACCGCGAAAGGACAGTGTCACGACCATGAGCCTAGCTCCGATGGTGAGGCACACGGGTGACTGCGATCTTGAGCCATCACCGGCATGTTCATATTGTTTTTTGGCACATTCAAGTGTCTTGCAACGGTCAAGTGTGTTGGTGAACCTACCGGCCAGAGATTCTAACGTATACATACTGCAAACGACTCGAGATGACACGAACGGAAAGCAAAGCAAGGAAAGCAAAGCAGGCAGGCAGCACCTGTCGAATGCGCCCGGCGTCATACCGCGGACGAGCTTGACTTGTTCTGCGCGTTGCACATTCAGCCCACGTCTTGCCGGCATCCCTGACCAGCGCTGCTGCCCTCTTCTCCTTCTTCTCCTTCTTCTTCCTCTCTCGCTTCTCCCACTGCCTTTTGGCGGTTCGGGTCTGAGACAGGACTACCTCACCTCCTGCACCACCAATGTCCACAGCTGCCGTGTCGACTGCCATCGGTGCCCAGTCGCTACCTTCAGGCTCGCGAGCAGGCAGCGCTCGTTGCACTCCACATGAGAATCCATATGGAACGCCGCGCCCGACCTGACGTCGCCGGGCCCCGACTCAGAGCAGGGGGTGTCTGCATGAGGCTCCTTGGCGGCGGCCATCCCCGGCGGTCGGTCATGCACTCGAGAGGGAAAGCTAACAACGGGGTTGACTCACCGCCCTGTCCCTAGGTGGAGCACCAATCTCTTCTCCCTGCGAGGCCCCATCAGCACCTTCGCCCGTCTTCGCCTCCTTGACCTCCATGGCGTTGTTGCCGATGCCCCCGCTGCGTTGTCCTTCCTGTAGTCGGCGGTTAGCCTGAACGCCGAACCATCGCCTGTGGCACAAGCGCACCTCGATGAGCTGTATGGCCGGCTACGCCATCGCTGTCAGACCCGATAGCGTGTCGATCAGCAAGCAGACCACATACCTGCCTCACACCCTCGCCTGGATGCTGTGCGTCGTCAATCACGCTCTGCACGAACGACGACCATCGGCGAAACTCCAAGGGAGTGCACCCCACATCTGCCGGTCTACCCTCCAGCCCAACCTTGGCCAACATGGCGGCATGTTTCTTGGGCACCGTCCACTGGCCGTTCTTCCAGGCACATGACGTGAACACCGCCACCTGCGTCAGCGAATCTGCATCCTTGGCCCGATCGTATCCCACCCACGTCGCCCAGTTGTGCGGGTTTTTTGCATCATCTTCCCCGGTATTTAGCAGGACACCTTCAGCCACAATTGACGACGCACCAAATGCAAGCGGGTCACCCAACGGGCGCAGGGCCTCTGTGTCAGGCCAACAGGCCTCATTGATCACAGCAGTCTGGCCGTGGTACTGGACTAGCGCCCACGTGTCAAGGATTGGGGCCCTGTTCCCAGGCTGCAGGGCCATCTCGTCGAGCGCCTGAGTGAGGACGGCTTGGTGGAAAAAAAAGTGGGCGTCCGTCGTGGCAAGGTAAGCGTCGGCGACAGCCTGTTCGACGGAGCCCTGCGTGGCTTCGTCCTCCAGTGCCACTCGCGCCACGGCGCACTCATTGATGATCTTCAACAAGAACCGAAGGATGTGGAAGTAACGCAGACGGACCGAACGGAGAAAATGTGTCTTGTTTGTGTGAGCTTGGATCCGCCCTTGCCTTTTCTGCACCACGAAAGGAGTGCTGTAAACCACAATGCGAGGCCTGTGCCCCTGCCCGGCCTCGAAGGCATAGGAATACTGCAGACGGGCGGCGGGCTTGTCTCTCTGTCCGGATCCGGAAACAAGTCACTTAGCTTGTGGATGTCATCTTGTGTGGCGTAGCATGGCTGTTGGGGACCTGCTTCTTGGTCACTGCGGGCCTGCGCTGTCAAAGTGCGAAACTGAGCGAGAGGGAGCGACTCAGGAGCGCAGGGAGCGAATGGGGAAACACAGGATCGATTAGAGACTGCAGTCCGATGTGAGCGACTCAGATACATGAGAAAGAAACACTGTAGCGCACCTGCAGTCCGATGTGAGCGACTAAGGAGCTCACAGACGATGGGACTGCAGGTATACGACGCTCTACGGAAGTTGCCGGCGAGTGGCTTTGAAACTGTACAGTAGACAAAACCAACAAGAAACGGCAACTGCCGGAAAAAGCGGCAGACTGCCTAACAGAGCGAAAATGAAGTAAGCAAGTAAGTAAGCCAGTCAGAAAGGGAATGGCAATGAAAGACTTAGAACTGCAACAACAACGAGTTGGCTAAGTGGTTAAGTGTGCTGTGAGACTGACCTTTCAAAGGGTCCCGGGTTCTAATCCCGGCCAGAGCATAAGGTCATAGGATCAGCTCCCGGGCAGTGCACGCTAAGCAGGAGACTCTAGGTTCGAATCCCGGAGACTACAAGCTTGTCACAAGTCCTAGGTTCGACTCCAGGTGACTGCATGCTTGCAGAAGGTCCTAGGATCGAACCTTGACTGTGTAGTGATTTTGCACCGGACATGTTGAGTCACAGACTTCAACATGCGCATGGGAGGATGGTGTTGGTGCGGACGAGCACATGGAGAAAGGGCATGGGGTGGAAGCGGTGAGGGCTTGTTTCGACAATCTGGCACTCGTTGTGCAAATCACGTACAGTGTCAGGTTGACCGAAGACACCGTGGGGGATGTCTTAGATCTTCCCATGCCACAACGGATGAGCAATCCAAGGAGGCTTAGTATTCCTGGGACAGGATGCGTTGGCGGGGGCGCTGACTAACAATGTGTCCCGGGACACGTTACGGCACGTGACGCGGGGGCAGATCGGGGAGGTGTCGGGCGACGTTCGCGACGGCGACGGAGGCGGCGCACGCGCGTCGGGGACGGCGGGAACGACCGAGGGACCCGCGCCCCGAAGCGGCGGGGCGGAAAATGAGTTTTGATAGATTTTGGCGCTGCAGGGGACGCCGAGATCGACTGCCCGATGCGGATGCGTGTCCCAAGGGCACCAGAAATCGGGTTTTTCATGGGACACGCTCCCCTGCCAGCGGAAGGCGCCGGCCTAAGCAAAAGAGCGTGTCCCAAGGAGGCCTAAGGTGTTATTTTTTCGCTGGGACACGCTCGGCAGCGTGATGCGGGCGCGAACTTAGGTAAATGGGTCGGGTTCGGCAAAAATAGCCACTCGGACGCGTTTTCGCGCCCTTCCCTTTGCGCGAAAAATTCCATTTCTTGCCAACACGTAGCTACGCATCGGGTCCACGTCCCTGCCAAAGTGACGCAACTCGAGCAATTTTTGGCTACCCACCACGACTATGGCAGCTTCAGATAATGTGCAAAGTCCTCGAAGGTCATGATGCCATTGTTATCGCAGGAACAGGGGGCAGGAAAATCACTCCTCTTCGCACTTCTATTGCAGCAGAATTGGCTGGCATGCCGGAAACAATCATCGTCATTTGCCCATTGAAAACACTGCAGATGGACCAGGTAAGTGATACACCTATAGGGGTAGAGCTTATATGAACTGGGAATGCGCAGGTTAGAAGGCTCACTGGCACACCACATGACACTGGTGCCTCATCCATGTCCACAGCTGCACCCATACGTCTGCATGCAATTGCTGTCAACGAAGACAACCGCGATGAACATGAGACCTACTTCTCCGATTTAGAGCGAGGGCGAGTGCGACTGTGCTATGCATCGCCCGAATGCCTCCTGCGGAACAATACTGTCAAGCAATTGTTTTGGAAGCAAGACTTCTGTCGCCGCATCCTTGCTAATATTGTTGATGAGGCACATGTGATTCGCATTTGGGAGACCGAGTTCAGGATGGATTACGGTGAGTTAAATACACTGAGGATAATATTAGAAACAGAGATACCTTGGATGGCAGTCTCTGCCATGATGCCAACCGATGTCCTGCGGAATGTCTACAAGTCGCTTGGAATGGGCCGTAGTCGACTGTTCTGGGGTATTGACCTAGGAGCAGATCGCACAAATCTTGCATATTTCGTACGGCCCATGGAGTATCCCACAAGCTCACTTACATCGCTCTTCCCATTCATTCCTGAACCTGCTGAGGGCCAATCAGCAGATACTTTGACACCAGAAGACTTACCGAAGACAATCTTTTATTTTCCCATGCGGTCCTACATGCAGAAAGCCTGTGATCTGCTTCGAAGTCTCCTACTACCCTATCTACGCAGGTATCTGTATGCTTTCCATGCTGTCAAAGTGCGAATCTGAGCGAGAGGGAGCGACTCAGGAGCGCAGGGAACGAATGGGAGACACAGGGATCGATTAGAGATTGCAGTCCGATGTGAGCGTCTAGATACATAAGAAAGAAACACTATAGCACACCTGCAGTCCGATGTGAGCGACTAAAGAGCTCACAGATGATGGGACTGCAGGTATACAACGCTCTACGGAAGTTGCCAGTGAGTGGCTTTGAAACTATATAGTAGACAAAACCAACAAAAAATGGCAACTGCCGGAAAAAGCAGCAGACTGCCTAATGGAGTGAAAATGAAGTAAGTAAGTAAGTAAGCCAGTCAGAAAGGGAATGGCAATGAAAGACTTAGAACTGCAACAACCATTTGGCTAAGTGGTTAAGTGTGCTGTAAGACTGACCTTTCAAAGGGTCCCGGGTTCTAATCCCGGCCAGTGCATTGAAGCATAAGGTCATAGGATTAGCTCCCGGGCAGTGCACACTAAGCAGGAGACTCTAGGTTCGAATCCCGGAGACTACAAGCTTGTCACAAGTCCTAGGTTCGACTCCAGGTGACTGCATGCTTGCAGAAGGTCCTAGGATCGAACCTTGACTGTGTAGTGATTTTGCACTGAACATGTTGAGTTGTGACACAGACTTCAACACTCCCCCCTGATGAGGCATGTCTCGAAGCAAAAGAAACAAGGAAAGTAAGTGCATCGAACGAGAAAGAGACCATGAAGAAACAGAGAGAGAAAGAAAACATAAGAGCACTCAGCTCCCCCTGAATCTCTCTCAACCATCTAACCTTCAACCAATCCAAACATCTCTCGGCACTTCACAATGCGATCCCTCGCCAGGGCCTTCGTCAGTGCATCTGCAGGCATCTCCACCGTCCCAAGGAACACAGGCTGCAACACTCCGGATTCCACCTGGTCCCTCAACCAGTAGAACCGAAGCTGCATGTGCTTCATCTGCTCATGATGCTCCGGGTGCTTCGACGACGTGATCGCAGACTGATTGTCCATGTGCAGAGTCGATGGACTCGACAGGACATCATAGCCAAACTCAGACAACAGGTTGCGCATCCAGCAGACCTCCTGACCAGCGTCGAACACAGCGATATACTCTGCCTCCGTCGTAGAGGTGGCCACAATCGTCTGCAGCGTCGAATGCCAGCTGACAGCACCAGAACCGATGCGGAGGACGTACCCAGATGTCGAACGACCGTTGTCCGGATTGCCAGCGTGATCGGCATCGGAATAGGCAGAGAAGAGCTCAGGCGAAGACCCAGAGGGACTCGGACCATAAGCTAGCTTCAAGTCGAGCGTGCCCTTCGGATACTTGAGCAAATGCTGGACTGCCTTCCAGTGCGCCATGCCAGGATTCGAGGTGAAGCGACAGAGGACCCCGACAGCATAAGCAATGTCGGGGCGCGTGCCACCTGCGAGATAGAGAAGAGAACCGACTGCACTGATGTAGGGGATGTTCTCCATGTCCTTGCGCTCCTGGGACGTCTGCGGACTCATGGCCTTCGAAAGCTGCAACCCAGGCTCCATCGGCGTCGAGAGGGGCTTGCAATCAGCATGATTGTAGCGGTCGAGCATGTCGAGGATGTACTGGCGCTGGGAGAGAAAGAGGCGACGAGTAGAACGATCGCGGGACACGGCAACACCGAGGAGAAACGAGGTCTCACCCAAATCCCGGAGCTTGAAGTGAGTGGCTAGCTCCTTCAAGAGCTGGTCAAGCAGCGACTCGGAATTGGAAGCCATCGTCCCATCATCGACGAAGACAGGCACTATGACACGCACATCATCCTTCTGAAACACATAGATGCTGTTGTCCGAGTGGATGCAGATGAAACCCATCTTGTGCATGAGGATCTTCATCAACGTCTTCTTCCACAACAGTGCGGCCTGCTTCAAGCCATAGATAGACTTCTGCAGCGCCGACGCATCGCCTGGATCGCCCTCGACAAACCCCTCTGGCTGCTTCATGTAGACCTCAGCATCGAGGTCGCCGTTGATGAAGGCATGGGAGATGTCGAAAGAACGAAGGGAGAGGTCCTCAACGGCTGCGAGAGCAAGGACAGTGCGGATGGAAGAGAACTTGCATGTAGGAGCGAAGGTGTCGTTGAAGTCCATGCCCGGACGCTGGCTGAAGCCCTTGGCGACTAACCGAGCCTTGTAACGCTCGACAGAGCCATCCGGGTTCCGCTTGATCTTGAAGACCCATCGGGACCCAATCACAGTGCGACCGGGTGGAAGAGGACCTACAGACCAAGTGCCATTGCGCCTGTGCGCCTCTATCTCCTCCTGACATGCGAGAAGCTAATCCTGCGCGTCAGGGCGCTGCATCGCCTCGCGAAAGGACGTGGGCTCGAAATCAACAGAAGAGGCCATCGCACCTTCGGAGAAGAGATCGAGCTCATCAGGGCTATCCCCCTCCTGTTCCTCGGGCTCTGATGCATCGCCCGGGGTCTCCTCAACGTCTCCATCGTCAGAGCCAGACCCAGAGGACGACACAGCGGGCATCGGCTCGCGGGCCTCTTGACCTTCGAGCCAGAGGGCTTGGGCTGAGGATCCGCTTTGGCAGTCTTCCACCACTGACCAGGTTGCTTCCGCTCTCGAGTTCCACGACGCTCTGCAGCAACAGGCGCGGTCCCTCGAGAAGCAGAACGACCCCGGCGAGATGGTCCTGCTACCGGGGCAGCAGGCTCCGGCGTAGGCGAAGGTGCCGGTTCAACGTCGCGCTCCTGTTCTTCAGCCATAGGCTGTCGTCGGATCGACGGCTAGAAAGAGGGTGCGTCACCATCCCCCTCTAGAACCGGTACAATCGTCGGAGCAGAGTCCTGAGCCTCGGGCAAGGAAGCAAGCAAACGTGAAGAAGAAGAGGGTGCAGATGTCGATGGGTAGTTCCTAGAACGACTAGGAAAGTCACGCTCATCGAAAGTGGCACACTCACTGATAACAGACTTGCGAGTCTGCGGATTGTAGAACTTCCAACCCTTGTACCCCTCCGGATACCCGATGAAGATGCACTTCTCCATGTGTGGATCCAGGGACCTCCTCTTGTCCTTCTGCACATGCACATAGGCCGCACACCCCCACACACGCAGGCGCGAGACATCAGGCTTCGCACCATGCCAGAGCTGATAGGGGGTGGCATTCTCGACAGCAGAGGTGCCCACACGGTTCCAGACGTGCACATAAGCCGCCAGACACTCTCCCCAGAATGTCTTGGGCAACCCAGACTCCGCCAGCATCGCAGTGACGCCCTCGTCCATCATACGGTTCGCGCGCTCCGCTACACCATTCTGCTGCGGGCGATTGCGCACAGTGTGTTGGCGAGTGATGCCTGCAGCTGTGGTGAAAGCGATGTACTCACCGCCCTTGTCATCCCGCAGGCCCTTGATCCGCGAGTCAAGGTGATTCCAATGCAGATCGGATCTGGCGTTGCAGACGACTGGAGATCGAGGCCTACAACGAGGTCTTCACGAATGAGACGCTGGACACCTGCAATGTGATGATGACAGAGTCGGCGATGCCAAAGGGACATGTCAAGAGAAGAGTCGAAGCAAGGCGGGCAAAGGCGATGGAGTGGACAGTGTGACCCTCGAGGAAGGCCGAGTTCGAGCTATTGACCTTCGCAGTGAAGAATAGCTCACCAGCACGCTGGAAACGCATGCAATCGCCTCTGATCACGACAGTGAAGCCTTTCGCTCGAGTGAGAAAGAGGACTGAAAGGAGATTATTGCGGAGATCAGGGACATGAAGAACTCGAGTAAACACGACCGGCTGCTGCTCTTTCCCTCCAATCACTGGCACAAACTGAACCGAGCCAACTCCTGCTGCATAGATGACCTTGTTGTCTGCGAGACGAACAGGAACAACGTGAGGGGTGTAGTCGACGAACCAGTGGCGATGGGAGGTCATATGAGACGTGGCCCCAGTGTCTGCATTCCAGGCATCGTCAGCAACGAAGGAGAACAAGGCAGAGGCAGCAGAGGAGAGTGAGAGTGAGAGTGAAGTAGATGGACTTGCACTTCCAGCAAACTCTTGAACGACGGATGCAGCGTGAGCTGCAGCTGCAGAGGTAGGGGCAGCCGTCGCAAAGGCAGATCCGGACGTCTTCTGCTTCTTGTCCCAGGCCTTCCTGTGACACTGCTCCTCGCTATAACTGCCTCTCTTGCAGTATGTGCCGACCACTGTTCTGCGGAGATCCGGAGAATGTCCGAAGCGCAGAGGCACCATCCTGACCCGATACATCCGCTGAGCGACGCGTCCGATTGATCTCCTCATTGCGGAACGCAGCCTGAAGTGAGGAACGATCCATCTTCTCGAGCAAAAGCAAGGAAGAGGAGAAGGAGGCATAGTCGGAGAGCAGAGAACGGATCATGGTCATGCAAACGAGCTCCTCATCGAGCTTGGTAATGTTGAAGGAGTCCGGGCGCAGGTTCTGAACGCGCAGAATGGCCTCATCGATGCGGTTCATGAGGGAGGCGAGAGACTCTTCCTCACCCTTGCGGATGGAGAAGAGATCGTCATAGGCGTTGAATTGAGTGCCGGGACGCTGCGAGAGGTGAATACCACGAAGGGTGGTCCAGAGGACAGGTGCGTCGTCCTTGCAGGTCTGGATGTGGATGCGCTGCTCAGGAGATATCGCAAGAAACAGCGCACCAAGGGCCTTTTCGTGCCTCTCGAGCCAGTCCTGGAGCTTCTCAGCGTCCTTCGCATCCGGCTTCTTCTCTGTCCTGCTGACAATCCCCCAGAGACCTTTGAGCCTCAACACTGCAGTGACCTCCTCGCTCCACTGGACATAGTTCGACGACGAAAGTCGCGAAATCTCCATAAGTTTTGAGAGAGGGCTCGACATAACAGAGTCGGATCAAAAATACAGATAGCAAGGCACTATAGTATAGCGGTCTTGAGCGTCGAAAGGTGGGGACAGGCGGCAATAAAAGTCGATGAATGGATCGGTCGACGCTTTTTGGCAGCGGGAGGGATCGGGAGGTGGGGTATAGAGGCAGATAGACTCAACGATGTATAGACCCGATGGCTCAACGGATCGGCGCGAAAACTTGTGAGCAACGAAGGTACGCAGAGGCGACGTCGTTGGCGAAAGATCGGGCAAGATCGGACGAGTAGATGTGCAGATATCGAAGATGTGAAATTTTCGCTAGAGCGCAGGGCCCATAACCTGTCAAAGTGCGAAACTGAGCGAGAGGGAGCGACTCAGGAGCGCAGGCAGCGAATGGGAGACACAGGGATCGATTAGAGACTGCAGTCCGATGTGAGCGACTAGATACATGAGAAAGAAACACTGCAGCGCATCTGCAGTCCAATGTGAGCGACTAAGGAGCTCACAGACGATGGGACTGCAGGTATACAACGCTCTACGGAAGTTGCCGGCGAGTGGCTTTGAAACTGTATAGTAGACAAAACCAACAAGAAATAGCAACTGCCGGAAAAAGCGGCAGACTGCCTAACGGAGCGCGAAAATGAAGTAAGCAAGTAAGTAAGCCAGTCAGAAAGGGAATGGCAATGAAAGACTTCGAACTGCAACAACAACCAGTTGGCCAAGTGGTTAAGTGAGCTGTAAGACTGATCTTTTACAGGGTCCTTGGTTCTAATCCCGGCCAGTGCATTAAAGCATAAGGTTATAGGATTACTAGCTCCCGGGTATATCAGGAACCTTGACAATTTTCTGTTTGACTTGCAGGGCCTGACAGTATCTGACCAGAGCTCGTACGAGTCAAATCAGATACATCAGACAATGTAAGAAAACAATTAGTAAATATAAGACAATCAGACCCTATCAGACAAGGTCAGAAAATTTGACCTCAAGATGCTGTCAAAAATTGCTCAGAGAGCTCTCAAATTAGTGTAAATTTCAAGTTAGAAATATCTTATTATGGTATATGATTAGAGAGAAATGACTTATATATCTTATAATATGTAGCAACCCTTAAATTTATCACATGAATCAGATATAACCATTTGAAAAGTGGCTTCAGACTGGTCAGATCCTACAGTAGGGTTAAAAACTGTCAGACTCATCAGAAAATTGTCAACCTTCCTGATATAGTGCACAGTAAGCAGAAGAGTCTAGGTTCGAATCCCAGAGACTACAAGCTTGACACAAGTCCGAAGTTTGACTTCAGGGAAAAGGAGCACTGAATATGATGAATATGATGAGAATGCAGTAGGGGCTAGGGCGGATTCAGCAAGATCAGCACCTAAAGCTGGTTGAAAATGTCTAACTTACTGAGCATGGAGCAGGACAAGAACTAGAACTAAGAGGAGCAGAATCCAAATTTAAGCTGAAAGGTTTGCATCTCAATCCTATGCTGTGGGCTTAATTTAGCATAGTATTTACTTTAGGATCAGTTGGCATCCCTTATTACCACCTTTCGATTTGAATGGACTGCTGTTTCGGTTGTCTGCCAGATCTTACATGAGCTGCAGCAAAACACTGTGCACTAGCGACAGACAGTATTTCTGCCAGCCCACATGATATCAGTAGCATGCATCTTAGCATCAGATGCCATAGAAGTTCTTCAAAAAAAGGGCAGGGCCAACCAAGGGCCAACAGATATATGCATGCTTAGTCAATGGGGGTCGACCACTGGTCACCCTGATGGTCTCCATCTCGGTAATTAATCTCCTAGGTACGTCATGTTTCATGCCCATCTGTCAAACTATTAAAATTAGAGGACCTTTTTTTGCTCTCCATCTGTCCTTCTGGCCTGAGTTTTGTCACTTTTTGTTCTGCAGCACAAGCTATTTCCTCGGAGGCTTTCTGATTTTTCCAGAGAATTAAGCAAGAACAGCATGTGTTGGTGAATCCTCTCTATCTTCTCGGTGCCGTCAAGTCCAAGAAGGCCGCCAGCATTTTGTCACTTGGCCAACTCAAGTTATTTTGCCCCTTACTGAACCATGGCTTGTTTGGAAATGATGATCTGTACTCCAAGTCCAAGATTTCAGTTGAGAGATTGTTCCAGTGCTGGAACTTGAAAAGCTGGGATGAGTATCTCTGTCTAACTGGTGCTGTCATCGGATGAGTCTAGTCTGAAGTTACTTTCTAGCCGTGTGCTCTATGTTTCTTTATAGATGGACTCGCGGTACTGGTCTGATGGACATTACGAATACTGTCGCCCAAGATGCCAAATTGTTTTGCAAGGATGTTAGTATATATATATATTGTATTATGTGTATAAGTGTGGACATGCAATGTATTTGCTGAAGTATATATTGGCAGCTACTAAATATATGTGTCACACAAAATCTTGCACCATTTTGATCACCATAGTTCAGAACTTGAAGTGCAACTGTATAGACTCCTAGTGACTGGATTTACAAGCAAACACATTTTCTACTAGTAACATTTTCAGATAAGTTTTTTAGAATCAACACCTTAACATTTTTACTACAAATATGCTTGCAAGGCTTGGTCTACTATCTTGAAGATAATTGAGATGATTGATCCTAGAAATAAATCAGTCAGTTGGCTATATCTTTTTTCAATGAATTAATATCTCTCAAAATATGGCCATAGAGATTGCCAATCTTTTGAGACAACCTCAAACTGTGATTGTTGGCTAAGAGAGATAATACTCCAATCGCCTGCTTCTATCCCATATTTCTCATTTACCTTTGGACCATGACTCATCTGTGCTATTGCAGCCTCTGTTTTAGGGTCTAACTTGTCAGAGGCATTTTTGATAAACTTTCTTCAAAGGGATGCTGCATAGTGTCGATATCTATTGACACCAATCTCAGCACCAGTTGCTTTCTTGAAGAAAGTCTTCAATAAGGGTGTGAGTCAGCTAGAGTTCCAAGCTTTGCCATAGCTGACAAAGATGCATTGATTATAAAGTATAGCCATTTCTATTTGCTTTTACTTGTTTGAAAGACCTTTAGATGTAGGTGCCAGTATTTGAATTACTGCAACTGTTTGCAAAGGCCTGACAATGGCCAAAAGGACATATACCAATGTGCTAATTTGGTGTGGAAGAAGACAGAGAATCTCTTTGTACTTTTCAGTTTGTTTTATAGTCTTGTTGTAATTGGACAGGAGATGAAGTAGGCCATTGCCATGAGAAAACAAGTGATGTTGAGATTGCACCCCATTTGTGTGTTGCATCATATGTAGTTCTGTTGCTCTAGCAGGAAGGCCTCCTAAGATGTGAATAGAAACAAGGCGACACCAAGCTTGATCAATAACATAAAGCCAAAAAGGAGTTTTAGAAACAAGCCACACTGCAGTATGTCTCTCTGGCTCTTCAGTGATTGGAATCATTTTCACAATTTTTTTCTCAACTAGCTTTGATGTCAAGGGCCTCAGTAATTCTACCTGAGTCAGCTTGAGAGGTGCTTTCAGATGTAGGACCATATCCTAGGATTTTTATATCTCTAGTATCTGTGATATCCAAAGACATGGCAAAGCTCTCTATTGATAACCCAAAAAGAACTTCCTTCTCTATAAATGCAGAGAGTTCTGCAATTTCATGTTTGAGTCCATGACAAATACGTGATAAGGAGAGAAGATGTTGGTCATCAAGCTTAGTCTCATCTTCATTCAGCCATGTGATTCATGATTGTGGAGGAGAATTAAAAATAGTAACTGACAGTGATTTGTTCCAAAATTGGAGAGCATTGAATGGGTTGAGCTTACCTACATCTAACCATGTTGTACAATGTTTTTGAATTTTTGTATATAGAGGTTAGCATAAGCTTCTTATCCAAATTTTGATAATGATGCTTATTTTAAGAGATAGATATTCTCTCTCTCTCTATCCTCATCTATCTGATTATTCAAGGCCAGACCTGAAAGATACACCACCATTTTTATGACAAATTGTATACCAGATATCTGAGAACAAATTAAATTGGGTTCATGGAATCTACTTTCTGATTTTCAAGAAGATATACAGAGGCCACTTATAATGGGTGAATTGAAATCATTTTGAGCAAGTGAGGTAACATCTTCTGGTATAACTAAAATATTCAGAAGCTTTAAGATGGCTTGATGAAGTTTGTGATCTTGACTAGCTTTTTTCTTCTCAGTACCAGCAAGTTTTTTTAACCTCCTATTTAATTCAAACACTGAACGTATTTGAGGTTGATCAAAAATCATGAATGGTTCTCTTTCAGTATTAGATGAGATAGAATCTTCATATGCTATAAAAATAAGATGAATAATGCTAAACATATTATAAGCATATCGTGCTATGCATTTTTTTACTTGGTGCAGATAACATCTTGCCTTTGCTTTTAACATCCTTAGTACCTTTAAAAAAAGTGCAAAAATTTGCAATCAAAAGAAAAAAAATACAAAATAATACTTATGGATTCTTTTGAAGAATATACTATTGCAAGTAATGATTGTATTCAATTTTATGACTATTATCTACTAACATCTTTGCCATAGCCAATCGTAAAAGAGCCATGCATTAGGAATGAGGTGGATTGATAGCTCTTTCAAGCTGCTTTTCTGTTAAAAACTTGATGAACAATAATGCCCCAGACTGAGTGGTAAAGAAGCCATGAATGATAGTAGACTGCTCCATGCTTGAAATGTATGATCCCACATCAGGAACCTTGACAATTTTCTGATTGACCTGATAGTGTCTGACAGTACTCGTGCGAGTCAAATCAGATGCATCAGACAGTGTCAGACAACTATTAGTTAACATCAGACAGCATCAGACTCTATCAGACACTGTCAGCTAAATGGACGTGCAGATGCTGTCAGAGATGGCTCAGATGCTCTCAGATTTACAAAAATTTCAAATATCAGAAATTTTGTCATAATATATAATTAGAGATGGACAACTGCTATAGCTGACAATAGGTGTCCACTCTCAAATGTATAAGCTGAATCAGATATGATCATTTGAAAAGTGGCTGCAGATAGATCAGACCCCATGAGCTCCATCAGATACTGTCAGACACTGTCAGACACTGCAGGTCAATCAGAAAATTGTCAAGGTTCCTGATGCAAGTCTTGTTCAATAAGATTTTGCTGATGATAATTAAATGCTAATAGGATAGATGATGGTAAAGGATGATCTTCAAATTCAGAGTTTCCTTGTCTTGTTGTTATTTCATTGTTTAGATCTGAAAAGCTCCTGATCTAGAAATACTGAATTAGATTTCCACCAGATGTTTGATCATCTTTGCGATGAACAAGTGATTGAACAGATACTGATTTTATTACAAGATCTATTATATTGCTTTGTTTTATGCCCTTCTTTTTCATCCATTTATCTTTTACATTTTGATGGCATTCATAGGCATGTTTTTTAGCAGACTTGAAACTTTGTATTGCATATTGCTTAGAATCTTTAGACTCCTCACATTCTAGGCAAAGAAATCCATCATGGATAGGCATTTAAGGAATAATATCTTTTTGACTCTTTTTTACCTATGAGGGTCTTGTCATATAGCTCCACAACATCAGAGCATTTTTTTATAATTAAATTTGGAAATGCCTCTAAGATAGAAGACTTTAATGCTTTTAGTTTAGACAATTTACATTCATTGTGAAGTAATTGATGACATCCCTGTTGTAGATGAATTGATAGATATTCCAGAGGCACCACACTTTAACAAGGTTTGCATATGATAAAATGATACTTGCTGTTGTAAACAAGCTCATATGTAGCTCGCAAAAGATTCTCAATGATTATTTTCACTGGAGATGAAATAGATCCAGATGCAGCTCTTAGTCATTTTCTATGATATCAATTTGTAAGACCTATTGATCACAGAGAATTTGTTGAAGCATTATCAACCTACTAAAATTATGCTCAATAAAGACTTCAAGAGTTTAAAATGGTTGCTTCCATCAGGAAGGTTGACAACTTTCTGATTGACCTGACAATTTTTAACCCTACTGATAGCTCCTGATTGACCTGATCCACCTGAAAGCAATCTTGAGAAGCAAATATCTGATATCTGATCAGACTTTTACATTCAAGAAAAGATATTTATTGTCAGATATAAAAGTTTTTAATCTCTAACTAATAGATATATCAGAATCTTTGATATCCAAAATTTTTCAAAATCTGAGAGTGTCTGATTTAAAACTTTTTCAAATCTGGAGGTCAAATATCAGTCAGATGGATCAAACAGTGTCAGACATCATCAGATGCTCTCAGACAGTTGCGGGTAATTTTCAGATATTTGACCTCCAGATTTGAAAAAATTCTCAGATCAGACACTCTCAGATTTAAAAAATTTCAGATATCAGAGATTTTATTATATCTACTAGTTAGAGATTAAAAACTTATATATCTGACAATAAATGTTTTTACTTAAATGTAAAAGTTTGATCAGATATTTGCCTGTTAAAATCGCTTTCAGGTGGATCAGGTCAATCAGGAGCTGTCAGTAGGGTTAGAAATTGTTAGATCAATCAGAAAGTTGTCAACCTTCCTGATGTTTTTGAGTATCTATTTAACATAGTGTTAGTAATATTAAATATTAAATATAAGGGTTTTTCTAACTTTGATCTTATATTTTTTTGAGATTCACTAGAAAAATCAGAATCTTCATTGGTATCAGTTCTTTTTGAGCAAATCCTTAGGTCAGTTTTTATTAATTTTAAGAATGTTAACATTCACTCACTTTCCAGGTTCTTCATTTTTCATAATAGAGTTTTGTACATCTTTAGCAACTTGCAAACTAAAATAAAATAAAAGGATTTTAATAAGAATATCCTTCAAATTACTCAAAGGTTTGACCTTGCTCAAATTCAAGTTCCTAAAGAATAACATTTACCTCTGCAGAGGTTTTGGGATCTGCAACCATGTCATTCTCCTCATCACTAAATGCTCAATAATCTTGTTCCTCATACTGATCTTGCCAGTCTTGAGCGTCATCCAGGTCTAGACTAGAGGTATTTAATTCTTCTTCTTGCATGTTGAAGTCTGTTGGACCAGAGCCATTAATTTCATAAAACAGAATGCAAAAAATAGAGCAATTTAAAATGATAGCTACCTTTAGAGGTTGTGTAAGTAAGCAAAAAATTCAATATAAGCTCCTCAATCTGACAGAGCTCCTTCATCGCTAATTTCTCTGAGGTGCAACTTGTTCATCATTCTGAAAGTTAAAGGCAAGATGATCCTCTCCAGAGGTTCCATAGATAATTGTGAGGATACTAAGGCCCTCCTTTTCTACTATGGGATGTATTGCCATAAGCATATTTTTGAACATATCAAATCTACAGTAAAAGCTTATTAGAGGTGATTTTTGGATAGAAAATACAAAAGACTTACTGGTCTACTATATTTTTTTATTTTTTGCTCTGATTTTTGATGACTGTTGATCTGTGACATGATGAGGCTTGGCCTCTAGCTGTTGTTGGATGTGAGGACAAGTGAAACAATAGCAAAGTAGAAGAAATAAAGCAGAAGGATGAAGGAAAGTGGAAGGATAAAGGTCCTTGGAGAGCTTGCTATTAGATGGGAGTGTTAGAGCTGAAAAAAAACTAGAGCCAGAGAACAAGACAGCAATGGAACAGTAGAGCTAAAAAAAAACTAGAGCCAGAGAACAAGGCAACGAATGACCAGGCTGGGAAGCTTGTTGTTAGATAGAAGGGCTAGAGCTGAAAAACAAAAACCAGAGCCAAAAAATGAGACAGCAATGGAGTGCTTGAGCTGAAAAAAATATAGTCAAAGAACAAGACAGAGAATAATCAAACTGGAAGGCTTGTTGATCTTAGATGGGTGTGGCCTGCCAAAAACAAATCCTAGGCCAGAGACTTGAGCTGAGCAAAAACGGAAGGAAGGGAGTAGGAAAGTCAGTATATGAGGCTCGCAGCGTCACCAGGACAACAGACGCTAATAAGATGAACTATACTGCAAAGCCCAGAAAGAGAGAAAAAAAGCCTGCAAGCTCAGAGCACACAAGGCATGGAGCTCTTTGCTTGCAGACAATGCCTGGAAGAAGGCAATGAGTGCTTGATGGTAGAAGATCGCACGATACAGGTTTTGAAATGAAGATCAGGAAGAATGAGTTAAAGAAAGAGTTATAATCACATGCACTTATGATCTGAAGCACTTGTATATTGTGAAAAAAACTTGATAATGGGTGCAATAGGCGAACTGTAACGGTTTGGATGCAGCGTTTGTCGAAGTAGTCATCTGTCATTCACCATCTTGTAGATGCCCGAGATAGAGCCGATAATGAAGCGCCGGCCACGCGGCAAAGCCTGCAGTGCTACCCAGTAGCGAGCATCTTCTGCCATTGAGCTGCCAAGGTTTTATGGTCATCAGAGTCGTCAGGTCATGATCCCTTTCTTTCAGATTCATCAGACGGTGGGCACCTAGATCTGAATATTTATTCAAACTCATAGTTCATATAAGGACAGGGCGGGACACATGCCAATTGGCAAATTCAGAATTCATGTGTCTGCTGCAATTATATGGTAAGTAGTGGCATCCATTTTGCATTTTTTTGTGGCCACTAAACATCTATATAGCAGAGAACGAATCTGTTCTATCGCCCACAAAGCTGATGACCGTGAATAGCAACAATTCTATTAAGCACATCCGGAACGCTGGGCACAAAGATGGACACGTTCTTGCAAGCAATTATTTCATGACACGTAAATAGGAGGCCACCGGAATGAGTATCGGGCTGACGCTCACGTCTGAAGAGGTGGGCATAGCCCGGCAATGTCCTCGCATCACTGGAGATTACTACTAGATCGTACATGCATTCTCTGAATGCCTGGAGACATTCTGATGAGTTCTCCATGTGTACTTGGATCAATGAAACGTGCACTCACCAGGACCTTCGCAGTATCCGATGATATGGTGAGCAAGCTCAGACTTGTCGTCAAGGCCATCGATCTCATGACCATTCTTTGGCACTGCGGCAAAAGGGAGAATGTAATCCAGATCCATGCCGAGCATGAATGTAGTCCACTAAAACATCTCGGAATAATTGATATCACCCTTCTCCTTGACCTCAGTATGGGGAGCAGTCAGGAACATCACTGATGTTATGTAAGTTAGGTGTGTTCAAGCAATGGTAAAAGGGCTCAAAACTTACCGTCCTTGTACAATAGGGGCTGCCCAATGACCTCATGACAGCTATCGATCAGCTGTCGACTGCACCTCTTCGCACGGCCGTAGATCTCGCTGCAGGCAGGATCAACTTGGTCAGTCACGTACTGCATATACGTGATTACAATTCCTTAGAATTGTTTACTCTATACTGGGTTTTCCTATCAAAAACGACACCTTAAACCAACTTCTATCTCCATTTGGCAGTTGGCTTATCTAATTGCAAGGTCACTGATCTGACGAGTTTGCAGGTTCAACTCCAGCTCTGCCTGGACTTTTGTTTACACTTGGGGGAAGAGGGCCGATGCTGCGCACGGCAAAACGATTCCTTTCATTTTTTTCTATGAAGGTGCATAGATCAGTAAACTTGCTTCCCGTTCCTTTGCATAGTGCAAATTATCAAATCCTGATAACATATCCTCAAACTCACATTGCTTTCCTGTGGTTGCTCCATCATAGTACCAGATTCTTTTTCCCTTATCAATAATCCTTGCAGTAAAGTGTACAGCTCCAAAATATATTATTGCAATCAGTCTAAATGTTGTTTTTTCATTGTTTGAATGATGTTTCATAGTGAATGAGTGATTTATTTTAATATTATGATGATCCAGCTCTACTGCTATTAATGGTGGGATGTCATTGGTAAAAATAGTAGTAGTATGAAGAGGACTATTACACTGAGGACATTTTGCTATGCTAACTCCATTCATGACTTTTCCAAGCTCACTGGCAGTGTTTGACTCAGCAGATGAGCTAGCAATATGCCATACAAGATTGTGAACATCTTCACTTATAGAATATTCACATGATGTACAGTTTTGCTCAATATATCCTATGTCTGTTTGACATCCAAGGACAACAGAAGCCAAGTCTCTGATGTCAGTCCCTACTCCTTGCTGATTTGGAAATCTATCATGATCAAAATGTGTTAGCAAAGCTCTAACATTTTTTCTAACCAACTCCAAGTCAGGATTGGTTGAGTTTTTCCAACCATCATTCAATGCAGTGCAATAAGTATTCAAATTTGCTAAGTCATTTGCCCAGAGATCTTGTTTTGTTTGAAAAATATGATATAGAATGGTGAATAATGTGTCATATGCACAGCTCCATGTTTCACCACACCACTTTAGTCCAATTGGTGAAGATACTTTCAATTTTCCACTTCTATTTGTTTTTTGTTTTTTCAGCTTTCTCTTATCACCAGTCTCTTTACTTATCTGGTCCAACACTTGTGTTCCTTCTGCAGTACCAAACTTATCAGGATTCTCTTCAAATGTTGCCAGCTTTCTTTTTTTGGAATTTTTTGACTTATCAATACTCTCTTTTTTATCTGTTTTGGTCTTTTGCTTTACTAAAATGGTCCATTCTGCATCTTCTGTATTTTTCTTCAGCTCGAAAGGATCAGATTTGGTCCATTTTAGTGGAGCAGGCACACTTGATGGCACATAATCAGTTCCCTTCCAAAGCTGATACTGTTGAATGCGAGCTGTTCGAGTAGGAGCATCAATGGTTGAAGGTAATTTTTTGTAATATTGAAGACGAGTCATTTCATCTAAAAGCTCAAGCTCTCTAAATTCAGATCTTAGATAACCAGGCAACCTTCCTTTGATTTTGTCAGGGTTGAACTGCTGAAGAATGGCTGTCCCAGCAATACTTGAGCTGCGAGAAAGAGCAGTATAAACTCCTCTTTGGTCTTTACAATTCTGTATATCCACCACATTAAATGGCCGTGTTCTGCCTTGAGAAGCATAGTCTGTCATTGAAAAATTAGGTAAAATAGGAATTTGAGATCTACTAATCCATATTTCCTTGTCATTTGGCATAAAACATTTGATTTTCTCTTCTACTCGAGAAATAGGAACCACATTTACTGGCAAACCAGTCAGCTGTACTGATTTCGGTGCACAGGTCAATCGTACAAATACCACATCCAACACTAACTTATCATCAATTCCTATATGACATTTCCATCCTACTACCACACCCTCAGCTCCATTGGTCACACACATCTCAGTTGCCTCATTATGTTTGAGCATGATAGGCATACCTATACATAAAGACAGCTTTCCTGCATAGTGTTTGGTCATTGAAGGAATTAACTCCCATAATTTTCTTTGCAAGTCAATGTGAATTTGATTGTTAGCTCTTATAGGATCATTGTATAAGTTTTTCTTTTTTCGACTTGATAGTGAGTCATCTGTCTTATGCCATCTATCTATTGAGTAGAAATGCACAAGCTTTTGACCTGACTCTATTCCACATCGATTTGTTCCTATCAAATTGATTTCATCTCTTTGAATGTTGAATGAAGTGATGATAGATACATTTCGAAACTGTGGATCTGCAATGTTTGGTCTATTTGCTCCAGGACCACTAATTCTAGATCTCAGAAGATTGATATCATCTTCTGTACAGTGTTTATATCTCATATTTTCTAAAGCCCTTCTAAATCTGGCATCATCAGGAGTCTGTGTTTTCTGACGCATATTTTGTCTTAAAATTACAACAGTCACAAATTGATGCCACAATGCTTTTCCTAAACATGCTTTTTGCTTCAAATGAGAATGAGTAGTATGAATTACAGTATCTACATCTTGACCATACAATGCACTACCAGCAGGAGGAGGCAGTTGTGCAAAATCACCAGCCAGAATAATATTTACACCTCCAAAAGGCTGGTCTTCTACTTTCAGTGCACTGCTCATTTGGGCACTGATATTGTACAAACTATTGCAGTCTACCATAGACACCTCATCCAAAAAGATATACCGAACATGTTGGAGCCTAGTACGAATATCAGCTAAAGTAGACACACCTTTGCCTCCTTCTGGTTGGAATTTATTGATAGCCAACATTGAATGGTATGTGGATCCTCCTATCAATGCAGCAGCAGCCCCTGTAGGTGCCATGATCAAAAACTTGTAAGACTCTTGTCTTTGTTCAAAAAATTGAATCATAGCTTTGATAACTTGTGACTTGCCAGTGCCAGCCATACCACCTAAATACATTTTAAGTTGTTCAGATTGTGGGGTCACAGCATGGTTTGCAATGATTTTGAATGCCCTTGATTGCTCATCATTTAATGTAAATGTCTTGGCTATTTCATCAATGTTTAGTTTATCTTCTGGATTTTTGGGATGATAATCATACTCTAGATATGCTTTGCTGACCAACTTCACTTCATTTATATTATAAGGATCTCCAAAGGTAGTAGTCCCATTGTTGTTTTCTGCCTTGCTAGCTTCAAGGTCTCTTTTAGCCAAGATCATATCTTTTTCTCGTGCAAGAGTGGCTTTCCATTCTTTTTGAGACTTGGACAAAATTACATTGCTGTCAACAGCATTTTCTGTCTGTGTTGTTTGGCAAGGACTCAACCATCCAGTGCTTTGAATTAGCTTATGCATTTCATACATGTCAGTCAATCTCTTTTGTTGTTTTTTACCTATATCATCCCATTCTTCTTGAAGCTTTTCTGTAAGACTATCTACACCCCAATTGGCAGTTGCTTCATCTTCATCATGTTGACCATCAAGGTCATGCTGAAATGTAGAAAAAATCTTGTCTCCAAAACTGTTGTTCAGCTCTTGTTGTTTTCTCTGTGCAGAAAAGTCATCTCTGGCATCATTGCATTCATATTTGATCTGAAAAAAGTCCATCACCTGCTTTTGTCTCAAAGTAAACTTGTGACTCTCAAATGCATCATCCCATGACTCTTCTTTGTTCTTGAGATCCAGACCAGATCTCCAAGGTTTGAATAATGTGAGCATAGTTTGGCAGTATTCCTCTCTATTTCCTTTATCTCTTCTGGGCAAAGCACCTCCAGTAAAGTTGGGCACTTTTCTTTTGCTCTCAGCAAATTTATGGATATAATGACTTTCCAATTTAGATGAGGATCAATAAATAACAGTTTTGGCACACTTTTCTTCTTTGTACCTTGCTTACTAGTATGTTTTGGATCATAATCCTCATCATTTGGATCATCATACTCTTCCTCTTCCTCATTATCCTCATTATCCTCATCATATACATACTCATCTGTCTCCTCTTCATATTCTATCTCCTCTTCATCTTGTTCATTTTGCATATCGCTCAAATCAATCTCCTCATCAATCTCCATTTTGTCAGTTTCATTTGCATCTGCATCTAAACTGTTTTTATTCTGTAACTGTGATTTTTTCTTTGAAGCATCTGATTGTGATTTTTTTAATCCACTCAAAGGTCTTTTTTCATACAAACATACCCAGTCATATAAAGTCACATCACCCAGTTCTTTTGGTCTATACATATAATCAAGAATTGGAGACAAGGCTACTACCTTTCCTCGAATTTGATTGACGATAACTTTATCAGGAACATTTTCATGAAAATCATCAATCTGATTCCAATCTTGACTTACTTGTTTCACATATGTACTCCAAAAGAAAACCTTGAACAAGTGACTTGTGTAGTGATCTGGATGAGACAAAAGATACATACAAGCCATAGGAGATCCCATTTCTAATTTCACAGTCAAAGAATTTACTATCTGAACAATTAACTTTCTTGCCTTTTCTTGTCTTGAACTATCGCCTCCAATATAAGTTGTATTTTTGTCAAAGACACTACGGATGGCCTGAAACATGACATGTGTGTTCAAAGGTGACTTGGTGATGTAGTCAGTAATATATGCAACAATAGATTTGATGGCTGTTCCTGAAAGCATACTAGTTACATCTGTGTTACATCCCAAAAGATATGTTAAAGGTGTTGAGAATGTATTCAACATTGCTTCTCCTTTTTTCATAATAATGCTACCACTATCATGATCTACTAAAGAAGCTGGATAAGTTTCTCGTGGAAATCGAGCTTTGCAACTATCATACTTCTTATTCTTGCACCCACCTCTCCCACAATCATGAACATTTGATAAATATAAGAGTTCATTCACTCTTTTTTTAAAATGTTCCCACCAAGAGCCTGTTTTCTCACAATTGCTACAATGATCTATAGAGGTATCATTAACATTCTCATCATTTGAATATGAAACTAAAGGTGTTTGGCCATATATGTGTGTTTTGCATGGACGAGGTGGTGCTTCTGGCAATACTTGGGTTGGTTCAACATATTCAGAATCTTTTCTACTTGTTTTATCATATCATTTTCCACTTTGGCCATGGTGCTATCGATGAACTCACCTTGATGACAACTTTCCAAATATCTGATCATCTCTTTTTGAAATTCAGATGTGGGGTCTAAGATTCTATCACGTATTTCCTGAGGTGATAAGCAATTCTCAATCCAAATCATAGTATGAAGATGAAGGCTCAGACGACCTTGTTGTTCAACAGTCCCATAATATCCAGCAGTCTTGCCATACAGCCCTCTTTTTTTATCATTGAACCTGAGCACATGTTTGATAAACAAGTCAACCATAAGTTTGAAAAATCGGGCACCTGCTACTGGATTGCTAGCAATGAGACGAAACTGTTCATCTTTGTCATAAAGCTTTGGATATAACTTCAAATCTTTGTCAGCAAAATAAAGACATATAGGATGTTTAAGATCTGCTGGTGCAAATGTAATGAACCATGATGGTGCACCCAGATATGATATCAGAGACCAAATTTCATTTCTCATATATTTTCGACCTGTCTTTGAACCTTGTACACGATGAGCTACATGGTCAAGATCATTGATAATTTGATAGCATAGTTTTTCTTCATCTGTCTCTGGCTGTATCCTATCTCCGTCAGCCAATCTATCTATAAGATGACTTAAAACATCTGGATTTACAGACATCAGTCTCTCTGCTATGTTAGGAAAATTGGATTTTTTAGCTAAAAGATAACCACCAGTAGTGCTGTCTTTGATCTGATCATGATTGATGCATACCAAAGGAAACATAGCCTCATACTGGAATCTTTTATCATGATACATTAAGAGATCACATTTCCTTCCATGATCTGATATTTTCATCTTTCCATTGTGATTGCCAATACCTCCCAATCCATATGGAAACAACCATGGAAATATTTGAGGATACAGCTGAGGGTTATTATATATAGACTCAGGAGTGGCAGCTTGACCTATACCTAAAGCTCTGTTGTTTTTTTCTCTCATATGCTTTAGTGCAATAGCTCGAAGTTGTTGGGTAGTCTTTTTTTCCATATCAGCCCCTGTTAAACTATGCACAATAAAAGGACATTTTCCACTCTCCACTCCCTGATCAGGGTCATCACATACAGACATCATGCCAGGTTCCATGGTATTATCAACAACTTTACATTCCATAACTACTGGGGGTATGTCTTCTGGATATGTGTTCAAATTCTCATATGATATGTCCAAGTCAGCATAATCAATATGATTAAGTTTCAGCCATTCCAAAGCATGAGCTACTTTGTTTCTTCGAACCAAAAGGGGAGTTCGCTTGAATTCTTTCTTTGTAGGCTGAGTTTGTCCAATGTAAACAAAAGCCATAACTTCATCAAGCTCATCCAAACTAGGAGGAAGCTTTGCATATATTTTGGGCATGGGAGTGGAGAAGAACACAGCATTTGCACACATCTTATATAACCCAGACTTATGGACACGTACAATACAGCGGTTGTGGCACACTCTAGAGATAAGCATTTTTTCTGTCCAACTAAGATCTTTTAACTGCTCTGGAATCTCACCTATCCAATTGCCATTAGCCAAAGCATGGTTTGGTACCTTTTTCTTTTTTAAGTCCTTCAGACAACTGTTGCAAATGCTTTTAGATCGCACATCTATTATTGGTCCTTTGCAAGGCTTTATAGCATCAGACAATTTATGTCGTTCTTGTCTTGCAATAAAAGTGTTGTCAGTTTTAAGAGTAGACAAGTCTAGATCATGTTTATCAAGATCTGTCAGCTGTTTTATAGAAGTCAGTAAACCACAAACTGCACACAAGCTCTCTAATATCATATTTGGCTCAATATCTTTACAATATGCAGAAACAATGTCTTCAATGAGCTGCTTTGAAGGAGGACTTGGTGGAAATGATTCAGTGCTATTGTTATTGAAATTATTTTTTGTTTTTTGGTTGGCTCTATATCTCTTGCATTTCTCACTATTACCATTATTATATATCTTGAAAACTGTAAAGTATCTTTCACAGCATTCAATATGACAAAAATGTTTATTTAATCTACTTTGCAATGTACTTAAAGTATCATTCTTATTTGCATGTATCTTATGTTTATAACATACATCTATAAGTGTAGATTTGCTCAGTTTTGTAAGCTTAGACACTGGTATAGTGGTGATAACTTCATTATGTGCTGACAATAAAGGGTTTAAATCATGATATGCAAAGGTCCATTTTGTATCTTTTTCAAAATGTATAGCATCTTGTATAAAATCTTCAAGTTCATCGTATGTCCAAATGACTGTGTTCGCCTGACTGGCACCACCACGTTGACTTTTATTATTTCGTACAGGATTTTTAGATGTATCGTTGTATATGACACTATACAACCTGTTTGATCGCCATTGGAACCTATTAGAAACTGCCCTAATGCTACATAAAATCAATCTATATATCACTATCCACAAACACAATATTACTGTTGTGATTGGTATCAAATTGCATAAATCCTCAACCTCTTTAGGTATTGGCTCTATTGCCATATGATATGTGTTCCTTAACACAGGCTCCTGAGCCAATTGAAACATGTTCTTTAACATAGACCCTTTGGTCAAGGTTTGCCACAAAGTGTGGACTTGGAAATTAGACAACGCACCTTGAACACTATGCATTTGCGTATGTATGTAGTCTTGATCAACACCAGAAAAGGGGAGGTCTCTACCTCATTCATTGAACCCTGGCACGTCACTGTGGCAGGGTTCATTTTTATTCACGTTATACTATACTTGCAAACTCATAATCAAAGAACTCTATTTCAAATCAACACAGTCAAGGAAATTATTCTAGTTTTATAGTAGCGTAGTCAAATGACTTGCTTTCTAGCAAGGAGATAAATGCCCTGAACGTTGAGGTTCAAGTGAGTGTACCCATTTTTGACATATTCGGTGGTGCTGTGGATCACCGCCACCATATCTCCCTCCTGCAGATCACCTTTCACAAAATCGGCTTGCGTGTGAGCCTTGGTGAATAGAAAACGGGGATCACCTCGCTCCAAAGCCCCCTTCTGCCCAATCCGCTTGTAAAATTGGGTGCAGTCCCATATCGGAACTAAATCAACACTAATCATCAGCAATGTTTTCCAAACTGAGACATTCAAGACGTACTATTGTCCAAAAGTCCTAAAGGACGCTTGGTCATTCCTTGAATACCGTCTTCAAAGCTCCCATTGCCATGTTGGCTACCAGAAGCTGGACTGGAAAATGAATACTTCCCTCCTTTTGACAGAGAGGAGGGTACAGAAGATGCAAAAGATTCTAAAAAAGTGGTTTATGAGTCAGGGATTCTCATATACAATTTATATTAAAAAATAGCTTACTTCTTGTTCTAGGCGTTTGCGTCTTGCTAGATGAGGTAGATGGCTCATCTCCTATGAGGGTAGTGAAAGGGATGCCACCGTCCACACAGAACAAGCTGAACTTGTTCTTGTCAAAGACAGCCCCATAAAAGGCCAGCATCCTCTCCCACTCCATGCTCAAAGGAGATACGTAGAGCTCTCGTATGAAGCGTTCTATTGTTTCAGAATCAGCCTCAGAAACGTAATATAGAAATTTACAAATTTACCTTTCTTCGCCACCTCTACCTTTCGCCACTCAACAAGATGCGACTTGACTACGAACCCTACCATGACAAACAAACATACCTCCCCACTCTCTTTTGACACAATACCTCTATACGATGCGTCATTGGCCTTGAACAATGCAGGGTCCATACGGGCAGGGTTGACCAGATTGAGATTCATATTGCTGGTGAACGTCACGATTTGCATCAAAAAACTGCCCAGAAAAACCCTATTAGACTGGGTGAAATGAGATACACATAAAAATTACTCACTCTATGGTCAGGTTGCCATACTCCTCTTCTGTCAAAAGACTTGCACCCAAAGTTCCTACATTGATACTGCCTCCGCTCAAAGAGACAGGGTAGCTAATATCACAAATTAGAACATCCAAGCTCTGTATGATAAGGTAGAATACCACATACCGAAGGCTGGGCAGACTTTGATAAGTCGTCTTGAGAAGGTCGTCCATCAGACGGACTTTAGTCACATTGCAGTTGTCAGGAATGCTACCAAAACAATACTTATCAGTCAATTCAAAGATTAGATAAAAAAACACGTACAGATTATCATCATTGCCTGTACCTCTCTTTTTGACACTCTTTTCCTTCACCGTCTTCTCAACGATGTACTCAACCTCAGCCTCTCCCTCATCCGCTCCCTCATCCTCTCCCTCATCCTCCTCCTGCTCATCCTGCTCCTGCTCATCCTGCTCCTGCTCCTGCTCATGCTTCTGCTCATCCTGCTCATCCGCCTTGTCCTGCATCATCTCATCCTCGATCTCTCTGCCTTCCTGCTCCTGCTCTTTCTCTTGCTCCTCATCTTCCACGTCCTCTCTCTCTACATCCATAGGGGCAGCCATGCCTTCATCCTCGCTAGAATCAGGTACAACCCTGCGCTTCTTACTATAAAAAATCCAGCATCATTCAATATATTACAAGCACACAACAAGATGCTGAACACTTACATTTTTTGCTTTGGCTTCTCTGCCATGCGAAATGGGCTGCCCAATAACATGCAACTCAGCAAACACTAAAATAAAAACTCTAACATAAAAATAAGCACTTACTCGTCATCAAAAGACTCATCTACTGGCAGGCTGACAACAATTCTATATTTATATTAAAATCAGCAAATCTAAAGCCAATATCAAAGCAAGACATACGTACTTTTTGGTTTTCTTTTTGTCGGAATAGGCTCCCTTTTTCTTGTTAGAGCTGGCAGTTCTAACAAAGGAATCATCAGATTGTAACATTATTATAGTGTAAGACATTCACTTACTTGATCTCTTCCCCGAACAGCCGCTTTTGGAAAGATGGGGACTCATCATCAGAGTCATCACCTACAAGGGCTCGTTTTCTAACATGACATGAGACAATCATTCAAACAATGCATGGAATTCCTAAAATGACTCACCGGGACCCCAAGGTGCTTGCGCTAGATGAGTTTCGGCTCAGGGCCTTAGGAGCAGAAGGCTCCACCACCTTCTTGTTCTTGTTGACCGGGGTGACAGGTATAGTGTCAGTGCGACGAAGAGCCTTGGGAGCAGCTGAAGTTGCAGGGGTCTTCTTAGTTTGTGAGCGAAGAGATCTAGCAGAGGACATGATGCAAAAAGAAAATTGCTGAACTCGATACGTCAGGGGGCAATGGTGTAGCAAAATGCTGAAGAGCACTGGATGTCTCTCTTTACCCTTATATTTTGTCTGTGCTTTTGCTTTAGGGCCGGCTTTGATCTCACTTGAAGAGCTGACTTGTGTCTTCGACATGAGCTGAGGGAATTTTGCCATGCTTAGCTTGGCTGCAACTGTAAATTTGCAAATGCTTTGGCCAATCGGTGTGAGCCACACCTCTAAAGTCTCATAGTAAGCTCAGCTGCCTGGACTCATCGGTGAACAGATCTTTGGGGCGGACTCAGGTGGACATCTGGTTGTGAGGGAATTTGACCAAATGGAACTGACCTATGGCTCTGGACCGTTCAAGGCTCGGTTGGAGTTGTTTGCAATGCTGTGAACTTATCCAAGTCAGGATTAGTTTGAGGAACAGAAGGAGATGGGTTGTTAAGGTGTCAGTGAAGCGAACATAGGATCTGACATACTGGCTGTGGATTGGACAAGCAGGACTAAGCGAGTAGGAAGAAGAAATCTGAAACCAAGAACGTTACCGAGATTTGGATCTTGTTTCCGATCTGAAACTGTACAAGTTTACCGAGGACTAGAAGGTTGTAGACCCGTGCCATAAGCGAGTCTTCGGCAAAGAGTCAATCTTCCCTTGTAGTTAACCGAGATTTCTAACACAGACCGAAGGTTAGGCGAAATGTAGCAGGAACGACACATAGCCGAATTACAACTGTGACCCACCTCGTAGGATCCTAACGTCCTCAAGCCTTCTTGAAAACTGTGTCTTCTCTTAGGAACACTACTTCTTTGTCCAGTTATTCAGGTGTGGTTCAAGCCGATTGGTGGCGCCCATGGACATGACCGAGATCTACTTCCTAGATGATATCCACATCGTAGTGCCTTAGTTACTCCCACTCAGAATTGGATACTTGTGAGGTATTTTGGCTACTTCCTTCACCTTTGTATCTCGATAAGATTTATCTTCAAGTCTACCAATCAAAAATTTCTGTCAAGTGAGCTCATTTTTTTTCCATCTCATCTGTCTCATATCTTCACGCCGTCTCTTCTATCCTTTCGCATTTGCTTATCCCACCTTTTCTCTCTGCGTGATCACTAGACTTCTCTTCGTTCTCAATGTCTCAACTTCTGATTCAATTTTTGGACAAGCCTGATTGTCGTAAGTCATTCTATTCTTTTTACAACACTTGCTCAGCAGACATGACCATTAGAAACTCATGCTCTCAAGGTCTGCGAAGATGCTGCGCAGCACTTGCCCCGTCATCTTCAACTCAAAAATATGTCTGACGTGTGTCTACATTTTTCATTCTTCATCCTCTTTTACTCAACGACTTTTCTTAGATAAAATTTTTACGTGCCAACTACGTTCCCCACAAGACCTCTGATGGTACCGCCAAGGTTGTTTTACGGAACAATGATCCAGACGCTGAGTTGGAAGAAGCTGTTTGGGAGATGCAAGGAGTGTTGTTGGACTATGATTTGCCTCCAATCCTCCATCGTAATCGGTATGTTTGACCTATGTCTCTGTCTTATTGTTGATCACTCATACAACACAATTTTAGTCTACCTCTAAAGGCTGTCTGGGCGAAACAGAGTGTTCGCCTGCTGGGCTTCAACTCACCTATCTTTGAACAGGCCATTGCTGGCATTGCAGCTATACATCATCTTATTGATAGTCTCTATTCCGTCAACAGTCTCCGACCATGGGTTCCTGATCAGATGGACGATCATCCTTCTTTTACCTTTTCCAACCGTTTCATCACACCTCTTGCTCAGTCTCATGGTCTTAACCACATCCCATTTGGAGATATGATAGATCCGCAAGGCATCTTGCTGCAAGCTACGTCCAATTTAGGCGTCCATCTTGATGACAACAAAGTCGAGTATTATGAGAGGCAATCTACCATGTATGTCTTCAGGTTTTTTCTATCAACCTGATTCTGATTTTTGCTAACAATATATGTTTAGATCATCTGAGTATGACTACACTCCCATTGATCCAGCTGTGATACGTCCATGTCAAATAGTCCAGCTCCAGATATCCTTTGCCACGGTTCCTCTTTGGGGCAAAAAAGGAGCCTATCAAATGGTTTGTAAGCTTCGATCTGTGGCTATACTAGACCGTCAACTTCAAGAGGTAAGCGTTATTGTTCATCATTTATCTGCCATTTTTGTTCATATCCTACTCTCAGGCTTATGACATGCAGGTATACTCTGCTCAGTTCGCTAAAACTGTCTCTCCTCCCAAAACTATGAAGAGACGTATTGGCTATTCTGTGAAAAAGATGTCCAAGAAGGGAAAGAGTGGATCTGTTCCAAGTATGGAAGGCTTAGAAGATACCTTTATGCAAGACACATCATCTTCTGTTACTTAAAATCTTCATTACCATTAATGATACTTTACTTGAGTCATATATATTTTTCAAGTTCAGGATTTACATTCAATTGCATTGGCCAACATAACTAATACATTGAACGTACAACGGACTACCACTCATGGTACGGCCGCTCATGGTACGGCCGCACCATGATCAAGTCAGGTGATCTGTCCTGTTATAGGGGGTTAGGGGTAAAGATATCCGGAGATAGGGTAAGGGTTAGTCTTCGAACACTGTCCACCTGGAGAACAGCGAAGAGCCCCTACCTTGGTGCTTGATGTGGTAGATGTCCTGCACGTAAGTATAGTTCACATATCAGCAAAAACAGGCATATTTACCTCTCAATTTGCGGACTATGTAGTCCCATACAGGCTTCAACTTGGCAGAGGAGTTTGCAAAAATCTCAGAAGATTTTGGCATCTTAGACAAGGTAAAGTCATTTGATGTGTTTGGCAACCAGTAAATGACGAACGTACTGTAGATGTTGACCATTATTTGGGACAACGTGTCCAACGATGATGACACGATGATCAAAGAGTTGTCGATGTTGCTTGATGACTTCCCGGGGCAAGGCAAATCGAACCTTGTTTCCTGCATATGATTAACCTCGTTGTGAAGTCTACCCTCAAACAATTTGACGTACCAGGCAAGGACTTATGTGCCATGACTTCCGAGGCCGAGAGGGAACCGCAGACGGATCTTGAATACGACGAGACGATCACAAGACACGGAGATAGGTGTGACGACAGGAAGTGAAGGTAACGATGATGTGGACGACAAGATAGACCTTGATGACAAGCTATCGGCTGAGGAAACCGACGAGCTGTACAAAAACGTTAAGCCTGTGTGCCTCGCACTCACCGAGGTCAGTAAACTACTAGTCGAAATCGAGAGCACTGTATTGACATACCTCAAATGCTACAGCTCCGAAAACTTTCCTACAATCATTCACTCGATGACAAAGATCTAACCACTTGAATGGTGTGAGTATACACACAACAACAGATTGAACCACCGTGTTATGCCACGAGATGTCACCACAAGATAGAATTTGACATTCGACATGCTTGACTTCGTGTTGGACGGCGCCGAGGAATTCCCGTTGGTCGTGGAAGATGCTGATCCAGAACTCGTCGTGCTGGTAGGCGCAGGGGAAGCTGAAGGTGCGAGGTGTCGTTAGATTGGGATCCAAGTTAACAGCGAAAACAAAAACATACTGCCCGGGGCCCTGACGTCGAAGTTGGAGCTGTTGGCGAAGATCTGCGAGTGGTTGTTGGGGCTCATGAAGACGATTTGGTAGTTAGAGCCGGGGCGGAGCGTCACATTCGTGATGGTGAATGTCTAGAAATTTGTGTTGAAATGATGCAGCGCAGAAATGAAGCGTTTGAAATCTACCTCCGTCGACACATTGACAAACTGGGCGATGGAGAAGTCCCAGTTCAGGGTCATGTTTTCGGTGTTCGTGACAATGACATCAACCGGGCTTGGGTCTCCCGGGGGATACGACTAGCTAATGGTGTTGCTGATGTTCTGAACCCTATTATATGAGAGCAAAAAGGAAGTGAGTTGTCCTCGTTTTGCGTTGTTGACGTGGCAAACGTACCATACGCGTCCGAAGATGGTCCAGTGATGTTAATATCAGCTATGAATGCGAGATTGAGCGTTCTGAATTGCGAAAATCGTATAATCAATACATACCGAGAGCCAGAAGCAGCAGAGACAACGCGATGAGGGAGAGACACCTGGTGGACGGCGGGGAGAGATGGTCCAGTGATGTTAATATCAGCTATGAATGCGAGATTGAGCGTTCTGAATTGCGAAAATCGTATAATCAATACATACCGAGAGCCAGAAGCAGCAGAGACAACGCGATGAGGGAGAGACACCTGGTGGACGGCGGGGGACCTTGCAGCAGCACGAGGGTGGAGGATTGGAAAAGAAGGATGAAAAGACCTGGCTTTCGAGGCCGGTGCCCTAGGGTCATGACGAAATGGAACATGAGATCATCATGTGGTACGTGTCACCTACGGTCCAAGTCAGTCCGTTTGTGTAGGACAATTTTCCGCCGATAACTGGACTGTAGCGAGCACAGGCACCATATTCCTGCACTTATGGTTCTCGGCAAGTCATGGAGCTAAAGGTCCGTCAAATTCAAATTCGTTTTTATATCTGACAGCAAACTCATCGTAGCCTATCATAGTCCTCTCTCGCATCTCTCCAATCGTCCATAGACAAGTCAAGACTGGGAGTCCGCTAGCCGGCATTGTGCCAAAATCATGGCACTGCCTCGGGACATGATATCTGGCCCCTTCGCAGAGACGGCAGTGGTAAGGTCTCTCCATCAATCTGCGTCTAACTGCTCACTCGGTGCAAAGCCTACATCCAACAGCTATCTGCCTCCCGCACAGACATTGCAAGCTGCCAGGGAACAGCTACTAAAGATATTTATGGCGTCATTTGATCAAGCCACACAATCCAAGGATGTTGTGGCCATAACCTGATACTTCAAGCTCTTCCCAGTCGTAGGATGGGAGATTGAGGGTTTAGAAGTGCATGCGTCATTTGTCGTAGACTTGATCAAGGTGCGCCCGCCGGCCTCTGTAAAAAGTACTATCTTTATTATCTCAGTAATTAACGCCGAGCTAACATCGTATGTACTAGCGTCGTCGCCTTTGTACTACATCACTGCGCTCACCACTGTTTTTGAGAGTGTTGCAATGATCATCGACCAGCACCAACCTGTCGTGGAGAAATACTACAGCATTGGCAAGATAACGAACGTGATCAACCATCTTCTGCAAGAATGTGATCATAAGGCAAAAAGTCTTATCGAGAGCTGGGAACGGGAGAGATCTGTGAAGCGTAAGGTGCGATTGAGTTCTCCATCCTAATGCAGCAGAATTCTCAAGTCAACCGTTGGCGAACATCGTGACTGTAACATTTCCTTCTACCGTTCATAGTGCTGCCGGGACTCGCCGTTAGCCTACGTATACAGGCACACCGGAGGAGGATGTACACCCACGGGAGGTCGATAAGATTGGAACTGAAGTAGCAGGGATGGGTGGCCGTTGGAACCTCTTCTGACGGTTCTTCATTCAATGTCTACAGGTATGCTTCAGTTTCTGTGGGGCATAGTTATGGAGAATGAAGCGGATTTACGTTCTAGACATCATCGGACGGTGATATGTCCGATGATGATATTCCTCCACGGCAGGAACAGTCGTCTGGTAGGGAAAGTCTGGACACTGTCAATACCTCAGTCTGCAATGACCTTTTCCTTGATCTACTGCAATCTGATTTATTCGGCTCTAGAAGTGTGGATTAAAGTTTTGTAGAAACGGAACCGCGCAATCCATCTAGCGATTGATGGGTGGACCGTGCCTATTATAGCGTCTTTTCTAGGTGTCGTTGTTATCTGGTATGAGGCGGGGCGCATATATCGCGCGATTCTCGAGTTCATCAGGTACGCACATAGGTTTGATTCGATTTTACTATGTATTAAATGTGCATATATGCTAGATTAACTGAGAGTCACACCGGCAAATATCTCGCTAACGTCCTTGTTGACTGTGTACGCCGATTTGGGCTCGAGAAATTTGTATGCTGATCTTGTTTTATTCCTGTTCAATTATTCTTACATCATATATGAGCAGCTTCATACGCTCTGCATGGACAATGCAGGGAACTGCAATACGACAGCTACGGAAGCTCAAAAGCTTCTACCGAACTTCCGCGGCAGTGCTTCGCGCACACGCTGCTTCCCACACATTGTCAACTTGATTGCAAAGGTATGTTGCCGTCCATAGAACCTTCATAACTCCTTACCTCTTATGCCTAGGCTTTCATCTCATTCTTTTTCAAACAATACAAGCACAAGAAGAAGGTCACAGTCACGTCCGGTACAAGAAGATCAAGTTCTCGTATGGCGCAAGGCAGCGAGCTGCAGCTATCCGACTACGCCTTCAAAGAGTTTGTGATACAGGATGGCGAGGCGCTGTCCCCCGAAGATTCTGAACTTGCAGAGGTACTCGCAGACGAAGCAGCGCCTGTTGATGATGCTGGGCAAGAAGCCCATGACAATCACGTCGTCTCCACCTTGCGGGACCGTGCAATTGCCGAGATGCGTACGAAAGGTGTTTTTATCCCTGCCGCTCAGGAAAAACAAGCTTTGGGGATATTTCCAAGGGTACGTATGTTCCTTTAATATCCTTAATAATAGCCAGCTTATGTACATACCTCAACATAGGTTGCTGGCCTCGCACGCAAAGTACACGACTCCATGACGCTCGGCGAGCAATTTGATAGCCTGGTCAAGGCCGATACTTCAATTCAAGGAGACAAACGTGCTCTCGCACGTCGTGTTCCCACACGCTGGAACTCAGATCTCGCATGCCTCGAAGCGCACGTCCACTTCCGTAAAATTGTCGAACAACTAACAGCACCTGCCGCCAATAAACTAGCCTCCTACCGTCTTACAAACGTGCAATGGGAGCTCGCAATTGAGCTTGTTGACGTTCTTGCGGTAAGTATTGATCTATAATGGCCATCGTGTGTCTTGAGCTGATTATATCTTAGATCTTTGATGGACCGACTAAGCTTTTCTCGCAGAAGGAGGTTCCTCTTGTAATGGATGCTATTCCTATGCTTGAGGATCTCATTGCGGCACTTCGGCGTGTCTGCGATGCGCCCGACGTGGCTGCCGTCATTCGGGTTGCTGCGCATTCAGGTGTTCTTCTTGCGGAAAAGTATTACAGCTTATTAGCTGAAGAATGTGAAGTCTACCGACTTGAAATCAGTGAGTCAATGTTACTATCCTTGTGATTTATTTTATTCATGTGCCCTTTTATAGTTATGTCTCCAGACAAAAAGCTCGACTGGTTCCATCGAGAGGGTTGGTCCACCGGTGATATTCAAGATGTCCGCGCACTAGCTATTGAGCGGTGGGAAAAAACTTATAAGCCACCTCCACCGGAAGCCCCAGCTACATCATCATCATCGCTCCCAACAGCGCCGCACGCTCCGGTACGTTCAAATCGAGTGCAATGTTGATGTGAAAACACTGATCGACATTTGTCTCTAGCGTGGTGTGCGATGGCTCAGTCACGTTCGTCAGACGCCAACATACCCTCCTGATAGCATATACGCTTACCTAGAGGACCCCTGTGTACCTGCTGAGATGGTCGAGCTTGCCGGTGGCGTACTGAAGTACTGGGATGCCGCCGAGTCCAAGACCCCTTGCTTGGCAGCGATGGGCTCCGATTTCTGTTCTGCACCTGGTTTGGTCTTTATTATCATCTGTCCTACGTTTATCTAACATCTCTCGTGGTTCAATAGCCTCATCTACAGACACCGAGCGCGCATTCTTCGAAGGCCGACGCGAACTTAACTTTATGCAGCATAATGTGTCATCACAGACCTTCCGAGCTGAGATGGCTGTGGGCTCGTGGGACGGCACTCCACTGATGCATGATGTGACTCAAGCAGTTCATGTCTTAGAGAAGAAAGTACGAGGAGAATGGGAGCAAGAGCGTATCGAGCAGCTGGCACACAGTGTCACAGTTTCGAATAGTCCACTTGTTCGCAGGCACACATGTACTCATTAGACATGATAGTACATACCCTTGTGTAACCCGACCGTTCAGTAATGGTATAAGGGTAAGGTTTGATGTGCCCATACCCAGGACTCAGTTCTAGCCAATATAGATGTCTTAGGGTAGGTGCAACTCTTTCTTCCTGTTGTCATGAGTCCAAATACTAAAAATCTTGTAACGTTACCATAGTACGGCCGTACCGAGATGTGGTCATGTGACTAGTGGCTGTAGTGACTTATCTGACATCATTTTCTGTTCGGCTTTACAGCCACGTCACATCCTCTGGCACTTACTTTTCTTTTTTGTTCCTTTCAACTGCAGTCTAATCACGTTCTCATCTCTATTTCCTTCACAATGTCTATATTCCCAACAGAAGTGTACACCAAAATATGTGCAGATCCTATTCTGGATAGTGGACAAGTGCGTCTCATCAACAAGGCAACCTTCAGGGTTGTGCCACATCAACCCAGTGTAGTTCATATCTGGACTTCTGGAAGGCTTTTGAGTTTCCTAAAAACAGTCAGTATATATAGTTTTTCTTCTAACTTGTCGAGTATTGATCTTCAAGTTGATCTCATTACAGATACGGGAACACTTCAGGATCATTCGGCATCTTGCTCCTGTCCGTCCAGATTTTACATTCATTAACGTGGTCAACATCATATTTCACGATGCTGCATTTGAGCCTCCTCCACGTTATAGTGGCAATCCAGCAGGGATCCCACCACTCATCGTCTTTCTAATTCGATATGTCAACACTCGTATCTACGATGAAGCTCCTATCATATTCTCGTCTCTCACGACTATCACATCCATCATCATCACCAAAACCGACATACAGTCTTGTGATATTAGATTGTTGTCAAAATGGTTTCAGTATCTAAATGGATGTCCTATCACTTTGTCGATTATCAATTGTCAGAATGAGGATAGAGTCGTACGTTTGTTATTCTAATCATGTCGATACTAATTCTCATATATATTATGTATTGTAGGAAAGATACACCGGACATGAGTATCCTTGGTTGTTTCCAAACACCTGGATCACCTCACTCATGCGATTTCACAACATCACTTGCCTTCGAATCTCAACCACATGGCTTATCACAAATTGGCCAGAAGATTTGGACATCCCAGATGATGGCTACATCTCTGATGATGAATATGGTTCATGTGATGAACCCACTCCAGCATTTTTTGAAAAATGTGGCGTTCAAATGGAAGATTTGGAAGAACCGGTAGTCCAAAACTCAACTTCTGCTTTGCCTTATCTCACAGATATTTATCTTCATCATGGATCTGGGTTCAGATATATAGAATCATCATACAATAGGATGGGAACCTTTAGTCACTGGAAAATTACTCAAAATGGATGGATCAGAGCAGAAGATACTTGGTCAATTGAGGAGTATGATATATGGTCATCTCATCTTTAGCTCTTTAGATAATTCAATCCTAGATATGATAAATCCTTGAACCCTATATCTCCAACTCATTCCAATACCTGTTTCTGGCATCCCTACCTCTTCTAGCCTCTGCATGCAATTTAGCTGCTTTTATACTTTTTTCTGTTTTGGTTGCATGTGTGCCCCAGCTCTCTCCACCTCTATCATCATCTCCACCTCCTCCATTAGGTCCCTGAGCTGCAGCAATACCCTTTTCAAAGTCGCTCTTGAATGGCATCACAGTGCCATGCATTTTGCTAGCATCCCACCACCTGAGTTAATTTTAGTCATTATCCAGTTGAATATATGGTATGAATTGACTTACCACACACATCCTGGCAGGGTATGGAAATAAACCCCATACTCTGTATAAGCAAAGTCAAATCCATCTCCTTGCAAGTTGTTGGATTTCTTAATCTGGCTACAGACAGACCAGCCTTGATCTTTATCAGAATGTTGAGGAGCCACATAACTTCTGCAGTAGTAGGCATTGACTCCAGTGGAACCTAGTCTGTTGAGTTCAGCATCCATACCACTACCCATCAGGTCCTTTCTGGCAATGAGGCCCTCTGGTCCAAGACTTTGAACTAAGATCTCAACATCCTAAAAAAGTATAAGACCAGATACAACAATTGTAACTCAAATTAAAACTCATACCTCAGCATGATCAAATAAGATGTCAATATCTTCAGGTGTTGTAGCTTTCATACTGTGGTACTCAAGATAGCCATCTGCTTTAGCACCTCCTGCTGGTTGTCTAGATCCCTTGGCTATCATCTTGCCATAGGCCCATTGCTCAAATTGTAATCCCCTGTTGAGCTTAGGGTTGCCAGAGGTGAAGACCTTCCTGAGATGGTCTTGACTCTTCTGGACATGTAACTCTTGTATAGCAAAGAATTTCAAACCTCCAACCTAATTATTTTTGAGCTCAATAAAAGAATAGCTTATATATATCAATAGATCTAGCTCACCATCCTCATCCCACTCTTTTGAGAATTATCTTCAACCATTAGCTGCACAACATCTCTAGCACATCTGTCCCAAACTTGAGGCCTATGTTGAACTTTCTTGATACCTAATTCCTCAGGTGTGTAATATGCCACATCTTTTTCTTTCATCTTCTGAGTCTATAAATTGTGTTAGTCATATTGTAAAAACAAGAAACTAAATTGATTATACCTTGGGAACCATCCTATCACCAGGAGGGGCATTGGTAATAACAGCATTCTTTAGGTGCTGAACATCCAGTTTCTGAACTGGAAGCTGCCAGATGCATTTATCTTCTGGATTGTCAAGGTGAGCACATTTATGACAACCAGGATTGTTGAGATTATTCTGAGTCTTGACTTGAGATGACTGCTCAGAGCTTTGATTGGAAGGTGTAGGTCTTCTGAACGCATGTTGCTTAGCATCTTGAGCCAGTTTCCTGAGCTCTATAGTCCGATGAAATATACGCAACAGCCGAGCATCTTTGATATTTTTTTGAAATCTCTTTTCTCCTTGTTGAAAAAGATAACCATATAAGTCTTTAAGTCGCCACTTGAATACCTAAAACCATTTTATGAGAAATAAAGACATTCAAAGTCAAAATCAAAACCAACTCACGTCATCCATTCCACCAACACGCTGTAAGCTATGGCCTAGCCATTGCTCCCAAGCCAGCTCAAAATTTGAAAAATTCACCAGAAAAAATACAGAACTGGGTTGAGAATGATGAGGTATGAGCTCTGGATAGCGGTCGAAGGCTTTGAGCAGCCTCATATACATCTGCTCTGGCAATTCACCGAATGCACGGTCTTTGACATCCTATATTTTATCAGATTTGTCAATTGTCCTTCAAATAACAAAAAAAATTACCTTGATTGTACGAGGTACCTTTGGAATATTGAAAACTCGTGAGGGCGTCCATCTTTGTTGGATGACCGCCAAGAACTGAGACCAACGATGATAACGAAAAGAAGAAGCCACATCTGTATTTTTAAGAAGAGAAAAGCTTGCAGGATCTGTGATGTTTTCAAACACCAAGTGAAGGTTTGACCTCTGTGTTAAAGATATAAACATTATCACAATGCATATTTTATTAAATAAATACCTTCACAGCTTTTCTCCATTCATTATCATCATATACAAGGGGAATCACAGTCCGCATCTGTCGTAAAGCCTCTACAGCATCAATTTGAAGCTTCTGGACTGTGGTTGTAGAAACAGTTTCCTAAAATAAATAACTTGTGTTATTATCACAGAATGATTATAATAAATTTTACATACATCAGCCCTCAAAAAAGTTGATAAAGCTTTGACCCAGAGTCTACAAGCTTGTTCTTTGTTGATATTCGACTGTTTTAAGAATTGCTGAAAGAGTTGGCGATTGTTGGATTGAAGTGTGAATTTTTCTAAGTCGATGATTTGAGTGTCCTTGCGCTTGCGTTTCTTCACATCAGATTCTTCCTGTGTCTTGATAGCTATTTTTACAACATTAGTTCAAACTCATCCAAAGTCAAAAAGCATACCTGTGAGGTGTTCTGAATATTCAGGATCCAAATAACCACCTTCATATGCTTGCTGATCCTCAGGAGACTGAAAGGAAGCTCCATCCAGCTCTGAAGCAGTCAAGCTAATCTTCTGCAGTGTAGGTGCCTATATAATGACTCAGATTTATGTGCTTTATCTGGAAGAAAAAAAAAATGCTACTCACCCTAGCAGTTTCAAAGAAATCTTGCCACTGTTGCAGGTAGGCCAGATTGCTCTCTTGACCATGCTGCTTCACAATACACATGCTGCTCAGAAACATTGACAGAGCATCAGCCTGATTGCTGATGGGGCAGCCAGTCGTCCAAGTGACGTATTGCAATGCTCGAGTTATCTAGATTCTCAGATTATAGATCAAGACACAAAATTTCCACACTGTGCCAGAATTGCTACTTACCCAGACAGCATCTTCAACAAGAAGACCAGTCATAGACTCCACCAATCCATCAGTCATATCTTGTCCCGGTGCTAGAGGCAACGAGTCATGAGAGAGAACTTCCCCTAACCCTGGGTCTTGAAGCCACTCGTGTTGATGCGGGTGTTCACGGACTTCCCAGGGGTCATGCACAAACAGTTCTACATCCATGATAGTTGGAAATTGTTGTGCCAGTCCACGACAAGTTGTACAGGTGAGTAGAGAGTTACAGAGTGCAAGAGAACGACCGTTCAGGCTATCTGATCGTTCAGAGTCGTCTCGTGGGAGTGACGACAGTTCACGGTCACGTGACTGACGCGTCGGTTTGGTTGAAAACCCCTCCGACATCGGCTGTAAGACCCAACAGGTAGCGTCATGTCATCTGCTGAGAAGTTGACGGTTCGGAGCCCCGACGTACCTGACATGGCGACCGTCTTGGTCGTCTTCCGTACGTCCTTTTTTTTTGCTTTTTTAATTCATCTTTCGAGCCATGAGGCAAAGAGGTCACGCTTTGATGGCTTCAAGCGCTCATGGCTTGTTTCTGACCCGCTCTACGTCCTCTCTATAGGTTTTGAGTCGCTACCACGACTAAACGTACGTACTGGCAGCTCTTCCCGTATTTCGACTTAGTTGACGGTAAACAGGTATGTCCAAATCAATAGAGGGACCAGGTGTGAGAGCATACAAACTGCTCAGCAACTGCACGAGTTTGGGATGGTCAGGCCGGCTTGCAGGTGCGTTCGTTGTATTTAATTCCCCTATGAATGAGCTCACTCCGACCTTGCAGACTAAATCATGGGTTTCAACACTCGCTTATCGTCTCAACGCTCCATTTCGACAAAACCAATCTCAAGCTCCAGCCGCCCGTCGAACAGCCAATGCCCCATGCTTCCGTGGTTCCGCCGCCTACGCAATGTGCTCCATCCATGCCTTACCCTCCACCGACAACCATTTGTCCTCAAGCACAGATGATCTGAGAAAGAGCCTCGCCGTTGTCGAGCAGCTCTGTCACAGCATCGAGGAGAACCTCCACCTCTGTCCCATGCGTCACTCATCCAGCCCAGCAGTGTCCCTCTCTGCGGCCTCTGCTGCCTGGTGTCAGACTGTAGCCGAGGCCATTCCGCCAGCCCCAGCTCGAGCGTGCGCCCATCTACTATACACCTATCTTGCAGCACGTTCACCTTCACTCGGCACTCAGTACTTCTCGGGCCTGGTAGCAGTCTGTGAGGAGACTGCCTTAATCACCGCTAGACAGCCTTACATGCATGGACGCCCCTTCACCTCATACTTTCAACTGACACCCGTTCCGAGACCACTGTCGCTGCCCCTCAAGCTGAAGACAGGCCGCACGCTTCCGCATGCACAGATCTCGCACCGTGCACAGGCATCCTCTACCTGCTGCTCGGCTCCATCAAGCGGACGGCGTCGGCGTCGCCAGACAGGACACGGCAGAAAAGGAGGGACAGAGTCGTCTTCACCGGAGGAAGGCGATGTCGACGATGTGCCACCAAGAGCAAGTCCTCAACGGCATTCTCCAACCCCACCGTCTGCGACGGCGACATACTAAGGTCAAGTTCCCGTTCAAGAAGAAGCCAACGGCAGGAGACGAGATCAATGGTCGCAATGTTTTGAGGGAAGGCACAGAAGAGGGCGAGTTGAGGCCCAATGGCGAGGATAGGCGGCGAGGGGCGCAGGGACAGGATGCTATCCTTCGGGAGCCTATAAACAGTTGGCAACGGTCTTCTAGCTTCCGTCGACAGGATAGGAACGGTGGTAGGGACTGAGCTGGACGGGAACCTCGAGATTGGGATCGCAGCGGGTGGGACTATGACGAATGGCCAGTCACGACAGCGACTACGACCGAGACTACACGAGGTGAGGGGGGAGAAGCCCATCTTCGGCATCATCACAGGGTCGTTCGGGTGACAGTCGAGACAGGAGTCGGGATCGTCCACGGTCGCCCACCTCCTTTGTGTCGCCAAGTCGTTCTTCCGCATCCAGCCCATCATCCGTTTCGAACAAGGACAAGCATCGACTTCCTTGTCTACGCTACGCACGACTGTCTCTGTCCCATTCATCACCGCCATCACCACGCCGGGATTATGAACGCTCAGACCACCCGTATCACGCGAAGAACATCTTCATGTCCAATAAGCATGCTCGCCAACCTGACCCCTATAACAACTAGAACACGGACTCCTGCACACATTACCGGTGTTCGCTTCCCCAGTTCTGGGCTGGCGACTCTTTCCGACGTCATTCGCCTCAGCCACACCACAGTCCGCGATTACTATCGCCCGTGTCGCCGCGATACATACGAACCCCAATACGACGACCCACGGCCGCGCGACTATGACACCCATCGACCTGCCTCATCTCCCTCATTGACTCCCCCACAGCTGTCTCAGCTCCCCTCAGGTCCATCCAAAAATGACATTTTGCCGACCAAACATGACATGGTATCGATCTCATTACCGAAGAAGCTGCCAGCGCCAAAGGCACCACATTCACTGTCGCCGCTTCCGCTTCCTGCCCACACTACTCAGGCGCGCCAGCTCGAGCGAGAGGAAGGCTAGACCGTTGACGAACCGAAACACAAGGAGAAGAAGGCCTTGGAGAAATCCATAGTGCATGTACAGAAGAGAGAACGTGAACATCGGTCGCGCGAGGAGGAGTAGAAGGCGTATGGCAAAGTGTTTGCTTGGTGCGGGCGTCAACAGGACTATGATGCCACGACGAAGCCGGACGAGAATACCTTCGGGTATGCACGTTTCTCGTTGTCAAGTGGATGGCACTGACAGGCTTTCGTTATAGTGAGCTCCGCAAGGCCATGCACCGAAGCCTAGGCACTATAGTTGCCCTCAAGCACATTCTGATGCACAATGAGAAGGAAGGCGTGTCCGTCACGGCTCTTCGCGAGATCAAGATCCTCAAGGCTCTGAAACATCCCAACACTGTCGAGCTCCTGGATATGTTTGTTGTGCGGAGTGAGTAAATCTGTAGATGTCTTTTTGGTAGTTGCTGATTAGTTCCAGGCAAGGGCAAACATTCGCCCATGTTTGTGTACATGGTCTTCCCGTACATGGACCATGACCTTGCCGGTCTGCTGGAGAATGAGCGTGTCAAGTTGTCGGCCAGCCAGATCAAGTTATATATGAAGCAGCTCTTGGAGGGAACGGAGTACATGCATCAGATACGTGTTGGCAGCTGATTCGTTTTCACCTCGTCCTTTGCTGACATTTTCCCTCAGAACCACATTCTGCATCGTGACATGAAAGCTGCCAATTTACTCATCTCCGAAAACGAGTCTATCGTCGATTTTGGCCTAGCTCGTTCCTTCGACCCACGATCTGCTGTTACCGATGAGGCAGCGAATGACCCTCACAGCAAGTCGCTCAGATATAGGAGTTGATCACTCACGATCGCGCAGCTTTAAAGGACACCGAACTGTTTAATGCCTGATGACGTGCCTTCGCTGTCTATCCTGTCGTCATCTCCCCTTGTTTGGAATGTTCATGTTTGGCTCGCTCGCATGTGGAATGTGACCGATCGACGATCACGGCTGCACGTCATCCGGAAGCTACTACGGATGCCACAAAGCCCATCCCGTTTTCGGAGCACGCAATTATCTAGTCTCGGTACTCAACCCGCATCCATTTCTTTCCAGGTACGTGTCTTGCGACTGTCAATGCTGTCCTCATTCAATGGTTCTGTAACTGCCCTTCCTAGACATTAACGCTCGAGCCAGACCACTTCGTATGCGAGAAAGTCAATGAACTGAACCAAGTCGTCATGGTCGACCTTGCGGACAACGACAATGTTATGCGCAGACCCATTTCCGCCGACTCTGCCGTCATCCATCCACAGCAGAAAATCTTGGCACTTAAAGGTCCGTCGGGTATTCTTTTCTCCTGTATCATGTTCTAAACCTGTATCTTGCAGCTGGGCGGACACTCCAGATATTCAATATCGAGACGAAGCAGAAAGTCAAGTCCCATGTAAACAACGAGGACATCGTCTTCTGGAAATGGATTTCCGACGCTATCCTGGGGCTCGTTACTGATACAGCCGTGTACCACTGGAGTATCTCTGACCAGACTTCACCGCTTCAGAAAGTTTTCGACAGTCATGCAACCCTGGCAGGTTCTCAAATAATCAATTACCGCATCTCTCCGGACGAGAAGTGGATGGTCTTGGTTGGCATCTCAGTGAACTCAACCAACCCATCGGCCTTCAAGGTCAAAGGATCCATGCAACTGTACAGCAAAGAGAGGGGTGTAAGTCAACCTATCGAGGGACACGCTGCGGCGTTTGCGGAAGTGAAGTTAGACGGTCATCAACATACGACGCGACTGTTCGCTTTCTCGGTACGGACTGGCAACAGGGCCAAAGTACGTTTTCTCACATTTTGGAACTCATCGTGTATACTGAAGTATATCGCAGCTCCATGGCGTGGAGATAGATCACCAGGCGCCTGATCCGTCCTTCACCAAGAAAGCGGTCGACGTGTACTTGCCCCCAGAGGCTAGGAACGACTTTCCTGTCACCATGCAAGTCTCGAAAAAGCACGGCGTTGTCTACTTGGCCACGAAGTATGGGTTCATCCACCTGTACGATCTTGAATCGGGTGCTTGCATCTACGTGAACCGTATCTCTGGTGAAACGATCTTCGTGACGTCAGAGCATGAGGCGACGAACGGAATTCTTTGTGTCAACAGGAAAGGTCAAGTGTTGAGCGTGACCATCGACGAAGCCACCATGATTCCGTACATTCTTCAAACCTTGAACAACACTGAATTGGCATTCAAATTGGCGAGTCGAGCCGATCTGCCTGGTGCAGTACATCCAGCAATACCAGGAACTCTTCCAGAGTGGTCAGTTTGGCGAGGCCGCCAAGGTAGCAGCGAACTCTCCCAGGGTGAGTGCCAAGTCGTTTCCGTCACGCTAGGCAAACGTTCAACTGGGTGTACTCTTTAGGGCATTCTTCGTACTGTGCAGATCATCGAGTCGTTCAAGACCGCACCAACACCTCCCGGAAGATTATCACCTATCTTGCAGTATTTCGGTATCCTGCTAGAGAAGGGTGAATTGAATCATTTAGAATCCGTTGAGTTGGCCAGGCCCGTGCTGCAGCAGGGAAGGAAACAGTTGCTGGAAAAGTGGCTGAAGGAGAACAAGGTTTGTGCAATGATCCAAAGTCCGGAGTACTGGCTAATGCACGTTATTATAGCTGACATGCAGCGAGGAGCTTGGTGACATCGTTCGCCTTCACGATATGACGCTGGCCTTGAGTGTTTATCTGAGAGCCAACGTCCCGAACAAGGTCATCGCTTGCTTCGCAGAGACTGGCCAGACCGATAAGATAGCCCTGTACGCAAAGAAAGTCGGCTACCAGCCCGATTATGTCGGTCTCTTGCAACATGTCATGTGCACGAATCCGGACAAGGGCGCAGAATTCGCATCACAACTGGCGAATGATGAATCCGGTGGTCTTATTGACATTGAAAGGGTACGACAATTTTTTATCTGAGGATTGGCCATTGTGTTAAACCCTCTTTTAGGTCGTCGATATCTTTATGTCCCAGAATATGATCCAACCTGCGACGTCCTTCCTTCTCGACGCTTTGAAAGATAACAAGCCCGAGCAGGGTCATTTACAGACACGTCTACTGGAGATGAACTTGATACATGCTCCTCAAGTTGCCGATGCTATTCTCGGGAACGAAATGTTCTCACACTACGATCGGCCACGTATCGCAAACCTCTGTGAAAAGGCAGGGCTGTTACAACGAGTTCGTATTTAGCTTTGCCTTTTTTAGTTGCTTCTCTGATTGCTTGTGCAGGCACTAGAGCATGACGAGGACTTGGCAGATATTAAACGTGCCATCGTGCACACCATTGTTCTCGCTCCTGACGTGAGTCCTCGCCATGATGTTGTTCTGGTTCCAGGACTCAAGCCTTCATTTGCAGTGGCTTGTTAATTACTTCAGTCGCCTCACAACCGAGCAGTCCATGGCATGCATGGAAGAGATGCTTCGCGTGAACATGCGCCAGAATCTACAAGTTGTTGTGCAGATCGCAACAAAGTACTCTGATATTCTCGGAGCGGTGAATTTCATTGACATGTTCGAGTCCTTCAAGAGTTTCGAAGGTAAGCTTTCGCCTAGCTTACGAAGTCCGTTTCCTGACAATAGCTCCAGGTCTTTACTACTATTTCGGATCGGTGGTCAACCTGAGCGAGGACACGGAAGTACATTTCAAGTACGTTCAAGCTGCTACACGTACTGGGCAAATCCGCGAGGTTGAGCGTATCTGTCGTGAAAGCAATTTCTACAATCCGGAGAAGGTCAAGAACTTCCTCAAGGAGGCCGAACTTGCTGACCAGCTGCCCTTGATCATCGTCTGCGACCGGTTCGACTTCGTCCATGATCTTGTTCTTTATCTGTATCAGAACGGCCTGACCAAGTTCATCGAAGTATACGTGCAGCGAGTCAATTCCGTCCGAACGCCTCAAGTTATCGGTGGACTGTTGGATGTTGACTGTGATGAGACCACGATCAAGGGTCTCCTGGCTTCAGTGACAGGGAACTTCCCAATTGACGAGCTGGTGCATGAGGTCGAGCAGAGGAACCGACTGAAGCTCATTCTGCCGTGGTTAGAGGCTCGCGTGCAGGCTGGATCTCGTCGAGATGCTCTTGCGCAGCGGCGTGTGGGAGGGACAGATCGGCGTCATCACGACATACAGGCAGCAGATCAACCTCCTGGCGCGGAGGCTGCGAGCACGGCCAGACGTGGAGGAACTCACCACAGACCGCAGCCAGGGGCAGGATAAAGGCTGTATTGTGATATCCATGGTGCGCTCGAAAGAGGAAAGGCAGGTGCGCCTTTGCAGTGCTTCCTTGCGGGAGGCGTGTTGATTCCGTCGGGCTTGGACAGGTTGGCGATCTAGTCAAGGACTGGCGCCAGATGAACGTCGTGTTCACGTGTACATCACACAGCATGATCATGTTCGGCTCTCGGGGCATGCTCCGGCATACGCCGATACTCGAGGAGTTTTCTTGCAGCTCATTGACGAGCGCGGCATGGCAATGAACATCATCAGCGTCATCGAGGGCAAGCTCACTCGCGTGCTGGAGGAGTACGACCTCTTCTGCCGCGTGAAGGAGACGCTCGACCTCAAACTTAGCCGGCAGCAGCATCTCGACCCTGTGTTCGAGGAGATGCGCGACCTCAAGGCTGTCTGGATGGCGGTGTCGGGAATATGGAGCCAGGTTGGTGAGGTGCACGAGCTCGCATGGGCCACAGTGCAGCCTTAAGGGAAAGTCGAATTCGTTCGGGGGAGAGGTGAAGAACGAAGCGCTGAAGGACAGACATTGGAAGTAGCTCTCACGTTGTGAGTTTTTCCGTGGCTTTAATGGGTGGCTTTTCTTGATCCTAGGCAGGATGACTCAGGGCATCGTATATGACCTCGACCTCAAGAAGAACGAGTTTGATCAAAGAGGTAATCATCCAAGCTCAAGGAGAGGTTAGTGTATTTCTTGTCATCTGTTTGCTACTTCTAAACCTTTTGCCGATGGCGCTCGAAGAGTACATCAGAGGGTCAAGGAGACATAAACGAATTACACCTTGGACTTGGTCAACTACCAGAACAAATGTCGTCTTATTCGGTATGTGATGACAAGTTTTTGGTTTGTAAATTGTCCGGCCCTTACCTGTCACACAGAGGCTTGGATGACCTACGCAACGAGTGCAGCGAGAACCTGAACTTGCTCATGGCTATGAAGCTTTCTCCATATTATCAAGGTAGGTATATGTGAGTAACTATGTTGTGATATCTGCTCACACATATTTTACTGTACTCTTCGAGGAAGAGGGGGTGTTGCCCTCGTTGTCTTCTAATGTCATTATCTCCTGTTTCAAAAGCCAAGCTCATGGGAGAAGTTGAACCGAATTCACGTCCCGTTCGGTGCGTCCGATCTATGTCTTAACACGTCATTAGACGTCTGGATTGACGTAGAGATAATTGGCAATAGCAAGGATATCCTGCGCATCATGAAGCACCTAAAGAAGATGTTCGCGGGTATCTCCACCGTAATGCTTGACGAAGACTTGACACAGATTCAGGGCATGGCGTCGCGCGAGGGCGAAGAGGTCCCATTCAAGGAGCCCATCTTGCTCAAGGACTTCCCAAAGATCAACGATTGGCTTGCGAAAATCGAGTCGTCGATGAAACCGTCCCTCGCACAACTTCTCTGCGACGCTGTTGAGGAGCTCCAGACGTTCTATAGTTTGGCCACATCGCTATCTATGGAGACGTTCATCGGAGAAGTTCCCTGCTCAGCTGGTGACACTAGCTATCCAAGTCGCATGGACGGCATCTATCGAAGCCGCGTTTCAAGCTTCCGAATCGCTAATAGGACCCCTCGACACGATCTGACAAAGTCTTGACCTCCTCGCCGATGTGGTGCTGACAGAGTTGAGCCCTGTCACCCGCCGCAAGTGCGAGCACCTCATCACGGAGATTGTCTACCAGCGCAACGTCACGCAGCAACTGATCCAGCAGAAGGCAACCGACAACATGACGTTCGCATGGCTGTACCAGATGCGCTTCTACCTCGACCGCTCCGTCGAGGACCCGGTCGAGTGTCTCGGCATCCGTGTTGCGGATGCGACGTTCCCCTACGGCTGGGAGTACATCGGGGTGCCCGACCGCCTGGTGCAGACGCCGCTCACGCATCGATGCTACCTCACACTCACGCAAGCGCTGGACAACGAGCTTGGTGGTGCGCCCTTCGGGCCGGGGGGAACCGGCAAGACGGAGTCAGTCAAGGCGTTTGGCGTGCAGCTCGGGCGGTTCGTGGTCGTGTTCTGCTGCGACGAGACGTTCGATTTCCAGGCGATGGGTCGTATCTTCGTGGGGGTGTGCCGGGTCGGCGTGTGGGGATGTTTCGACGAGTTCAATAGGTTGGAAGAGCGCATCTTGAGTGCTGTCAGTCAGCAAGTGCAAAGTATCCAGCAGGGTCTGGCGGCGCTGGTCAAGAATCAGAATGCGGACATTGAGCTCGTCGGCAAGTTCTTGAAGATCAACAAGAATATCGGTATGTTAGCTTTTTGCACCTTGTGTTCTTCATGGCTTATTTTCGTGGGAAGGTATCTTCATCACCAATCCGAACTATGCTGGTCGGTCTCAGCTCCCACCTAACTTGACTAAACTGTTTAGGCTGTAAGTGCAACCTTACTGTATGAATAGTCCAGTTGATAAACCATCCCCTTCAGCAAGGCCATGACACGCCCCGACCGAGAACTCATTGCACAAGTCATGCTGTTCTCACAAGGTTTCCGTACCGCGGAATCTCTCGCATCGAAGATCGTGCCCTTTTTTAACCTGTGGAACGAGCAACTCTCGCCTCAGCCGCATTACGATTTCGGTCTTCGTGCTGTCAAAGCTGTGCTTGCTAGTGCTGGTATCCTCAAGTGTGAACGCCTGGCGATAGCTCGCTCGTTAGGAGAAGATGTGGATCTTGGAGACCTGTTGAATGACATCTCGGAGCAAGTTATCGTCATCCAGAGGATTACCGAAACCATTGTACCGAAGTTAGTCACGGACGATGTACCCTTGCTGACTAGGTGAGAAGTTTGTCTTACTCACTCCCTGTCACATCTTAATATTCCATTTCAAAGTACAGCCTCCTGGCTGATGTCTTCCCTGGCACCGATTATGTGCCTGTCGACCTGGATGCACTGCGCGAACAGATTTTCAATGTTTGGAAGGAGCGCCGCCGCCTCGTCGAGGGCGAGCGCTGGGTATCGAAGATTCTGCAACTCTATCAGATTCAGAAGATCCAGCATGGCCTTATGATGGTTGGCCTGTCAGGCAGTGGCAAGACCAATGCGTGGCAAGTGCTCCTTGCAGCGCTTGAACGCTTCGATGGCGTCGAGGGCGTGTCATATGTCATCCATCCGAAGGCCATGCACAAGGACACATGGTATGGTACGCTTGACCCGACGACGCGCGAGTTGAACGACGGCGTCTTCACGCATGTACTGTGTAAGATTGTGGATGACGTCCGTGGTGAGAGTGGCAAGCGGCACTGGATCATCTTCGATGGGGATGTTGATCTGGAGTGGGTAGAGAATTTGAACAGGTCAGTTCTTCGGGTGTTCGTTTGTAAATGCGAACAGAATCCTCATCTTTTCTTTCCTCCTAGTGTGCTCGACGACAACAAGCTTCTCACGTTGCCGAATGGCGAACGTCTTAACCTTCCTCCTGATGTCAGAATTATATTCGAAGTCGAGCATCTGCGTTACACGTAACTCTGGCCTTTGTCAGTCGCTGCGGTATGATCTGGTTCAGTGAGGACGTTGTGGAGGCCTAGATGGTGTTCAGGCAGTACCTGGACGTTCTTGCGTCAGTTCCGCTGGACACCGAAGACGACGATGCCTTGGAGCTCCCTGGTAGACGCGTCAATGATCCAACTCTGATGCGCAAAACGCGAACCTTAGCACACAGAAGACGATTGTGAACATGCTTGAATGCTACTTCGACGAGGGTGAACTCGTCAGCTCTGCCCTGGAATATGCCACTTCGATCGAGCATATTATGGACTTCACGGCAACCCGCGCCCTCAACACACTCACCCACGCCCTCAACACACTCTTCTCGCTTATCAACAAGACTGTTCGTAACGTTGTCGAGTATAACATTCAGCACTCAGACTTCCCACTCCCCCCTGAACGTATCGAGCCACTACGTTACCAAACGTCTTCTCGTCAGTATCATCTGGGCCTTTTCGGGAGACACTAAGCTGGATCTGCGTGCTGAGCTCGGTGACTACCTTCGCAACCAGACTGGAATTGATTTACCGCCATTGGGTCCAGGAAGCTCCCTCACCGATTTCGATGTGCAAGTCGCAAACGGAGAATGGGCTGCATGGGCTGCACACGTCCCGCAAATTGAGATTGAAGCGCAGGCAGTAACGGCCTCTGACATTGTCGTCCCGACGATGGATACCGTGCGACATGAAGAGGTCTTATACTCTTGGCTATCGGAGCACAAGCCTCTCATGCTCTGTGGACGTCCAGGATCTGGCAAGACCATGATATTGTTCAGCACGCTGAGGAAGCTTCCGGACATGGAAGTCGTCGGCCTGAACTCCTCTAGCTCGACGACTCCCGAGCTTATCCTCAAGATTCGAGCAGTACTGCGAGTACCGCAAGACACCGAACGGTGTCCTTCTTGGAATGTGCAACTTGGTCGCTGGCTTGTGGTGTTCTGCGATGAGATCAACTTGCCTGCGGCGGATAAGTATTGCACACAGCAAGTCATCTCATTCATTCGCCAGCTGGTCGAGTCGGGTCGCTATTGGCGTACGACCGACGTGGCGTGGGTCATACTCGAAAGGATCCAGTTCGTCGGCGTCTGTAACCCACCAACAGATCCTAGTCGTGTTCCTCTCAGCGACAGATTGTTGCGCCACGCGCCACTGGTCGTGGTCGATTATCCTGGTGAAGTCTCACTCAAACAGATTTACGGAACCTACAACAGAGCTCTTCTCAAGGTTGTTCCGAATCTGTGTGCTTACACTGAGCCTCACACAGACGCTATGGTTGCATTGTACCTGGCGTCGCAAAAGAGGTTCACTACTGATGTCCAAGCCCACTATGTGTACAGTCCTCTTGAGCTGACACATTGGGTGTGTGGTATTGGTATCTACGGGGCTATCCGCCCGCTTGAGATTCTGTCTGTCGAAGGCCTTGTCCGTGTCTGGGCGCACGAAGGCCTGCGTCTCTTCCAAGATCGATTGGTTGCCAAGGACGAAAGGCAATGGACCGACGAGAACATCGACATGACTGCGATGGAACACTTCCCCACGATTAACAAGGATGAGGCGCTGGCACGGCTTATCCTCTTCTCCAACTGGACCTCGAAGAACTATATCCCAGTCGATGTCGACCGAGAGATCCTGCGAGAATACATGCAGGCTCGGCTGCGCGTCCTCTACGAAGAAGAACTGGATGTCCTTCTTGTGCTCTTCAACGATGTCCTGGATCGCGTCCTCCATATTCCGTATCTTCTGCCAAATCCAGGGCCATCTCTTGTTGATTGGTGTCAACAGTAGTGGAAAGGTGAAGGAGTCAGGAACGTCTTGTGACTGATACTGACTTATCTATACAGGCGATGACTTTGATGAAGAGCTCCATGCTGTCCTGGGGCACACGGGTACCAAAGGTGAAAAGATCTGCTTTATCATGGGCAAGTCTAATATCCTCAATTCTGGATTCCTGGAGCACATGCATATCCTCGTTTCCAACACTGAAGTTCCTGGTTCGTTCGAAGGTGATGAGCATTCGGCTTTGACGGCTTGTGAAGGGGGCTCACGACGAGATGTGCTTATACTTATGCTTGACTGTCATGAAGAGCTCTACTGCTGGTTCACCCAGCAAGTCGCCAAGAATTTGCATGCTATCTTCACGATGAATGTGCCAGAAAACAGTCTGGCTTCATACACTGCCACCTCTCCTGTCTTGTTTGATCATTGCGTCCTTGACAGGTTCGACGGTGGGTCCAACCAGATGTTCTACCAAGTTGGCATAGGGTTCACACCCACATTGGATCTCAATCTGTCGACTTACTTACCTCAGGCGAACTTGTGCCTTGCATATTGCCACCGGTCCACTAGACCAGCCATCATCTATAACCTAGTGCTCATCCATCTTTCGGTGTAGTCGAGCACGTCCTAATCTCAGTCAAGGAGAGGGTCGAGGAGCCAGCATCCAAGAGCAATGTCGGGTTGCGGTCTTACATCTCGAAGTTCTAACTTGAAGCCTTTGAGCTTGATGTTTGTCCGACTGCCTGCTAGTCAAATTCTGTGTGACATTTGGGTCTGAATAAAATTATAATAGCTTCTTTAACTGCATGTCTACAGTATCATTTTAAATGCAGATACCCACTCATGGATGCTTTGGAGCAAATTTAGAAACTGTTCTGGAAGCAAGAAACAAAAAAATAATATAATCCTGAGTCGGAACCCACCACAGTACGGCCGTACCATGGTAAAGGTCACATGACCCAAAATATGGCTTAGTCCTGTCGGACTTCACTTTCTCAGCTACATGAATACACAACCACTGTTCACATCCCTGACAGGTATTCTTTTATTTCTGAACATCTCATCCAATCTGACAGTAGTGTTCTACAGCTTGAAACATCTTGTGGTAGTGTGCCTTAGAGATGGACGTGGCAGATATGACATCGGAGTCACAGTATGTCATCAAAGCTTCGGTGTATATTTCTCAAATATTGACTTATTAAACATTGGTCTTAGCAATGAATCTTCCCCATTCTCCTTCCGAACGCTACAGGAAAAGCACCCAGAGTTGTTGGAAGTGATTTCATCAGCACAAGCAAATAAGACAGACTTCCGTCTACGTGCGGTGATCCTGAAGAAATTCCCTTGGTTCAACCCAGAAATATTCGACACAGCTTCCGTAAACCACCTGTTCAAAGACACTTTAAATGCAGAAGGGATACGGGACGCCACTACGTCAGAGGACACTCGAGTTGGGTTCTTCAGGCCATCTAACCGAGTCAAAGTCACCTCGGTCTTTGTGGTAAAGTGTCATATCCGTTACCATTATCTACATGTTGTAAGCTAAAGTAAGAATGATATAGCAATTCTTTGATATGATTGACGATTGGGGATGTAGGGGGTTCTATGAAGAGTTCAAGAACGGGGATAAGCTCCCGCTGTGGTACTTTTTCACAGCAAGTGACCAAGATTTCCCATCCCTCAATGACCTGTGGATTGGACTCAGCAATGCAATGCTAGGTACCACCACCAATATAGTCCTCAGATATCACATTGTCGACATCATTGCCCGTCTCCTCGGTAACTGCCCTCTTGAAAACACCGTTCGCCTCCCGGACAAGAGGTACAAGGAGGTTATTAAAAGTTCCCGTGCTCTAATCAGTGTAAGCATTTTCAAGTTTGTCTAATGACACTTGAGTAATATGTTCCCCTACGTGATATCTAGATAATCGAACACATGAAAGATTGGCCAACCATGTTGACCGACGCGTTCGAGGAATTTATGGTAAAGGACACTGCCGCCAGTGATTTACAGTTGCAAGATCAGTGGAAACTTGATACTTGGGACCCTAAAGCCTCTGCAATAGTGGTTTCATCGCTGCTACAAGGCTTTGAAGGTCGGGCCAAAAATGCCAGACGAAGTATCATGATTTTGAATTTCGAAATGGCCGCAGCAGGTCTTCAGGCGATAATGGATGTAAGTGATTTTATTGATAACTCAAAGTTATAGCAAACTCAATAGACATATATTAGGGTGATTTGTTTGGGACTGATGCAAATTATGAGAAAAAACTGGCTAAGTACGTATGTCTGGTTTCATGTGAGAGTTGTTCTTTTACGTTCTATTTTTCTTTCCTCATACACAGCAATGCAAACGTGGATGTGGACAAGATAAAGCATCTACCAAAACGTCGAAAATGGCTAGGTCCTATCTTAGCAGCACTCACTCTCTCGCCTCTTGTCCTATTTGGTAAACTCGCCCTGTCAAACAATGGTCCAAACCGGATCACTTATGTACAGGTAAGTGTATTTTGTAACCGTTGTCTTGATATGAAGTCAGCATTAATACACTGGTGACAGACTTTATATACCCTCGGAAATGCTGGAAAGCCACCGGTAATCCAGGATTTTGAATGTCGTATCTGGGTGGCATTGTTCGCTATTGCAAGAGGTGCACCAGCACAAGGTCAAATTGAAGATCTTTTTCACCATTGGAACACTTCTATTTCAAAGCTTCGGGAAATCAATGAGCCTGGAGTGTCAAATTGGTTTGAGAACCCTGATCTCACTGGTAAGCTTATTTGATTTTGGACAAGAATCTTTTATATTTTTTTTGAATTAGGATCTTCCGCAATCCAAGAAGAAGATCATATACACATGCCTATGTCCAACAGCAATGAAGAGGGAGAAATTCATACTCTCCTTGCCCAGATCCACGAAATTCGTGCCAGTCTTGAAGATCGTGCTCAAGCGGTCTTTGATCAGCTCTTGAATTTCAAACCTGAAGACATTGACAGTGTCGGTAAAGCCAATGCCTTATTACACATTGCTAAAAACTGGGTGAATGGAGGTCTACATGGTAAGTTTTTCAATCTCTTTTTCAAAATAAATTTTACTAATGAAGCCCTAGAACAATTTCCGACACGCAAGTCAGAACGAAAGAAAAAGACGATCAGCTCCGATGCAGATCAGAGTGCTGGAACAACTACGACCAAGAAGAGGAAAAAACAAACATCCTCAACCAGTGGCGTCAAGAAGAAGACTACTGGTGAAACAAAAGGCACAGGTGGTAGGACTAAAAAAGGACAGACTGATAAAGGAGAAGCAAAAAAATCTGGTGCTGGTGCTGGTGCCAATAACCAGTCTTCAACTTCGGATCTAGGACAAAGAAGATATCCTGACCGGGTAAAAGCAGTAAACAGTACAGATGCCAAATTTAAAAATGCGTTGAGTGCTTGGCGAAAGACATCTCAACTCAACACCAGTGTAAGTTGCATAATTTATTGTTCAAACTGTTTCTTTAATTGTAAAAATCTTGGCAGACTTACGCTCTTCCTCAGCTAGATGAAAAAGCAGCTCAAGTATGTTTGTTTTGTTTTGTTTTGATAATTAACACTTATAAAGTATGGTTTAGCTGGAAGACGAACAGATTTTTATGCCAGCGTATGATCCTGTAACCGGGCAAAAAATTATGGTGCCTTATCAACCTCTTATAATGATACAACAAGTGAGTATTTCGCACTTTATTGATATGAAACATGTAGACAAATCTTTATAGGATCACTTTCAACTGCATTTTGGACGGAAATTACAAAAGGCTCTGGAAGAATCTCTGATAGATGATGCTCCTCGCATGACTTTGCCTTGCTCCCATGATCAAATTCTTGACGCCAAAGATTCTGATATCCGATCCAGTATCTATGTCTGCACACGGAGAGAGTTTGTTGCTTTAAATGCCAACACGATCCAAGATATTTTTTCTCAAAGGCACATTCTGATATGTGATCAAGACAGCCCCGAGGACTGGAACTGGACCCTTGACTCTATGAGCAAACTTGGGGATCTCTATGAAGAAACAGATCTTCAAGGTATGTACTTTACTTGTCCCTTCTTGTTCACTTTATGAACATGATATTAGATATGGCATATAGATCCTCAGAGCATCCCAATGCGCAATTAAAACCTGGAACTCGGTTGGACATTTGGAAAGCTGGAATTGCAAAGCTCAATGGTACTGAGGAAATCCTACATCAAGATGAGCAGTGGTACAAAAGCAAGATTGTCAATGGATTATCAAACCCTTGTAGGAATGATCTGGTAGAGATACCCAATTTTCGGTAGAGTTTTTTTTTTTTTGGCTATTGTCATCTCTTAAGTTGGAATGAATTTGGTATTTTATAGAGGTATTGCAACCCATGAACAGGTCATGCTTCGCATTGAGGCAGAATTTGGCATCAATTATCAACCACGGCCTGTGACAGATCTTTTTTGGGCTACTGCTGCTACAATTCACTCTATCTCCGATTTTCACCAAGATACGGACGGCCTTGGAACCGTTTCCAGACCTTTATGTGGTTCCAAGCTTTGGGTTGTTCTGACACCCAAGGATCCTACAGACAATGATTTAAGCCGTGTTGATATCTATAATGATATCAATGTTCGTGACATCAACTTGGATAACTACAGGGCTGAGGCTATTGTACTTGATCCCAGTACTACTTTGTAAGTTGTCTAACATATTGTCTATTGTTATAACTTATATTATGTTAGGATACAACAGCCAGGGACCTTTCATTGGGTATATGGAATGACAAACACCATGGTATACGGAAAACATTTTTATGCTCAAGGCACACTCGCTCGCAGCTTTTATGGCCAGGTACACTCTCAAATCGCCGGTCATTTTTTAACAAACACATCTCATCCTCCTGTTCGCCCTCTTCTTGCAAATTTCATATCACTATGGGCAGCTGCTATAAGTTATGATGAAGTTCCTTGTTCTTGTAAGTAAACTTGTGATTATTGAGAACTCAAAAACCCTAATTGTGTCTATTTTTAGTCTCCATACCTGACCTTGATACGAAAGCAGGCATGGAGCTGTTTTTAGCAGTGTCAAATGCAGTAGTCTTCTCCTGGACCCTTGCAATAGAAGAGGGTGAGAAGAAAGAAGATCCCAAAGGAGACGTCATCCGCGTTCACAACTATGTTTCTCTCACCATACTTCTTGATCACTATCTTGCGACTGGTTATCCAGCCTCTCATGAAGACGACCCTATGCAGTTTTTCAAAATGGCCAACCTGCACTTTGCTAAAGCATATATAACCTACAGCCAAAACCTGGACAACAATGCTGCTTCTGATAAATCTGCCGATGCTCCCAAGAGGTTAAAAACACAAGATTTATATTCAAAACTTAGGGAGAATCTAGAATGGTTCTGGGGAACTAAAGATCTCTGTGATCTATTGGATGCATGGTGGGTAGCTGATAATCCAGAAGTGGTTCTGAGCATGGTTTGTCCATTGAAAGAGGAGGGAAACTGGGTGACTCCCACAGATTGGGTACCAGTTAAGGTCCAAACTGTAATCTCTGTTACCAGAGATGTGAAATCCAAAGGAAAGAGAAACACTGATGAAGGAGATGAAGTTGAGGAAGGCGAGGAAGAGGAAGAGGAGCCAGAGGAAGAAGTAGAGGAAGAAGTGGAAGGTCGTCAGACCAGATCAAGCAAACGACGCAAGGTCTGAAAGTTGCACTACTACTAGTAGTATAGAGTTAGATGCAATATGTAGAGATTACTTCTCATATTTTACTTGATCAGATACTACAAGGAATGTTTATGTTTTGGTTTGATTGTAAGTCTGATTGAAATATGTTCCCACGCTTTACATTGTGCCACGTCACCTCACTTGATACTGTTCAGCCGTTGTCCTCAGACACTTTTCTTGTCATGTCACTTCAAACTCTTTCCAAAGATACTGAGGCCATCATTCTTCAAAACTTATGTTTTCAAAGCTTAGCGATGCTGAGAGCTACATCTCGGTACTGGGAGGCTACAATCAATGTCTTCATCCTTTATCTATGGCGATCCACCCTTTCCACCTATTCATGCAATCCTGATGCCTTCAGAGCTATGCTGAGAAACACTAGCAGTGTAGTTTCTGGATCCCTCATTCTCTTTCTCATTCTTCATGCTACCAACCTTCCATACTGGACACCTGGCGACATGGATCTCTACTGCCCATTTTCATCAGTTGAGGATATGCTGGAGTATCTGCAAACGCAAGAAGGATATGCAATCATGCATTATATGAATCCACATGGCTACATCCACCACATCATTGGAGTCTACAAACTCTATCATCCTCGTCGCAATACCTCCATTGATTTGATAGTGTGTGGATCTGTCTTGCACCCCTTTCCTTCCCTCCACAACTTTTGGAGTACCATTGTTATGAACTTTTTTGGTGCAGATGAGTTCACCATCTCATATCCCAACTGGACACTCAATGGGTTTGGATGCATGAGGATGGAGTTGTTGGAAGATGCGAGGTTAAGAGATACAGTTGAGAAGTGCAGGGACAAGTACAAGAGCAGAGGGTTCAAGATTTGCTCTTTCAAGGCAGATGAACTACAAGTGATGCATCCTCATTCTCAAGAGGCTCAGAAGAAGCCATGGTATTGCGCTCACAGCCAAAGAAGCTTTGTTGATTCAGCTTGTCTCAGCTTCTGCTTTGACAAAGCGAACAAGATAGAAAACAAGGTTTACCAAGATGCCAAGTCTCTGACTTGGAATTTTCCTGCTGGCTGTCATTGTGGACGTGAGTAATATTTGTACATCAAGCTGATAGTCAACCAAACTGATTGGATTACTGTGAGTAGAAGCAATTGATGATGGATATATTAGAGAGCGTGGTTTTGGTCTCCCCCCTTATCTTGCGAAAGCTCTAGGACAGGAAGAATACTTTTTTCAGTGATTCAATTTATGTATTGTAAATTGTATTGACAAGGTGTGACTTAATGATACAACTTAGTGTTTGTTATAGGGTTCGACACGAGTGCACTCGCGGGTGACCCGGATCGAAACCTGCAGGTATTCAGCTCAGCGTAAGGGCTGACCTGGATCCACACGGGTTTCAGCCACCGGATGATCCGGAGCCGCGGGTCGGGTACCCGTGACATCACGGGTCACTCGCAGGTCAGTTTGTCACTTTCAACCTTGCATCTTTATTTCTGTTCAGCTCAGCGGCAGGGCAGGTGTTGTAGACACTAGAGGGGCTCAAGGTAAGTGCAACACCTCTAATCTCATTGCATTTTACTAAAATGGGGAGTCTCGCTCGTTATCGAGTGAGATTCATGTTTCGTCGTTATTTGACAACCCTCGACAATCTGCCGTCCTTCGACACCCTCTCTCACATCTCGCGCACCATCTGCGCACGTTTGACACCCCCGTACCTTTCGTGCACCATTGGCACACCTCGTCATCACTCCCACGTTCGATAGGCCCGCCAACGCCCATGTCAACTCTGCATCTGCAACCGTACGCCTCGGCCCACACCCATCTTCTACGGCATGTGCTCAAAAGCATAAGTGTCCTATCATACCCAAAAAAGCACGCACAGTGCCGGCTAGCACCCGAAAGGCCAGCTACAACCCATAGCAGGGGACCCGCGACAGATCACGTCGTGCAGCAAGCTTCCTTTTTTTTTTTGGTCGAAGACATGCTGAGGGTTGGCATGGTTAGGGCACGCGATGACGGTATTGGGCTCGAGGGCAAGATGTGTAGCGTGCTGCTCTTGGTACGTCCTCCTTCGATCTCATGTGGTATGGGACTCCATATCTTGCCATTTTCAAGGTTTTGTTCCCGACGTGTAACGACTCGACCCTCGCTCATGCTAAGAAGCACGATATGTGCATGTGTACGTGCCCTAGCATCCTGCGACATACCACTGTCCTTCCCCATACTCCACCTCGCACTTGTCACCAGCGCGCCACACAGAGCGCCATCGGCAATGAACATTGCAGGTGGGGTGCGGAAATCAAGAGGTGGATGGTGCAAGCGGGTGTTGTGCATGCGCGGGCTGCATGCATTATGAGAGTCGGCGACGTTCTCATGCGCTGCTGCGTGCACGTGTACATCAGTGTGCAGTTGTGGATCCACAGGAACCAGAGGTGCCTCAGCCCGGGTAGTACCTGGGAAGTTAGACTTTACTAACTTCACTTTCCTGTTCACAGATGCACCGTACAGTAGATAGTCATGTAGCTCATTCATTGTACTTTTAAATGTTATCAATATATGTTGCATTTTTTCTAGATTTAGTGCAATTTGCAGTGACTCGATTTATATTAACTAAATTATAGATGTGGACAGTTGGTACGCGGTGGCTGAAGCTGAAGCCGAAACACATGTTTGATTCACGCCAGGTCTCCAACTCACTCCCTCTCTACTCTCCACTTGTATATCTCTCTTCCGTTCTCGGTTCTGTTCAGCTCAAAGGTTGGAGGGGCTAGGGTGAGTTCAGAAAGTCTTCGTTCTTGATGCACTAACCTCCAGTTTCACTCGATAACATGTTGCTCGTTATCGAGCGAGACTCGCCTCTTTGGTGGTCTTTATTCCCTCGTCGAGTCGCGTTGCTACAGCGACAATCGAGACACGGTGCGGGATTGCATGCCCAAGTCCAGTGAAGATTCTGTCTGCCTCGTCCCTCTTCTACCTTGCTGAGCAGGCTGAGGACTACAAAGGTGCGTCTTTCGCACGTGTACTCTGCATTGCCGAGTAGTCTCACAGCCCATACGACCTCTAGAGATTGTCGAGCACACAAAGCGCGATGTCCGCCCCAACTAGAGCTCATCATTGAGCTCTTGAGGGGCGCAATTTCCTTTCAGTCACATGCAAGAATGTCATTGGCAGCGACCACGCATCATAGAGGATCACATCGTCGATCGAGCAGGGAGGAGTAGAAGGGCTACCGGTAGAAGATTGAGCGAGCTCGCCAAGATCTGCGAGGACTCAAAATCATCCGCTCGGCCGCCTCTGGTGAGTGCCAGCCATTCTACCATGAGGGATGAGTCTTGCTGGCCCACATTCCCCATATGCCCTCGACACTGCATATTGCCTGCCCATGCCCAGAATAGCGTGGGATGCACCTCCCGTTGCGTGCACACCACAGACAACATGCAGCATCCCCCCTTATGTTCGTCTGTACACGACCCCCACTCCATGCATGCCTGCTGACTCGAGCCTCGACTACTTACCTGTGTGCGGCCACATGCATCAACTCCTGTGCCTTGTGCACGACCCCCTTGCCTTGGGCTCCTGCCATTAATGTGCTTGTGACATGGAAAAGCATTTGCAACACCCCTTGCCGTGCGTGCAGCCCCATCACGCTATGCGCGGCCTCCTGAATGCATGCCGTGCCTGCAGCCTCAGCATCATGTGCGGGTATAGCAAGGAGAGCATGTATGTAGCAGCAAGCAATAGTAGGTGGGACCTGGTATACGAGCACATAGTTATCTAGTAAACATCACATGTGTAGATTAGAATCTGTGAATAATATATATTGTCTTCACCGAAAATCTGTGTAGATGGCAGGTCATTTGCAGATTACTCGCGGGTCAATGAATTTGAGGAGCACCTTGACCCAGACAGGTTGGTGCCACCGGGTGATCCAGATCTGTGAGTCAGATACCTGCAGGTCAATTTGACAGGTTTACTTGCGTTGACCCCCGGGTGACTCTGACTCGTGTCCATCCCTATTGAGAACTGATCAAGTTACATTAAATCAAATGTACACAAAAGTCCGGCCAGAGCTAAAATTGAACCTGCAAACTCATCAGATCGGTGATCTTGCAATTAGATAAGCCAACTGCCAAATGGGGGTAGTGGTCGTTTGAGGTGTCGTTTTCGATATGAAAACCCGGTATAGAGTAAACGATTCTAAGGAATCGTAACTTGATTTGATGTAACTTAATCAGTTCTTGACCAATTCAGCTGTTCTTAAATGCTTCTGAATCTACTCATTTATCACTTTCTGGTAGTATTTTTTGCATCCTGATTCATGGAGAACTCACAGAGTGCAACAAATTCCTACATTTTTCCCCTGCAACACTTGAACTTGAGCTAACTCAGTCAATTCTCCACCGATTTACTCGTTCTTAACTGCGTCTAAATTTACATATTCGTAGCTGTCTATCTATACCTCATACGTCTCAATCGGTTAAGAACTTGCAGAATGCGAAGTGTTTCTTTGTTTTTCCCTCTAAAATGTTTGAATCTCAGCTAGCTCAATCAATTCTCCACCGATTCACTCGTTCTCAACTGCGTTGAAATCTACTTATTCATAGCGTTCTATTTATACCTTGTGTGTCTCGATTGGTTAAGAACTCGCAGAATGCAAATTGTTTCTGTGATTCCTCCCTGGGAGCCATGATTGCTTTGTAGCTCCACAACGAAGCCATCAATGGACAAATGGTAAATTGAATTCAAACATTTTAGATTACACCTTCCCAACACAATCTAGAATACAAAAATCGGATCACTGAAAAAAGAGATATCGTTCAGTCTATGTGCGACATTATCAAAACAATATTGTCTGCTATCTCAACGATGAATTGTGCTATGGTGATGCATACCATACTGTTAGAAAGCTATTGTAAATCCAATTTCAACAAGCCCTCATACATTATGATTGGTGCAATATTGGCAGAGCTATAAAACAATTAGTCTGCCATATTATCAAAAAATATACAGTCAATAGCTTAGTACATATTTATGCTATCATAGTGAATAAACTACCATCTGAAAGCTATTTTCAATCTGGTTCTAAAAAGTATTTCCTCACCTAGATCCATGCAGTATTGACTAAGCTATAAGAGAATTAGTCTGCCACTTTATTATAGAGAGATACGTACAAGATGACTACCACAGCCATCAGGTAGACACCTTCTCTCAATGTACACCCTCTCACTGCAGAGGGTGGAGAAGTAGCCTGAAAGTGTTGCAGCCACTGAGAGAGGCACCACTGGCTTCAACACTATCTAAAGAAAAGTCTCACAGAGAGGTGTTGCACTTCAAAACCGAGTTTTGATTATGTAATCAGTTCTCAGGACCATGGTACGGCCATACCATGGTTGAGCACAGCCACATACCTCTTAATGGCTGGCTCAGTTTGATGAGGTTGTAGGTTCAATTCCATCTTTGGCCATTTTGTTTTTTCTCATCTTTTAATTTATAATAAATGTATTTAATGCTTGACAACTAAATTTCAAACATCTATGATATAATATTATATGCAATAAAAATTTCCAACTGAAAATCTTGAATCAAATGATAAAAAGCTCGGTTTTGTACAAGAGGTTTGCAGGATGTATGAAGAAAATATACGGTAGATATATTAGTAAGATTGAACATGAGTGTAATTGCAGATAACCTAGATATAAATCTATGTGTTATTAAGCAGATGCAGCCTAGATAGCAGCATGAACAGTGTAGTAGTAGATGGTGTAGGCATGATATACATCAGATGATTGGAAACATCTAAGATCCTCAAGAGACTTCAAGAGCTTGAATATCCATCTGAAAGATTGGAATTTTATATAGCCAGAAGGCACACTATGTGTGCTATAAGAGCCCTATACATGCTATGTGGCTGGCTTATCTAGCTATGTAGAGCTATAGAGATTATAATAGCTGCCATAGCAGGAAGTGCAATATATATAGAGCTATGTATTTAAAAGAGAACACTATGAATGTTATAGGACCCCTATAGGCAGTTTTAGTCACTATGGCTACTATAGCAAGCCATCTAGATACCAGACTGATCAACTCAAAATTTGTCATATTTGGGGCTACAGTGCTACAACTACTAGTTGTAGCACTGTCTAGTAGATAGGGCAGTCAAGGTAACAGTAAGGTAATGTATTTGTATAGTATGGCATGCCATAGCATATAGAGTGTTATGCATGCATGCGGAGCTTTCAGAGAGGGTACATCTAGAGCATTCGAGACACGCGTGGGAGGCTGCACGCATATGCAGCATGTCCAGCATGTGCATGCATGTCATCGAGCACACATCTTGAGGTATCCTACATGTGCACAGGATGCTGCGTGCAGGTGCGAGGCCTTGAGTGCAGGTGCAGGTTGTCAGATGCAGGTGTAGGTTGTCAGATGCAGGTGCAGCGTGTCGAGCGCAGGTGCAAGTTGTCAAACATGGGTGTTGGGGTATTCCACATGCCCGCGAGGTGCTGCGCGCAGGTGCAGTGTGCTGCGCATAGGTACAGCATCTTGAGTGCAGGTGTGGGGCATTGAGCGTGCATGGGTACATTGAGCATGGGTGCGAATTGTCGTGCACGTGGGGGGATTGTCATAAATGCACAGGCCATTGAGTGCGTGCGAGCAGGATGTCGTGTGCATGTCCAGGGTCCTTATTGGCCATGGCAGGCAAGTGCAAGTGCAAGCTGTTGGGCCGTAGGGTACACATGCTGACAGCTGAACATTAAAAGGGAGAGTGTGTATTGGCAGGATGTTGCGAGAGTACACACCATTCGGTGCAAGCACGAGGCATGGGGCTAGCATGCAGGAACATGTACCATGGGCATGAACGACGTCCCGAGTCCTGTGGCAATGGGACTCTATGGTGCGATTATGCACAGACGTCCAGGGCACAGGCCTTAACATGGCCTATGCGCATGGCACACAGATGGTGCAGCACAGCGGGCGTGCATACTTCATGGCCAGGGAGTCGGTGTTGTGGCAATTTAGGCACAGGGAGTTGAGGTTGCGCGCACGGGCAACCGAGGATGCCGAGGATGTTGCTAGTGTCGTTGAGAAGGCGGAGAGGGCGATGTGAAGGTGTGGGGGGCAGCAGAGATGTCGGATGGGTAGTGGAAGCTGGAAGGAAGCGCTGTAGTGTCGAAATAACATGTATTGCTCGAAAACAAGCAACACTTGATTAGCATGAAAAGACATATAATAGAGGTTTTTGTACTTACCTTCAGCCCTTCTGCATTGCTGCTAACCCCCCTAAGATGTTTGATTTGGCGAGAGAAGGGGAGAACAAGAGAAGGAGGAGGAGGAGGAGGAGGAGAAGAAGAAGGGAGGAAAGGTGAGACTTGAAGACGAGAGTTCAGAGTCTCAACGCACGTTCGGTGCTTCAGTCACCGAACACGCGAGCAGACATAACAAATCAAATAAAACAGCTAAAAATACAGAAAAAAAGACAACTGTCATTATTATGCTTCTCAATACAATACATGAGCTATCTTCGTAGCAAGTGTAGTATATCGTACTGGATGGCAGGGCTAAAATAACCAAGTCTAATACCTAGCCTTTGACATGGCGCTCGGCAATGCCCAGGAGCCACGATTCTTGGCTTTGCCCGGAATTCTTATTTAAGGTGTGCGCAACACGCATTCCCTCTTGCTCTTTAACCTCCACCATCCCTGCCATGTCGATGCCTTCATCGTCGTTGTCTATTGTTGTCATCGTCATTTGCTTGCTCATCATCGTTTGTTTGCTCATCGTTGTTCATTTGCTTGTCATCATTGCTTTCTCTATTGCTGTTGCTCCTGTTTGTTTTTGGTCTCCTGCACCTTATGCTAATATTTTTGTTAGTCTGGTAGTCTTTGTAGTCTTTCAATTGTAGACTTGGTACATATTCAAGTCCAAGTTTCCACTTTTTTATATGCTCATATAAGCTGTTGTTTTGTATTACTTGTGTTGTTACACTCATAGTTTCTTGATAGATTTTCACTTTTCTGATGGTTTGATAAGTATTCATATGTTACCTTTGGATGTATTCTTGTATTAAAACTCTTTCCTTGTAGATTTTTGCTTTTCCGAGTCTGGCCTTGTATAATTGTAGTTTATATATATCATGTCTTTGTTTATCTTATTTATATTAGTATAGTTTTATATGTAATGTTGTATTGCTTAATAAAATCTATATCTATGTGCTTTCTTTCTGATGTATTTGATATGCTATGTGAAGTTCAGATTCTTTATGCAGTTTTAAGCCTATTTTTAGTAAATAGATTATAGCAAAAAAAGTTGGCATAGCCCTGATAATTAGACATAATATGAATAGTATACATATAGTCTATGGTATGAATAGCATAAATATAATACATACTTAATATAGCTCTTATAGCTATCTTATACTATGGTACCTATGCCTCATAGTAAGGCAGCTATGATAGCTATGATAGTTCTCTGTAGTTGTCCTCTTTGGCTCTATAGCTCTATATAGATGACCCCTCAGCTATATAGAGCTATAAAAAAAAGGAGACAGCTATCAAGCTATCAGAGGTATGTAGCCGATATAGTTATATATAGCTCTGGCAGATTTATCAGATGTCTAGAAAAACAGTTTTTTGATTGATAGCTGGGATCTTACTATAGTAACGGCTGCCAGCTAGTATAAATAAAAGACTTCTGAACTATGATTGTTGATGATTCAATATTGATAGAAGCATCTTGATATATAATACACAATCCAGCTATAGTAGCATCTATATAACAGTCATATTCAGAGGGGAGAAATCAAGTTATATATTCAAAATAAAGCTACCAGTTACATTATATTATAACTCTACTTTACTGAAAGGCTATCATCTAGACAGCTAACACTCAAAGGAAGGTAGATAAAACAGAAGAGGACCATAGCATAGATTCTAAGAGCTAAGCAAGGGAATATAGAATGAGAAAAAAAGGGAATGCAGTAGAGCAACCAAACATGTGCTCTAAGTACTGGGCATGTGAGTACAAACAAACAACAACTAGTTGATGTGTTGTAATTATGGGACAGGGTTACACCCTTCCCCACTAGAAGAAAAGATCTACAGGGTTGAAATGCATCATGGGACAGTTGGTAGGGGTACAAGGCCAGTAAGTATGTACAACTCCTCAGTATGGGTAGAGGGATTGGACATGGGCATGCACAGCTCAGTGCAGGTGCAAGCATAAGGGAGGTGGTACAGGCATGCACAAGGTCATATGGGCATAGGGAAGATGGTGCAAGTGCAGGAGAGGCTGCATGAAAGTGTGTCAAGTGGCATCAGCTTGTGCAAGACAGCATGAGAGCACATACACATGAAAGGTGAGAGGGGCACATAGAAAGTAGCAACAGCACAGGGGAGATACTGCAAGTAGGAGGCAATGTGGATGTAGGATAGGCAATATAGGCACAGAGGAGGCTGCATGGGCATGCACAAAAAGATGTGGATGTGCTAGAGACAATGCAGGCATGTGGGAGATAGTTGAGCAAACATGCATGAGGCAATGTAGATGCATCAGAGGTGGCCAGCATGCAGAGAAGATGGTGCTGATATGCATGAGATAGCATGGGCATGGAAGAGACAGCATAGATGCACAGAAGTCAATGTAGGCATGGGAAAAATGATACAGGCATGAAGAGATGATGCAGGTACATGAGAGGTGATACAGACATGTGCAGGGCATACGGGACATAGTGCAAACATGTGAGAGGCAGTGTGGGCATATGACAGATAGCAGCAGTGTGTATGAGTAAGAAGATACTAACATGCAGGCAAGGCATCACCAATACAGGCAAAGCAATGTAGGCATATAAAAGACAACAGAGGCATATGCAAGGCAGCAGGGGCCATGTGGGAGATAGCAGGGGCACACATAAGGCAGCACAGGTCTGATGAGGACGGCAGTGGTGCACAGCAGTCTTCAGAGGTCATCAAACAAATGCATTACAATTTTACCATATATGCTATCCAAGACTCTGTTTTCATTATGCAAAGGAATGAGAAGCAAGTTTACTCATCTATGCATCTTCATAGAAAAAAATTAAAGGAATTGTCTTGCCATGTGAAGCATCGGCCCTCTTTTCCCAAGTCATCTCTGGGTCTGCACGGTTCATGATGGCAATGCAGCGAGCAGTGATCTCGCAGTCGACAGTGGTGAAGCGACCAAAGATAATGTCATACCACATGAGCAGGGCATCTTGGCGAACCCATGATGAGTTGACATGGCGCACTTTGAGAACATCAAAGGTTGGTTGAATGCTGTCGATGTAGGTGTCACCATGCTCGCAAGCAATACTGTCCAACCTAGCTCGCAGCTCAGCAGTATTCACCTTCTCCTTGTCGTGGGTGATCTTGCCAGCATGTGAGTCGCACTTCAGGTAGTGCTTGTAAAGCTTGACGTGCTGAGCAGCAAACCGTTCCTGGTCGGCCTGGAACTTGAGGAATTCCTCGCTGTTGATAACAGCTCTGCCTGATGTGCCACCGGTGCCGCATGCACCACTGCCCGACGAGAGCAAAATGCTGGCATGCTGCACATAGGCAGTGGCAGCAGAGTCCAACCATGCCTTGCCCTCAGTCTCGGATCCGAGATGCTTCGGTGGCTCCATGGTCATACCAAGAAGGATCGCATCTGCGCATGCAGGACCTAGACCCCATGTCTTCGCGAGGTGGGCCTTGATGATGGACGAGTTGAAGCCGCCAGGCATCTTTGCGCTGACCATGCGAGAGACAAGACCGGTTGTGTACTCACCGAGTGAACCAGAGTGGCTATGCCCGAGGGCAGTACTGAGTTCCTCGAGTTCCTTGCCCTTCTCAGGAGCAGACGTAAACTCGAGTTGAAGGTCACCGAGGATCTCATTCTGAAGCATCGACTTGCTGCTAACGAGGTCTTGATAGAATTGCTGAGCAAGATCTCCTCAATCTTCTTCAGCTTCTGAGGTAAAATGGTCGCAAGAATGTCGGTAGCCTTTACAGGGATGTCTTCAATGTTGGTGACTGGGCCTACTGATGCTCTGACTGGAACGACGACAGCCATGGTGGCACTGACGGCTGCAGAAGCAGCCATCTCTATGGTCGTCTCGGACTCTGCAGAGGCTTCGCTTCATCATTGAACTAGAATTAGATTTTTTTGCCGTTCTTGGCGTGGCATAGGATGACATGGGAGTGACTAACAAAGTCGTCCTTGGTCTCGAACTTCAGGACTCGCCATACCAGTGGGCATTGGCCAAACTGCTCAAACTTGTACTGGGTAAAGAGGATGCCCTATGTCTCAATCCAACGTACAGGTAACACAAACTTGTAGGCGAGCAGCTCATCAAGGATGGTATAGGCCAGCATAGCAAATCCACGCTCCAGCTTGATGTAGCTTTCCTCCTTCTGTTGTAGCTGTTGACGATCTCACTGAGCATCTTCATCTGGAAAAACCGAAGTTGCTACCATTAGCTACAGTAGCAATGTGTAGTCTACGGTAGCTACCTGTAGCTCTTATAGTACCCGTAGTACTCGTAGGAACCCCCCCTTCTACGTTGGCTTCTGTAGTGTCCTGTAGTGAGGATCTTTCTACTGTAGTAATCAAACTTGTTATAGTAGTTCCACAATCTTAAGCATAGACTACTGATGTTAGCAGTTCATTTCACACATTTTTAGTAAATCAAACTTCAATGTCTCATTTTCATATTGACTACAAAATAACTAAGTACTCTAATCTATGCTACTCTAACCTATCTATGTATATAAGGGGAGTATACAGGGGTACATAATGCAGGGATGTAGATGTGCAGGTGAGCATGTAGGTGAACATGCAGGTGGGTGGGTAGGTAGGCGAGCATGTAGTCAGACTATGGGCGAGCAAGCATGTAGGCAGGTGGGCGAGCGAGCATGTGGGCGGGTGGGGCAAGTGAGCATGTGGGCAGGTGGGTGAGCGAGCATGTGGATGGGCAGCCGGGCATACACGTCAGCACTGAAACTTATAAGATACAAACAAATTTACTTACCTGTTGCATTCTCCTCACAACCTCTTGCACCCAACTTGCTTAAAAGAAATGAGAAGCCAAGAAAAAAAGACTTACAATAAAATAAGAGAAAAAGAGAGAGAAAGAAAGAAGGGAGTGAGAGGAGAGAGTGAGGAGAGAGTGAGGAAGAGTGGTGAAGACGACGCGCGTTGCTGGCAAGTCCTGAGGCCAAACAACACCAAAGGCAGAAATCAGATTGCCATATTTGGCAATCTGGTTTCTCCCCCCCTGCAGAATACGTCGTATTGAAGTTACACTACTTACAAGTTTTTTTAAAAACATCTAATAGTGTTAGTGGTACACCAACTTATGTTTACCTTGTACTGGCAAAAATAAGATTGCTATGTTTGGCAATCTGTCTACCTTAGTTGCACACGTCGCAGCTGCAAGAGGCGTGGGAGAGTGCCTGGGTCCCCAGGATAGATCTCCATTTCTCTTCTATAAAACTCAATTCTTATCCAATTAGCACGTACCTAGTACCGTTCGAACCGTATGATTCGTCGCTTTCGAACGGTGCCCTGCACAATGTGATACGTTGAACATCGAAGACACTACTGCCCGAACACTATGGGTAACTTTTAGTAGATACAAAAAGTGGCATAGCGCCCTGAATACTGCACGCACCACAAAACTGGTTGGACTGTCCGAAAGCCCTGATTAATAGCTTTCAGACAAGCCCTCATGCACCATGATAGGTGCAGAACTCGTCCCACAGCAGCAAAATCTCTGAAAATAGAGGTCAAATACTGTTTGAGGCATATCTCCACAACAATAGGACGCACCGCTGACGTTTCAACGGTTCCTGAAAGCGGTTGATCGTAGCTTTCGAACGGTACCCTGCATAACAGGATCTGAGAAGATTTCAAAATCGCCCCTCTGGGCGAAAAAGGGCTGTATCATAACGAAAAATGGACGTACCGCAAATGTATTTGGCTCGTTGGAAAGAGCTCATCGTGAAGAAACACGACTTAGAGAGACGTTAGTCTATACTCAGTCTGTGATGTGAAAGACTATATTGCAGTACCTTAGAGAGACGTTAGTCTATACTACAAGGAGAGTCAGTAAAGAGAAGTAACTCTAAGTATGCAAAGTAAGGCTTACCTCAGTCTGTGATGTGAAAGACTGAGGTATCTGAGCGAAGAATAGAGCCCTTATATACTAGTGGGGGCTCTGCATATCAACCAATCAGAAATTGTACAGTAATCGTACAGCATAGCATAGCATATTGCATCATCTCATGGGAACAGCATCAGTCAGCCCGAACAGCATCAGTAAGCACAAAAGATAACAAGGCTGTGTCGGAGCATATGGCAAACCTGTACAGTAAGGCTATGTAAGGCTATGTGATCGTTCCATGTGATTCTACAATCAAAGAGTCCAGATCGTTCTAGATCTTACCATAATGTTGTCATCTGAGACTAGCGTCATCACTACATTTCAACACTCCCACTTGATGGGCTAGTCGAACCATGACTCCCACTAATCCCTACGACGGATCAGACCCATACTCCCACTGAACCGAGTAAGCAAATCATATGGCAAAGACTTAGTCAATGCGTCAGAGATGTTATCGGCCGATGGGGTTGGTACTATGTGAACAAGCCCCTTCTCTACAGCTTCCCGGATGAAGTGGTATTTAATCTCCACATGCTTCATGTTCCTCCCGACCATTGGATTGCCTGCAGTAAGAATTGCAGCACGGTTATCACAACGCATGTCAATGGGAGTGGGGTCCGGTAGTCCGAGTTCTAGGTGCAAGTTATAGTACCACTGCAACTGCTTGGCGGCCTCCGCCATTGCTATGTACTCTGCCTCTGCTGTGGATTGTGCAGAACTAGTCTGCTTCCTAGACATCCAGGAGATAGCGCCACCACTCAGGTTGAATACAAACGCTGAGATAGAGTGACGGTCATCCCGATTCTCAGCAAAGTCAGAGTCCGTGTAGCAAAGCAGTTGAGCTTCCTCTGCAAAGCCATCATAAAGTATGGAGTAGTCAAGGGTTCCCCTAATGTACCTCAAGACGTACTTGCCCATATTCAGATGCTTCTCAGTGGGATTTGCACTGTACTGTGCCAAGCGAGCGACAGCGTATGCAACATCCGGACGAGTGCCAATGGCGAAGTACATCATACTGCCAATGAGCGACTGGTAATAAGTCCGGAGTGCGTTATCCACTTCCCCAGTGGACGCTATCAACATGCAGCCAGCAGGCAAAGGGGTGCGGGCAGGGTTCGCCTCATCCATTCCAAACCGTTCAAGGACCTCTTCCAGATATGTCTTCTGGTCGATTGATAATGTCCTTTTGTGCCTATCTCTCGTGATACGCATGCCAAGGAAGTCTTTCAACTCTCCCAAGTCTGACATCTCGTACCGAGTCTTGAGCAAGGTTTTAATACGGTTGATCTCTGGAAGCGAATTGCCCATGATTGCCATGTCGTCGACATACAAGACCAGAATGGTCACTATATTCCCCTCCTGTCGACGATAGACGTATATACCGGTGTCCGAATAGGTCCTGGTAAATCCAATTTCCTTCAAGAGAGCATCGATTTGAACGTTCCAAACTCTGGACGCCTGCTTTAAGCCATAGATGGCTTTTAGCAATCGAGTCACCTTGTCCTCCATTCCTGGGGTCACGAAACCTTCTGGTTGCTCCATGAAGATCTCTTCATCCAGCTCGCCATGTAAGAATGCCGACTTGACATCCATGCCATGTATTTCCCAATCTTCTCGCGCGGCCAACGCAAGAAGGAAACGTATAGTTTCGAAGCGGGCGACTGGACTGAAAGTTTCCGTGTAATCTACCCCATGAACCTGTGTAAACCCTTTGGCTACAAGACGTGCACGATAAACGCCATTGGTCTTAGCCTTGAAAACCCAACGATTCTTTACGATCTTCCTACCACGAGGTCGATCTACTAACTCCCATGTACCAAGCTTGCGAAGCTGGTCCATTTCATACTGACATGCTTCACGCCATTTTGCCGAATCTGATGAAGCCATTGCCTCCGAATAATCACGGGGATCTCGAGTAACACCCATTTCTAGCAGCGCATTGAGATTAGGAGGGTGAAAGTCCAACTGTCGCGCCATGCCCTGGGTCGGGGGCACGGGACTGGCCGGACGATTCTCTGTCTCTGGTACGTGCCTACGAAGGTCCAACCTCTGGATCTGAGTAGCGGTTAAGCCACTATACTGATCTCCGAGCCGGGGAGCCCGTTGACCAGCATTCACACGCCGTGGACGTGCTGGCGGTGTGACAGGATCAGCTACAGGAGGAGACTGTTCAATTGTAGGTGGTATGCGTGCTAGGGCATTTTCATCAACTCTTTGAGTATTAGGGCGAGGCGGTGGTGTGTGAGGTGGCTGTGGCTTGCGTGGTGTAGTAGGTGGAGTAGTATCAGGTGTAACCTTAGAATCGTCATCCTTCTTAGGAACTGGGGGCTGAGGATCATCATCCTCATCATCTTCAGCTGCGTCAACTGAAGCGGGTACAGGCCTCCGTGGTGGAGTTAAGTCCTCATCATTGAATAAATCAGAGAGACTCAGGTTGGGTAAAGGAGGAGTAGGAGCGCTGGGGGGCGCTTTCTGGGTTGGTCGTGAAAGAAAGGAAGTCTCATCAAATCTTGCTTCGCCAGACAAGACAATGGACCGGGTTGTAGAGTTCCAGAAACGGTAACCTTTAGAACCGTCCTCATAACCCACAAACGTCATTTCCTTGGAGTTAGGCTCCAACTTGTGACGATGCTCCTTCTGAATGTGTACGTAGGCTTTACAGCCAAAAACGCGGAAGTACGAGACGTCAGGAATGTGACCAGCATTCCAAATCTCCATCGGCGTCTTCCATTTCAGCACGCGAGTAGGAGTGCGGTTGTATATGTGGACTGCTGTATCAACAGCTAGCTGCCAGAAACCGAGAGACAAGCCTGCATGGTGTAACATAGACAGGGCTTTCTCCATAAAGGTACGGTTCCAGCGCTCCGCACGTCCATTCTGCTGAGGCGTATACGGCATGGTTTTATGATGCGTGATACCCAATTCTTTGAAGCGCTTATCCAGGATTGTGTTCATGTATTCCCCTCCTCGGTCAGAGTGAAAGATCAACAGCTTTTGGCTAGTCTCCTTCTCAGCTCTGGCCAAATATGACTCGAAAGCCTGAGTGAAATCAGACTTCCGTTTGAGGAACATGACGACTCCTCTACTGCTGAAGTCGTCGAGGAATGTAGCAACATATGAAAATCCTTGGATAGACTGAATGCGCATCGGTCCAACTAGGTCAGAATGAACCTTTCCTAGCAACCGTGTAGCACGCTTCTCTGAAGTAGGGTATGTCTGGCGAGTGCTCTTGCCAAGCTCACATCCATGACAGGGCGTGGTAGCCTCTGTGGATTGGTCAATCACAATGCCTTTCACGACTCCAGGAATGAGTCGCTTCAGAGCACCATATGACATATGAGCAAAGCGTGCATGAGCAGTGTCCACCGAGACTGCATCCTTAACTGCCGTATTAACCGTAGGAGTAGGCTCAATTAGCAGCCAGTGAAAACTGTCTAACTTTTTGCCAATCCCGTAGGTAATGCCAGCGCGTTCTATTGTACACACTCCTGAAGAACCCCGTAGAAGCACATCAAACTTCTGGTTCAACAGTGTAGGCACCGATATGTATCGGTGTGCGGCTTTAGGTGCATAGAGCACATTGCTAAGCGTAACCGCAACACGCTTCCCCTCCACTTCCGTCCAACCCTTGACCGTGCCAGTACCAAAGTAAGGCATCTTCCTAGCAGTGCTGTCGCCGACCGAGATATGGCCGGGACTTTGCATAGGTTCATAATGGTCGAAGTCCGAACGGGTATGTGTGATATGATGGGAACAACCACTGTCCAACATCCAGCGGCTCTTATCTGACTCCAGGTACCAGGAAACAGCGATAGCATTGGAAGGTGCCGCGACGTCTGAGACCATCGCATTTACAGAGGGTTTACTACTATTCCCTCCACCATCACCTTTCTTTTTCTGGTCTGCCTGCTTCTTCCTACAGTCCGACTCAAAGTGCCCCATCTTTTGACAGTAGTGACACTTGCCTTTCTTCTTCGTCTGTGATTTCTTAGACGAAGAGGCGGTCTGGTAATTGACCTGAGCGACGACTGCATCTGCCTTCTTTCCAGCCTCCTGAGCAAGGATTCTGGTGATAAAGTCCTGGGATGTGGCTGCGGAGAGGTCGGTGTAGGAATTAAGGGTGACCTCAACAAAGTTCTTGTAGGAAGGAGGGAGTGCTTTAAGGATGAAGTAGCCATGCTGAAGATCGTCAATCTTCCAACCGGCAGATTTCAGAACGTCATACTCCCGGTTAAAGGAGTTGATCTGGTCCTGCATCTTTTCCGATTCTGTAAAGCGACGAGAGAGGTAGAGATCGAAGAGGGTGAAGGCCTGCCGGTTGTCCGTTGTGCCGAAGAGTTTTTTAAGCTCAGTCCAGGCTGTCTCCGCATATGTTTTGTCCTTAATGCGATCACGGACGGCAGGAACACAGGCCATCTTGAGATAACCAAGAGCCTGATCATTGTCCTCCATGTAGTCCTCTATCTCCTCCAGTTCCTCCTTGGTTGGTTTCGATTCGTCCTTTGCTTTAGGAACAGGAGTGCTTTTCCCAACATACTTCCAGAGACGCTTCGTCTGAAAGAAGTCCTGCATCATAGGAGACCACTGTAGGTAGTTGGCTCCATCCAAATGGACGAAACCACGAGGGAGGAGGTCGGTCATAGTGTGTTAATGGCGAATATCTGGGTTGAGGAGCAGTCAGACCCAGGTTCTTCTAAGAAGTTCAAGGCGACGCCAACCCCATGTGCTGTATCTCTGATGACCAGAATCACTAGGATCCTGTCCTGCCTGTGCCCATGTGCGCTTATAGTACATGTATAGTATGAGATGTGCAGTTGTAACAGGTGCTCCTGGGTGGATTGACTACCTCCCTCAGGATTGGGACACCTAAACTGCTCCCACTTAAGGGCAACAGCCAACCGTTCGCAACTCATTATAGCATCACGCCGGCTTCCCGAGCGCTTGCCTAAGGCTAGTAAGAGCCTCTTCTGGCTCAGAGACACCAGCGTTACTAATGCATGGTGTTCTGTTTCCCCAGGCTAAGTGAGACTATAGTATGTATAGTAAGCGCATAGAGGGACTCAGACAGGAGGACTTGCGCCGACTTCTAGCATCGCCATGCTTCCGTCGTCGACGCTCGTGTAACCCCTTAAGGGCGAGAGCACAATGGCAGCTCAATGAAGAGCTCCAAGTGGGGTGCGAGTGGGAAATAAGGTGACTCGCCTTGATAAAACTGCAAGGTAACTTCTTGTGTAGCAGGTGTTCAGGCAGGGCCCATAACCTGAAGAAACACGACTTAGAGAGACGTTAGTCTATACTCAGTCTGTGATGTGAAAGACTATATTGCAGTACCTTAGAGAGACGTTAGTCTATACTACAAGGAGAGTCAGTAAAGAGAAGTAACTCTAAGTATGCAAAGTAAGGCTTACCTCAGTCTGTGATGTGAAAGACTGAGGTATCTGAGCGAAGAATAGAGCCCTTATATACTAGTGGGGGCTCTGCATATCAACCAATCAGAAATTGTACAGTAATCGTACAGCATAGCATAGCATATTGCATCATCTCATGGGAACAGCATCAGTCAGCCCGAACAGCATCAGTAAGCACAAAAGATAACAAGGCTGTGTCGGAGCATATGGCAAACCTGTACAGTAAGGCTATGTAAGGCTATGTGATCGTTCCATGTGATTCTACAATCAAAGAGTCCAGATCGTTCTAGATCTTACCATAATGTTGTCATCTGAGACTAGCGTCATCACTACATTTCAACACATCGAGAGCTTTCGAACGAGCTATCATGCGCCCTGATAGGCCCAAAACTCGAGGCACTAGAAGGAAATCTCTGAAACTGTCATCAAAACATGTTTTGGAGATATCGTTACAATGAGATAACGTACCGGGAATGTGTTAGGTGTTCCAGAAAGCGGTGATCAGTAGCTTTCGAACACATGTACATACATGCAGATTGGTGCAGCGCCTGGTGCACAACATCGAAATCTAGGATGTCAAAGTGTTAGTGATACGTACCTTTCAAAACTTGAAGTTGACAATACAAATGTATTACTATAAACAAAATATTAGTCAAGAATGTTTGAATATACTCACATTTGTTGTGAGCTATGCTCTGCTTGCCTTAGGACAGCAGAAAAGACTGTAGACACATAGTGAGAGCAGGACTTGGACGTCTTAGAGGCAAATGTGTGCGACGTGCATGCATGTGACATGTCACTAGTGTTGAACACATATTGAATCAAACCAGTCTGATTATATGATGAAATACAAGCCTTAGATTATTTTTAAAAGACTTTTGAGCATTATAATGAATTACAAAGGCAGTGAAACTACAGAGGGCTACAGAGGACTACAGGAGACTACGGTAGGACAAGCCAGGCTACAGGATCAGCCGGAAAACTCCGGTAGTTACCATCAGTGCTTCTATAGGCACATCAGAGCTTCTATAGGAACATTACCTCATTTAAAGGAACTCTGGTTTTTCCTGATGTTCTTGACCTTCTCCATGCTAAACATCTCAGTAAGCTGCAAGAGGCATTAGCGCAGCTTGTGACAAGACAATCTTCAGTTGCACCTTCACAATATCGACCTTGAGGTAGTTCACCATGTTTGTGAGGGCCTGTAGGGTTATTTGTTTGTTTGAACAGTTGGCATCGATCCTTAAGTGGATGGTGTTTAGGTGTCCCAATCGCTAGGGAGGTAGTCACATCAGGAAAAACCGTATGTACTATCGTGAACTACCGCTGGCTACAGTAGCTACAGTAGCCAGAGTAGTTGCGATAGTGTCTGTAGGACTCTTCTTATTTTCTGTAGCTACTGTAGATAGATATTGTCTACTGTAGTTCACTGTAGTACAGGTTTGCTACTGTAGACAAGTCAAGTTTTCACAATGTGCAATCTTCTACAGATGCTATAATGTGCTACCACAACTACAGTAGTCCATCCATGCTACAATAGATTTATTACACATATGCAGCCTGTTATATTTGCAGGTCTTCAAATTTGACTAACTCAATATAACATCTAAGTCAACAAAAAATTCTTATGCAGTTCATAAGGGTTCAAACAAACAACAATCAAATTTATTAACTAGCAAATACAAATACATGGTACTATATGAGACTACACTATAAGAGGATTCAAAAGCATAGACTGTAAAAAAGAACAAACATTACAAACATCACAAAAAAAGCAATATTATATCTAACAAGTACTAGTAAAAAGCTAGTTAGTGAAGTATCAAAGGCTATAAGCAAAGACTTACCAAAAAATTTAAAAAAAAGAAAGGAAAATGTACATACCCATAGTAAGGTAAGAACAGACATAAGCATAAAGATTACTAATAAGAAAAAGGAAGACACACCATGCACAAAGCTCGAGTCAATGACAGAAGAGATGATGGGGGTTGGAAAGAAAGAGAGGTTGTGCGTCGTGCATGCCTTATATAGATGTCGCGAGCAGAGCCCAAAATGCAGCTGCCGCGACTCGGCCCAGATGCTGCTGGATGCTGTGTCAGAGACTAAGGCGACAGACTTCACTAAGTTCGTGTTGCTGTCCAGTAGCTTATAGTACAGTAGCTATATAGTTCTGTGATTCAAATGAATTGAATCAATGAAATATAGCTACTGGTGTTTTTTCAGATTTATCCTAATTTTATTTGATTTACTACATTAGAAACATTCCAACTCGCACACGTTTGGTGGTGGATGACTTGACGCACAACAAAGTTCATCAATAACATTCATCTTGCAGCTGCTACCCTCAACTCCCCTCCTTCTCTCCTCTCCTCCTCCCTCCCTCCCCCTTTCGTGTGGAATCAAATGCTGGCAGATGGTTATAGCATGAAAAGGACCCGGCAGGTGAGTAAAAAAAAAATCTTTTCATTTATTCATGCTAACACTGAGAGTATCGCACATCCTCTGCGCTATGCCATGCCTGCACACCTGTCCACTGTGCCACACCTCACCCATGCGCACGTCACTGCACCATGCATGTGTGCACATCCACTGTGTGCGCCACCCCACGCCCACTCCCGCACCCATACCCCATGCATCCGACGCATGCATGCACCTGCCTGCTGTGCCGTGCCTCGCCTGCACGCATGTCCACCATGCTATGCCACACCTCACCTGCATGCCTGTCCACCATGCCATGCCTCGCCCGCATGCCCGTTGGAGTAGGAGAGCGAGGGGGCCTTAGGGGCATTGATCACGTGATAGCACCGCCAGAGAACGAGGATTAGTCAGCATAGAGATAGATCAGAGGGGGCATGTAGTAGCAGAACCACCAACACACTAGAGCCTTGCGGGGTTTCCTCTCCTTTGGGCTGCTCCATCGTGGTGACGAGAGTGGGTTCGACCCATTCGCGTTGCGTTGAGTTGCGTAGCGTCCTCCGAGTCTTCTGTTCGTCATCTTTTTTGCGCCTGCGCCTCGTTTTGCCCTGTGTTGCATGTCCCACGTGTTCTCCTCATTTTTGCGGCGTGCTGCTGAGTCTGCTAGGCTGTCCATCACATTGCATACACGCAGCCATCACCCATAAAGACAGTCAAGATGCCCCCGAAGAAACCACCTCTGTCTGAACGCCCCCATGGTCCTGGCGGCAAATTTATCTCTAAGGAGGCAGCTCAGTCGTCTGGAAGCTCACCAGCTCTCCCATCCTCACCCGCTCTCTCCGATTTCAGCTTGGGTAGCTCCTTTGACTTGCCAGCAACCAACCCCGCCGCATTCTCAGGCATCGAGCCAGGCATCAGTGCGTCCGCATTTACTGAAATATTGCGCTCTCGGCCCCAACCGTGCAGAAGTTCGCTTCACAGCGCAAGGCCCTACGGCATTATCAACCTCGACGAATCACTATCCAACTCACCCGCGCTTTCTACGCGCAGTCTGGATGACAGCCCCGACACTTCGCAATTCATCCTGCCATCCCCGTTTCAGCCCCAAACAGAGCCGGACGCTAAACCCGTCGTTACGCCAGACGTCAAGGTAGCGATTAAGCCAGAGCCCAAGGTCGACACGAAGCCAGATATCAAACCTGCCGCAGGCCCGTCCATCCTACGCCCTGCCGCGCAACGCCACCCCTTCCCTTCCTTCGCTTCTGCCCCCAAACCATCACCTCGCCAACCACCGCCAGCCCCAGCCGTCCTTGCACCCAAACTAGCTGCGCACGAGATGTCTAACGTGGATGACATGTTCTTCTTCCGAGGCGATCAGAGGGATGCGATGAATCCGACGAACTTCCTTCGATTCTTCAAGTGCAAGATGACGTTCCTCGGCACAGCCAATACCGGCGACGCCTGGGTCGCGGCATTCAGAGACTGGATCGACTCTGAATCACCTGCTGAAGTGTGGTTCACGGCCTTAGACCGCACGAAGAAAACCGATTGGAGTACGTTCGAGACGGAGTTCGTAGCGAAGTGGCAGACCGGGCGTGCGGTTACGAAGACGGCGGATGATTGGCAGCGGGAGATGTTGGACTATCGCCTGAGGGAGGAAGAGTTAGGGAAGCAGGAGAAGGTCGGCAGCATCGACGTCTACTCGCACGTGCGCTGGGCTGCACACATGCTCGATCTGGCAGGACGTGCCAATATCGTGGCCACGACGCAGCTCATTTTCCTCGTACGTGACAACTTGCCCGTCGTCCTGAAGGAATTCGTGCCCGAGACGCAGACGGATTGGAACACATTCTGCGCTGCAGTGACCAACATCAACGTGGGTGCCCTGCGCGACCGGTTGGACATCAAACGTGGCCGTTCCCAGGAGATGGAGCTCTTGAAGGCACAAATTGCGCGGCTTGAGGCGCAGATGACGCAGCGCACGATGGCGAACCTCATGGCGCAGTTCGGTCGCATGTCGTACGGCAATGCAGCGCCGGCTACGGCTTCCCAGCCGTGCGCAGGCACGACGCCAACGACGCAAGCCACTCCAACTCCCGAGCAATGCACGACGGGATTCCCACGTCCCAGCGGTGGTCTCAATCCCATCCTGCCAACCGTACTCACAGCGGAGCAACGCAGCACGTTACGAGCAGCCATTAATATGCTGCCGCACCATCCGAACACGGACGCGGGACTCGTGGCGTACCGTACCCAACTCACGCGCTTTGAAGAAACGCATGGCCCACGACCGTTTATTGACGAGCGTATACCTGTGCCTCTACGGCCCGGGACGGTGCCCGTTCGCAGCGGGGAGTGTTATCGATGCGGGATGATCGGCCACCGGACGGGCGACTGCAAACCATCGCCCGAACAGCAGCTCTCCCGCAATGAAATGGTCTGGCGCACGTTCTGCACGAAGCATCTCGGCATAGAAGGAGGTGGTCCGCGGGTGCAGCTTGTCATGGGAGATGCTCAATACCCGCCGCGCATGTCCTGGGACGAGCAACTGAGCCTCCTTTCCGAGTCGGGAAATGGGGAAGGGCTGCCTGCGTAGAGGGCAAACAGGCAGCCCCAAACCCAGAACACCTAGGAGATGCGGAGGTCCTCGCACTTGAGGCGGCAAAGGGTGAGGACGTGTTGGAAAGCCCTGCGAACTGTATCGATTGTACTTCCGTACCTTCTGAAGCGTCTGCTGATGAATCCGAGGTCATTGATTTGTACGCGGTGGGATCAGAGAAAGAGGATGTGGTGCCATTTGTGCACGAGGTTGTCATACACGGGCCTAAAGGAGAACGTGTTCGCGTGAGGGGGTTGTTCGACGACGGCGCGATGGTGGGGGCTATGTGCACGTCGGTGTTCAACAGAATCAAGCACCGACTTTCGAACTGGTCGCGGTCGCGACGCGTTCTGCGCATGGCCAATGGCGCTCGCGTTCCATCAGAGGCAACGTGGCGTGGTATCGTCGAACTGAACGGGATTCGAACTTGGGGCGAGTTCGAGGTCTTCGACAGTGGCGGCGGTTGGTCGTTTCTGTTCGGGAAGCCCTTACTCACGGCCTTCCGCGCGAATCACAACTATGAAGACGACATTGTTCGGATTACGGGCAACAACGGGGCCACCACGCTACACAATCAACTACACAAAGCACAGTTTGGTCGTCACGACGGCATACATGCCATGAACGCGGTACTCGACTGGAAACAGAGGGAACACTTGGCGGGGGGAGAATCATATCCCCCCTCGAGGCAAGTCTCCACCTATACCCGTGCGGTAGAGACTCCCCACGCTGACCTAGCTGTTACGCATGTCCGCGAGCCCATCAATGCGCTAGTCGACTCGACGGACGACGACATACCGTGTAGCGTGTGGATTGAGCAGATAAGCGAGACGGGAAGCATGGACGGCGAGGAGAAGTTAGAGTGGGAACTGGAGGAGATGAACGACGAATCGGACGAGGGATCGGGAAAGGTGGACTGGGCCCAAGATGAGGAATCCAAGTCAAACGACTCACCGGCAACCACTGAATCAAGTGGGAGAGCAGTAGCGGGCACGAGTATACGTGGAGAACCATGGGGGGATAGTGCATCCCCCTCCAGGGGAGTTCCGTCTCTAGTTTCCAATAAGCTGTCTTGCGCTAACGAGGAGAGCACGTTACCGGTGCCACGCGAACAAACGAGCCAGAACACAAACCCACCTCCAGTGCCCGATAGCCGTGCTGAACAACGCAAGGGAGTGCGCCGCCGTGCATCAGTGGAGGAGGTCGAGGATGAGGAGCATGTGCGTTTCCGACGCAAGCGCGAATATGCAAGGGGGAGTGGGTCCACACTCCCCTCGAGGGAAGTCCCCCCCCACATGTCGCCGTGCGCTGTCCCCTTCCATATTGACACCGAGCCTGGCATAGACATTTGGGCAGTTGATGCCGCTGACCCCAAAGCGCATCTCTACACGCGCCTCACGGACCCTCACAATCCTGCGCGCGTGTCCGAAATGCTAAAGCGCATCAAGATTGGCACGGATCTATCAGCAGAGGAACACGCACAAGTCATCGCGTTGCTCACTGAGTTCGCGGACTGCTTCGCATTGGCGGTTAGTGAGGTCAAACCAGCGGACGACGCGATCCACAAACTAAACATACCAGAGGATGCGAAGTTCTCGGTGAAACCACGGCAACGTCCTCTAACGCCACCGCAGCGCCAGTACCTGAATAAGAAGATAGACGAAATGCTGGAAGCGGGGATTATCGAACCCGTTCACCCGTCGCGAGTCAAGGCGGTGTCGCCCACGACGTTAGCGCAGAAGGCTCACGAGGGCGGAGGACTCACCCTCAACGAGCTGCAGCTACGTATCAACGAGAAATGCGTCGGGGCTGGTTTGCCACCCATGTTCGACCTGCCTCCACGCCCTCAAAATACGCATACTGTCACCCCAGCGGAGCCGCCGATGAAATGGCGCATATGCCAGAATTTCAATGAGGTCAATAAAGTCACCACTGTCGCGCCCATGCCCCAGGGCGACATCCGCATGAAACAACAGAATCTCAGTGGCCATCGCTATATATCAGTATTCGACTTTGCATCGGGTTTCTATGCGCTCACAATGGACATCGATTCGCGGCCGTACACTGCCTTCTACGTCGAAGGTCGCGGATATTTCTGGTATCTCCGCATGCCCTTTGGAATGACGGGAGCGCCTGCGTCATTCGCCCACGTTACCGGCATGCATATGCATGATTTGCTCACAGCACAAATAATGGAGCTTTTCGTGGATGATGGGGGCACCGCGGCCGACACATTTGGTGAAATGATGGATAAACTGCGAGCAGTCTTCACGTGCGTACGGGACCGCAATCTCTCCTTATCTGCGGACAAATCCTCCTTTTTCATGTCAGAAGCTGTTTTCGCGGGTGCGCGTGTAGGGCCGAAAGGTGTCCTTCCCGACCTCTCCAAATTAACTGCAGTAGTGGATTGGGCACAACAACAGGACGCGCTTAATCTGGTGTCGTTCCTAGGGCTCATGGGTCACTTCCGCGATTTGGTGAAAGACTACGCGAGGATGGAAGCGCCACTCCGCAACCTACTTCGCGAAGTGGACTTGCCGGCACAATCTGCGAAGAGCACATATCGCCGGGTTATGGAAGGCTACAAGCTAGCGGAACATTGGCAGCCCGTCCACACAGAAGCATTCTTGCGTCTCAAAGCAGCACTAACGGCAGAACCTGTATTACGCGGACCGCGGTGGGACGGCACGCCGTTCACGGTCACGTCTGATGGATGCCAGGATGGGTTCGCTGCAGTGCTCACGCAGAAATCCACATACCAACTCCCCAACGGCAAGACTGTCTGCAAGTCGCATCCCATTGCATTCGCTTCTAAACGCACATCCCCATCTGAGGCGAAGTACAAACCTTTCCTCTTGGAATTCGCGGCGCTGAAGTTCGCCCTCGATAAATTCGCGGATATCATCTGGGGGTTCCCGGTTATCGTAGAGACCGACTGCCAGGCTCTTCGCGACGTGCTGCTCAGCGACGGGCTCAACGCGACACATGCAAGGTGGCACGATGGTATCCTCGCATATCAGATTATCGACGTCAAACATCTGCCCGGGAAATTGAACGTGGTGGCGGATGGGCTCAGTCGAAAAGGCGAAGGACTGCCGCACCTCGAAGGCGATGGGAGTGACTGGACAGTGAGTGAAGATTGGGAGGCCTCGCGCGGGATCGTCAACGACATCATGACCCTGACGGTCGAGCATGACCCAGCACACCGGGCGATTTTCGAACGATTCGCGGCGGAACCCTTATACACCGAGGTGCTCGAGGCGCTCACCGGGCGGTACGAAGGTTCGACCCGTTTGCGTGACAAACGCCGTGCTCAGCACCGCTCATCGGAGTACTTTCTCGATGACGGCAAGTTATGGCGTTTACGGGGCGGCACAGCGGCACGCGGACGTCATAGGCTGGAATGCATCACACGGGCCAAAGCCAAGGACTTAGCATACAAGCAGCACATTGAAGGCGGCCATTGGGGCCGGGATAGCATCAAGATCGCACTGATGGACCGCATCTGCAGCCCTGGGCTCGATGCCTCCATTATTGCCGCGATCAAAGATTGTCCCCAGTGCAAGAACTACGGCGCGCCGCACATCCATGCATTGCTCGAGCCCATCACCAGGAGGCACCCCTTCGAGCTGCTTGTTGGTGACTACCTCGTGATGCCCAAGGCGACGGGCAAGCACATTACCATTGGCGTTTTCCTCGACACATTTTCGCAGCACCTGTGGGCCTTCAAATTTACCGTGAAGGGCTCGGGGAAAACCACCATCGATTGCTTACGCCACATCTTCCAAGGTTTCTTGCCTTCCGAAGACTTCATGACAGATGGCGGCTCACACTTCTGGAACGCGGACGTGCGCGAATTCTGTGGAAAGTGGGGCGTCAAACACCATGTCGTGTCCGCGTACTCGCCGTGGGTCAATGGCCTCGTGGAAGGCACGAACAAGTTGCTCATCCATGTGCTTGCGCGACTTGCTGCACCGAACCTCGGGGAAGATGACTACGTTGCCATCACACCGGAGGACCTTCCGAAACACTGGCCGGACCACCTAAACGACGCAGTTCGTATCCTCAACAACCGACTTCTACCCGCATTAAAGTTCACTCCGAAAGAACTTCTGTTCGGCCGAGTCGTCAACACACCGCCATCGTCGCTAGCAGAGGCTGCGTTGGTCCTCCGACCAGGTGATGCTGCGATGCACATGGCATATGCGGCTCAGCAACAACTCGATGGGTACGAAGCAGTAGTCAAGCACGCAATACGATGCAAGGCCGTGTTTGACAAGAAGCTGAAGCAGCATCTTCCTGGGGAGGTCCTCTTCCATGTCGGCCAGTTGGTTCAAGTCTATAATAATCGGCTCGACTTCACATTTCGCAGCGAACGCAAACTGCTAAGTAGGTGGTCTGAACCATATCGCATAGCGTCGCGCTATCGCAACTCGTATGAAGTTGTCACTCTGGATGGTCAGCCGATCAAGGGTACACCTATCAGTGCGCGCCGATTGTGCGCCTTCACACCACGAGCCGGCTCTGCATTGGAGGCTGACCAGCGTGTCTTCGAGGCGGCACTGTGCAAAGAGGAGGCAAGAATGGAGGCAGCACGCGAGGAGGTTGGGCTAGAGGGAACGGAGCGAGGGGGGATGGGCGAGGCATGGAGGAGCATGTCGGGACAGCAGTGGGGCAGTCGGATGCAGTGCAGGAGGAGGATGGCCATTCGGGTGCGGGTTCAGAGTCGCATTCAGGGTCTGGAGGCGCCGAGGGCGTCGCCATGTTTGAGGGGGGGACGATGGAGTAGGAGAGCGAGGGGGCCTTAGGGGCATTGATCACGTGATAGCACCGCCAGAGAACGAGGATTAGTCAGCATAGAGATAGATCAGAGGCGGCATGTAGTAGCAGAACCACCAACACACTAGAGCCTCGCGGGGTTTCCTCTCCTTTGGGCTGCTCCACCGTCTACCGCGCCATGCCTGAAGCCACATCCACACCACACTGTGCCTCGCTCATGCACCGCACCGCATGCCCCCTCCTAGTGTGCCCCCTCCCCACCTGCACTGCACTGCGCCTCGCCCGCACCGTGCCCTGCCACCCTGGGAGGACGAAGAATCATGCCCAAATTTGGGCATGATTCTTCGTCCTGCTCTGTGCCGCTCTGCCGAGGGCGTGGGAACGTCCGAGGTGACACCTAAGAAATCAGAGGTATCAATATTGCAGTACCACACGTCCAGTACTTACCTGATTGATATAATAAAATGAAAGCCCTGTATTTTGTGAGCAAAATAAGCCTAAGATCATAGAAAATGATGGAGATTTGAGAAAGTGAAAAAACTCGCCTAGGAGGAGGGATGATAGGACAAGTTTGTCTCTTGCGCAATGAAATGTCCACCAATATGGACGCATGAGGGCTTGTTCGAAAGCTACGAATCCGAGCTTTCAGCCGAGCCTAAGAGAGCTGTGATACGCACAATATATCCCAAGATATGGCAAAAACACGTTTTGCCACATCATCCAGGAGATCTTGCTGTTTCGTGGCGCTACCTGGTCCTATCGACGTGTATGTAGGCTTGTTGGAAAGGTATGGATTAGACCTTTCCAAAACTGCTAAAACATCGTCGATACGTACTATATTGACCGAGATATGACAAATTCGCTAAAAGGCGAATTTTGCCTTACCAGGAGGAGAGAATGTCTTGCTGCGGAACAACGGCTGGTTGGATCGACTCGTATGTAGGCTTGTTCGAAATCTATGAATCATAGTGTTCGAACAAGCCTATATACGAGCCGATCCATGCCCTGCTCGTTGCGCTATGCCAAGATCCTGCTATCAGTAAGTACCTATCAGAATAAGGCAGGTAAACTCACCTAATACTTATCCAAAGCCTCGCATGTGGCTCGTTCGAAAGCTACGATCAGCACGATTCGAACGACACCAAATCGTGCAAATCGACAAAGGTTTGAGGTCTGGAGAGAAACATTTGTGCTATGATTCAGAAGATTATTTGACGTACCTATTAGAACCTTTTTTTTGGAGCCAAGGCCCAGATACAAAGCCCAGAGGCAAGGCAGTAGTAGAACCTATATTCCATATGCATTAATATCAATACACACTGTGAACATACCTTGAGACAGGACTTCAATGTTTTGACTTGTTGAGTCGCGGTGCTCCAGTACAGCCAGCTTGAGACGACAAATCATGCCTATATTTGGGCAACATTCTTCGTCCTGCTGCTCATACAATGTGGCAACACTCAACTCTATACAGTCTTAAGTAAACTTATAAGAGTTGATCATATATATCATATTTATGTTGCTAACTAATGGTATATGTACATAAGAATCATAGAATAGTTAAAGTCAATGATATAATGCATGTTAATACGTTGTCTACCGCAGCTACAGCAGGCGCATCATAGCTACAGCAGGTAGATGACAACTACAGATTCCTTGATCAAAATGTGCCTTGCATAATTACGTGCTACAGAAGCTACGGCTAAATTACAGTGGTCATGATCCTTCTATTACATCACTAAGTCTAGATCAGTAGCGCTAATCTGACATCAGTAGCGCCCATCCAACTTCTGATGATCGGTAAGCGTGTTTGATGGATTTGCGGTTTTTCCTGATGCTGTTTTTAACGAAGTCCTTCTTTTCCCTTACAAGGAGCCAGACGATCCTTCTCGAGCAAAACCCCCACCTCCCCCTGTCGTCCAGGTCGATGACCATATAGAATATGAAGTCGAAGAAATCCTCGACTCTAGATTTCGCCGCAGGTGACTCGAGTACCTCGTTAAGTGGAAAGGATACCCCCACGAAGAGAATACTTGGGAACCTGAGGCAAATCTTTCTAATGCCAAGGACGCTATCGCTAAATTCCATAAGAAAAAACCCAATGCACCATGACGAGTTCGAGAACTTAACATTCCTTTCCATCCCACTTTCGAACTCACCATACCGGACTATTCCTATCTTCAAGTCGCGACTTGGGAGCAAGGCAAACTCCCTGGTTGGACTCATGATTCCTCATAACCTATCGACACTCCTTACTCACCGATAGGTTGGGCGGCTAACTTCTCAACCCGCATTTCCCCTGCATTAAGGGACTGCTTCGGCAGTTATAGAGCCAAACCCTCGATGGTGGCATCTATTTATATACAGTATGCATGGTATAAACCGACTCCAGATCGGCCTAATCTTTGGAACCGTCTACCTTTGTGGCAGACATCATTACCTCACTCGTCGGGACACCTCGTCTTGAGAAGGGGGTAATGTCATAAGCAGAAATCTCTAACCTAACTTTTTCCTTTACAGACCGTCTGATGACAGAGTCCTTTCCCTTATCTTATCTTATCCTATCATATCTAATCACTCTGTTATCTTATCACGCTCCTTATCTTACCATTATTTCTCTATAACATCATGAGTCACGTGGCAGAACATTCTAGCACTTTCTATATGCTTACTCATTCTTTCCTTGACCCATTGTTCGACCCATTGTGCTGACTGTACATAGTGCACACCTTAGTGTACGTGCCCATTGTAGTTAGTCATGTCTCAGTGTACGACCTCTCCTTGTATATATAAAGGGTCAGTGCAGGGCTGGGGTTTCCTCGGACTTGTGCTGGTCTATTTCCCGGCTTCAACTTGTCGTCTAACACATACTCAACGTTCTAGTCTCCTTGTGATTAGTGATCTCGGCCTGAAGGTTTCATCTTGTAGATCGAGTGCTGAAGCTGGTCGCTGATAGAAGTAGAACATGGCAGATGCAGATCCACTCGACAATCCTGTAGAGCCGCTGTGCACATACGCGCCTGCGATGGCTAAATACCTATCTCAACAGTTCCAAAACATCTGGGAACAATGTCGCTGCATTCTGCAATAGCACCCACCTCCCAGTGACATACGCCGACTGTCTCAGATTCCACTTGGTGTCCTAGAAGAACTGGATTTTTGTGCAAACATGCTGGTGACAGCATTCAGCAATCGAAGTGCATCATACGGAAGTGCCGGAGAGCTGTCCTAACCAATTTACAGTTGCACTTGACTGGGATTTGGAGCGGTACTCAGAGCGGAAGCGCATTCATGATTCGGAGACATTCAAGGAGCAATATCTGCTATTACAAGGCCAATCAATTCACAGAAAACCATCTATTGGTGTTGATAAGCACAGCCGTATATTCCTGTGGTATCTGCCAGGTCTAATCTCGTCCGAGAGGGAGGTATGTGATACAAGAATCTGGTCCTTTGACAATGCTCATTTCTCATGAAGGAGAGTACTCTGAAGGCTACAGAACATTTGAACATGCACATATGACGAGGCAAGCGGCGTGCAAACAACGTTGATACTGCACCGCAGGGAACATGGCAAGATGATGCCGAGTTGTTCCAGCATACTGCTGTATGCCATCACTTCATTCCTGGTACTTTGAACCTGTCCCTGGCATGGTTCCAATAAGCCCGCAATGTCAGTCATTCCCGCATGCCATATACGATGGACAATCGACCTACTGAAGGGTCTTTTCAGCATCCGAATGATGTATTGTGCACATCGCCGGTCATAAACCCCAAGAACGATGATCCTCATGGGAAGGCATGGCTACACGACATTGCGGAATCCTCTGCCCTATTCAGCGTGGTTCTGGCGGTGGTGCACATAGAGCTACATGATGCTGCATGGCATCAGTGAAGGCCCTGCTCGGCCAGAGCGGTCCTCTGAAGGCCGCATTACGTCAATGGCCCTCTGTGTTCAATGGCGTTGTGATCATCAATAGCTGATGAACCCCAGGACACAGAGACATGCAGAGTCGTGCATCATGGTACGACATTCTTTGTATGATGGGATCGTATCAGGGTGCCACCCTTCGTTTGCCTGGTGCAGGTCTAGAGTTCGAGTATAATGCTCGAAGCGTTGTGGCAGTGTCTGGCCGAACCCTTGATCATTCTGTTTCTGGCTTTGAGGGGGAACGAGTCTGCTACGCATGGTTCATGCATGATACGATACACGATTGCGTAGGTCAGGAGTCGGCAAGCTAGGTTAAGCTGGGCAGATATGAGGACAGGCATCGACAAGACGAGCTAGATGTCAACGAGGAACTTAGTGGATTCACAAAATTAACCCTATAGTTAGGGTTCTATGACTATCTCGATACTGCAATGAAAACTGTTTCATTCCTCCCTCTTGTCCATCTGCATCATTTTCCTGCCAGGACTCATCTTTGGCAATGGTGAAAGCTGCCAAGCGAAAGAACAAGATACAGTATTATCCTCCTCCAAAGGGCAGTAAGCCTGCCCGTGTCACTCTCGTTGTTAAAGAGACGACAAGGGGCTGGAAGCAGGTGGCAATTGAAAAACCTTGTCTTCCGAGAGTGCAGATTGAGACAGGATGGAATGGAACACCTATACCTGAAGACAAACATACTAGACCATCCAGGGAGGCAATTTTTAGTGCACTTCCTGGACCACCGGGGCTACACACTGAGGTCATGTATGATGAGATGGACAAGTTTGGTGGAATCAGAGAGCCCCTAGCCAATACTCAGCAAAAGGTGCGCCATGATAGCTTCTGCTTCCTTGGACCTACTCATGACCAGATATATGCAGGGTCAACATGACTATCTCCGTGAATGGCTTCCAAAATGGAGTGCCTACCTCGACGCCGTGCTGGAGGGGGAGTCGCCTCCTCAAGATAGAAGCTGCCATACTTCAAGTTGCCATCGACACACAGCGAGCTGGAGATGTAACGATTGCCTTGGCTGCCCTTTCGAGTGTACAGAGTGCTTTGCAATCTGCCATTGTCATTTGCCATTCCATCGAGTCGAGCAGTGGACACGCGAATTCTTTGCCCCATCATGGCTCTGCCTTGCAGGTCTCAAGATCTCTCTAGGCCATGGCGGGATGGTATGCCCCACGTCGACGGCAACAGGAAGGTAGTTTGAGGACGATCCAGATGTAGATCCTGCAGACGACAGTGCAGATGAGTCAGACCCAGCTTTCATCTGAAAAAATTACCACTGTTATATAGAGCTATGTTAGCTACATAGATCTCATAGGTCCATAGCAGTGTCCTTTTATATATAGCTTAGCCATAGACAGGGGTTGTTTACATAGAGCTATCATAGCTGCCATAGCCACCATAGCCCAAGGGTGTAGCTATCATAGCTATCATAGCATAGGGGGATAGCTATGTTAACTATGGACTATATGCATGCTATCCTGCCTTATAGACCTATCAAAGCTATGTTAACTATTTATTCTACATCTCCTCTTCTTGCTGTATGTTTTAGACATGCTACACAAGCATCATAATATTTTCAAACACTCTATAGATCCTATAACTTATTAAAAAAATCTTAATTATGAAACAGACAACACATTGAAAATTGTAATAACATATTTATTTCAAGAAGCACTACTATACAAATTGTACACTGCTCTACAAATTACCACAAGCCCTTACTGATCAGACATAAGATAACAAAGACTTGAAAAAGCGAAAATAGCTCTACAATAAACAAGGTATTAGTAACAGTTCATAGTTAAGAAACATTATACACTTACACTTACAAGCAAACATACCAAAAAAGCGAAAATATCTTGATAACATAACTCATATTAGTAACAACAAGAAGACAACAAGATAAAGAACTTACCACGGATAACAAAACTTTGAAGGAGATGAAGAAGACGACGCAAAAACGAGAGATGGTAGAGGTTGAGAGGAAAAAAAGGTCGCGAGTCGTGCGCACCTTATGTAGACGTGGCGAGCAGAGCTCGAAATGTGGCCGGTGCGACGCGGCCCGGGCACTGCCGGACACCCCATCAGAGGCTAAGTCCCAGATTCCACTAAGTTCATGTCATTATTCAGCAGCCTGTAGCATGTTATTTAGACACTTGGCTCATAAGATCATATCTCATACATGTACTCTACTATCTGTCTTTTTTTCTGATTTGTTCTGATTTTATTTGATTTACTAAGCTCGAAAACAGTCGAGTGCGCACGTTCGGTGGCTGAAGCACCGAAACGCGCGTCGAACATCGGATGCTGCTCGTTCTCTGCCACCACCCCCCTACTCCCTGCCCTCCTCCCTCTCCCTTTCCTCTCTTTTTCATCGAAACGAGTGCCGGAATGGTTGAGTAGGAAGCAGAGGGCCTCAAAAAAGGTGAGTTCTATATCATTATTGCATTCTTTCTTCGAGCTGAAATCGAGAGTATCGCTCGAACGAGCGATACTCTCGACAACTTTCCCTTCGTGCACCCTCGCCCCGCCCCTTGCCCGCAACGCGCCCGCCTCCCATCATCGCCGGCACGCCATCACTGCCCGGCGCGCCACCTCCATCGACCACAGCCGCGTGTGCACCAGCACACGCGGTTGGCCACGACATCGTACTCAAACCCGCCGCGCACGGGCCCGCCACGTCACGCATGGCCCGCCGTGGCAGCCCCGATCCCCGCGCACGTCCCAACACGTCACGTACGGGCCCCTCGCATCCCCGGTTGCCGTGCACATCCCCGACACGTCGCATACGGGCCGTAGCAGGCCAGTGCATCGCGCACGGGCCCGTGGCACCCCGTGGCACCCCGCGGCCTCGTGCCTCTTGCACGCAGGCCTGCGGCGTTGTGCACGGGGCGTACGCATCGCGCACGGGCATGCGACCTCGCGCACAGCCACAGCACCTCGCGCCTCAGGCGCGCGGGCCTGCCGCATTGCGTGTGCCCGCCATGCTGGCCTCGCAGGCATTGCATCGCCGCGTGAGCATCGTGCCTGCCACCCATCGCGCCCCACACACCCACGCCCCACCCACCGTGCACCTCTGGCCGGCCCCGACACCTCGCGTGCCCGCTGCGCGCCGCCCCACCCCCCGTCGTGCCTCGCGCGGCCCGCGGACCCTGTGCGTCTCTTGTACAGGGCCGCAGCATCTCGCGCAGACGCCATGTGGCTCGTGCACATCCCGCGCACAGACACCGCGTCCCGTGTATGGCCTCCCGTGCATCGTGCATGGACCCTATGCCCCGCGTCTCCTGCGCACAGGCCCCGCATCTCTGCGTGCCCTGTGCGTAGGCCTCCCGCGTCGTGCCTCACATGCACGGTGCCCCAACCCGTACCCGCTGCCGTCACGCCTCCCGTCCGCTGCCGTCATGCCCGCTGGCCTCACGTCTCACGTGCACGGCTGCCCCGCGCACGCATCACACGCCTCGCGCGCGCATCTCACTGCTTCTGGCCGCCTCGCGCATGTGTGGTGCACCTTGTGCCACCCCCGATGCCGCACGCAAGCCTCCCGTGACTTGTGCATGGGCCCACTGTACACCACATGGCTTGCACAGTTGTTGTTATAGTCTTACCGATTGTAGTAGCAGTAGTACATAAAATATAGTTAATTTTGACTTGGAATTCTTCAATACCCTGTCCCCTTAACAAAGTCTTGATAGTCTTAATAGTACTCATAGCTTACCCTGGTAAATATGATAGTATTATATAGCTCACACTATGAGCTATAGAAGCTATGGTTATACTACATAGCTAGTACTACAAGCTATGGAAGCTATGAAGGCCCTCATAGTGCTACATAGCTAGATAAACAAATTATATAGCTTACATAGCTCTGTGATAGCACCTATAACATAACCTGCAGCTATATAAAATTAGGTTTTTTCAGATGTTCCCATTGCCCTTGGATGGCGATGACATGCTGCATTTCCAGACTGATATGCTACCCAGAAAAGCTCGTAATGCCAATGGGAACCCAATCCTCTGTATCGTCGATTCCAGTGGGATCCACCGCATGCCTGTAATCTGGTGTCAATGCGAAAATGCAGAACCTGCAGGCTTACAGCTCTTCTGCCTGGGACTATTTCCATTGTCGTTTCACTCCCCAGAGACCGCCTTCACATTCTGAGTCTTAGACGACTTTCGCCTCGACAATTTAGAGTGCAAGATGACAGCATACCACTTTTTCCACAAGCTCCGCAGACTCACAAGCAGTGCATTTCCTGCCTCAGTACCCGTGAGCTGTTTGACTTTTGCTCAACCCATTCATGAGTCCTCACTGGTTTCAGTTTCCAGGATCGATACAGGGAACTTCTACGTGTGTGTCACAAATCACTCCATTTCTCTCCGCTCTGCTCTCCTCCATCCGGGCAGCACATCCGGCCTCCCTTCCTTAGACCGGACCTCGCATCCAGTACATGCACTTATGACCGGACCATGATCCCTTCATGCCGTCCTAGACCCAACCAGGTCCTTCACGGCAACCACTAGATGGAGCCCTAGTGACTGGATTAGTTACTAAAGTACAGCAACTCCTGCAAACCTCTAGTGCATATCTCTGCTGAAATATTGTACTAGATTTATTTACTAGATGCCTGAAAACTAAGCTACTAGGGATACTACACTGCTAGTAAAACCGAGAAATTTGAGTATTTACTAATACACAGAGATGCTGGTTTAGTGTTTACTATACCTACTGTCAGAGGGGGCAGCAATCATGTTGGTTTTTACTAACCAGATTATTAACACCCGAGAATGCTATCATTAGTATTTACTAAACTTTTTAATACTGGGCCTGAGCAAGCTAGTTTTTATGCCCGATAATGCTATCATAAGTATTTACTAAGCTTACTACAAAGCAAGCTAGTTTTTACTAGCCCAATTGTTATCGCCCGATGATGCTACCATAAGTATTTACTTACTAGTATTGGGCCCGAGCGGACTAGTATTTACTAAGCAGATTGTTATCACCCGATGATGCTACCATAGCTAGTTTTTACTAACCAGATTGTTATCGCCCGATGATGCTACCATAGGTATTTACTAAACTTACTAGTATTGGGCCCGAGCGGACTAGTATTTACTAACTGGATTGTTATCGCCCGATGATGCTACCATAGGTATTTACTAAACTTACTAGTATTGGGCCCGAGCGGACTAGTTTTTACTATACCGTCTCCATACTTCGAGTTTTTACTTGATGTAGTACTTAGTATTAGTATCTACTCGCTTTCACTCTTCGAGTTTTCACTAGTTGAGGTGCTAGTGTTTACTGTTTATATGCCTTACATACTTGCCGAGTTTTTAGTTTTTACAGCTATGCAAAAGCAATCTCGCAGTGAACACACTGAATTTTAACTAAGCCGAGTCTGTAGTCTGTTGATAATCACGGAGTCATGTGTGATTATTGCTGACTTATTCCAAGAGCGGTCAATCTGCGAAGATAAAAACTAGCCACAAGGCTACTACCATTACTGATGCATTGATAAACGAAGATTCAGTTGTAAGTAGAGTACGATAAGCAGGCACGACAACTTTGAGAAGGCAGATGTGACGAGATACAAAATACGGACAATGAAAAACAAAGCACGCGAGGTCGAATGCGAACAAAGAGGGGTCGAAGTAAGGGAGAAGGGCAAAAGCGACATTCATAATTCTACTTGGGGGGAGAGGGCCAATGCTTCGCATGGCAAGACGATTCCTTTTTTAAAATAATTTTTGATGTATTATTATATATTGAAAGTATGCTATGCAATACAACATTACATACAAAACTATACTAATATAAATAAGATAAACAAAGACATGATATATATAAACCACAATTATATAAGGCCAGACTCGGAAAAGCAAAAATCTACAAAGAAAGAGTTTTAATACAAGAATACATCCAAAGGTAACATATGAATGCTTATCAAACCATCAGAAAAGCGAAAATTTATCAAGAAACCATAAGTATAACAACACAAGTAATACAAAACAACAGCTTACATGAGCATATAGAAAAGTGGAAACTTAGACTTGAATATGTACCAAGTCTACAATAAAGACTACAAAGACTACCAGACTAACAAAGATATTAGCATAAGGTGCAGGAGACCAAAAACAAACAGGAGCAACAGCAATGGAAGAAGCAATGATGACAAGCAAATGAACAATGATGAGCAAACAAACGACAACGAGCAAGCGAATGACGATGACAACGACGGACAATGATGACGAAGGCGTTGACATGGCAGGGATGGTGGAGGTTAAAGAGCAAGAGGGAATGCGTGTTGCGCACACCTTGAATAAGAATTCCGGGCGAAGCCGAGAATCGTGGCTCCCGGGCATTGCCGAGTGCCGTGTCAGAGGCTAGGTATTAGACTTGGTTATTTTAGCCCTGCCATCCAGTACGATATACTACACTTGCTACGAAGATAGCTCATGTATTGTATTGAGAAGCACAATAATGACAGTTCTCTTTTTCTCTGTATTTTTAGCTGTTTTATTTGATTTGTTATGTCTGCTCGCGTGTTTGGTGACTGAAGCACCAAACGTGCGTTGAGACTCTGAACTCTCATCTTCAAGTCTCACCCTTCCTCCCTCCTTCTCCTCCTCCTCCTCCTTCTCTTGTTCTCCCCTTCTCTCGCTGAATCAAACATCTTAGCGGGGTTAGCAGCAATGTAGAAGGGCTGAAGGTAAGTAAAAAAAACCTCTATTATACGTCTTTTTATGCTAATCAAGTGTCGCTCGTTTTCGAGCGACACTTGTTGTTTCGACACTACGGTGCTTCCCTCCAGCTCCCACCACCCATCCGACATCTCTGCTGCCCCCCACGCCTTCACATCGCCCTCTCCACCTCTCCAAAGACACTAGCAACATCCTCGGCATCCTCGGTTGCCCACACGCACAACCTCAACTCCCCGGCCATGAAGTAGGCATGCCCGCTGTGCTGCACCATCTGTGCACCGTGTGCATAGGCCATGTTAAGGCCTGTGCCCTGGACGTCTGCGCATAATCACACCATAGAGTCCCATTGCCATGGGACTCGGAACGTTGTTCATGCCCATGGCGCATGTTCCTGCATGCTAGCCCCATGCCTCGTGCTTGCACCAAATGGTGTGTACTCTCGCAACATCCCACCAATACACACTCCCCCCTTTAACGTTCAGCTGTCAGCATGTGTATCCTATGGCCCAACTGCTTGCACTTGCGCTTGCCCGCCACAGCCAATAAGGACCCTGGACATGCATACGATGTCCTGCTCGCGCGCACTCAATGCCCTGTGCATCTATGACAACCCCCCATATGCACGACAATTCGCACTCATGCTCAATGTACCCATGCACACTCAATGCCCCACACCCGCACTCAAGACGCCATATCTACGCACAGCACCCCGCGGGCATGTGGAATACCGGCATGTGGAATACCCCAACACCCACGTTTGACAACCCGCACCTGCACTCGACACGCTGCATCCGCATCCGACAACCTACACCTGCATCCAACAACCCGCACCCACACTCAAGGCCTCGCACCTGCACGCAGCATCCCGCGCACATGTAGGACACCTCAAGATGTGTACTCGATGACATGCACACACATGCTAGACATGCCGCATATGTGCACAGCCTCCCGCGCATGTCTCAAATGCTCCAGATGCACCCTCTCTGAAAGCCTCGTGTGCGTGCACAACACTCTATATGCTATGGCATGCCATACTATACAAATACATTACCTTACTGTTACCTTGACTGCTCTATCTAGTTGTAGCACTGTAGCGCCAAATATGACAAATTTTGAGTTGATCAGTCTGGTATCTAGATGGCTTGCTATAGTAGCCATAGTGACTAAAACTGCCTATAGGGGTCCTATAACATTCATAGTGTTCTCTTTTAAATACATAGCTCTACATATGTTGCACTTCCTGCTATGGCAGCTATTATAATCTCCATAGCTCTACATAGCTGGATAAGCTTGAGATAAGCCAGCCACATAGTGTGCCTTCTGGCTATATAAAATTCCAATTTTTCAGATGGATATTCAAGCTCTTGAAGTCTCTTGAGGATCTTAGATGTTTCCAACCATTTTGCTAATGTATATTATGCCTATACCATCTACTATTACACTGTTCATGCTGCTATCTAGGCTGCATCTGCTTATTATAATAACACATAGATTTGTATCTAGGTTATCTGCAATTACACTCATGTTCAATCTTACTAATATATCTACCATATATTTTCTTCATACATCCTGCAAACCTCTTGTACAAAACCGAGCTTTTTATCATTTGATTCAAGATTTTCAGTTGGAAATTTTTATTGCATATAGTATTATATCATAGATGTTTGAAATTTAGTTGTCAAGCATTAAATACATTTATTATAAATTAAAAGATGAGAAAAAACAAAATGGCCAAAGATGGAATTGAACCTACAACCTCATCAAACTGAGCCAGCCGTTAAGAGGTATGTGGCTGTGCTCAACCATGGTATGGCCGTACCATGGTTTTGAGAACTGATTACATAATCAAAACTCGGTTTTGAAGTGCAACACCTCTCTGTGAGACTTTTCTTTAGATAGTGTTGAAGCCAGTGGTGCCTCTCTCAGTGGCTGCAACACTTTCAGGCTACTTCTCCACCCTCTGCAGTGAGGGGGTGTACATTGAGAGAAGGTGTCTACCTGATGGCTGTGGTAGTCATCCTGTACGTATCTCTCTATAATAAAGTGGCAGACTAATCCTCTTATAGCTTAGTCAATACTGCATGGATCTAGGTGAGGAAATACTTCTTAGAACCAGATTAGAAATAGCTTTCAGATGGTAGTTTATTCACTATGATAGCATAAATATGTACTGAGCTATTGACTGTATATTTTTTGATGATGTGGCAGACTAATTGTTTTATAGCTCTGCCAATATTTCACCAATCATAATGTATGAGGGCTTGTTGAAATCGGGTTTACAATAGCTTTCTAACAGTATGGTATGCATCACCATAGCACAATTCGTTGTTGAGATAGCAGACAATATTATTTTGATGATGTGGCACATAGACTGAAAGATATCTCTTTTTTCAGTGATCCGATTTCTGTATTCTAAATTGTGCTGGGAAGGTGTAATTTAACATGTTTGAATTCAATTTACCGTTTGTCCATTGATGGCTTCGTTGTGGAGCTACAAAGCAATCACGGCTCCCAAGGGGGAATCACAGAAACAATTCGCATTCTGTGAGTTCTTAACCAATCGAGACATACAAGGTATGAATAGAATGCTATGAATAAGTAGATTCTAACGCAGTTGAGAACGAGTGAATCGGTGGAGAATTGATTGAGCTAGCTGAGATTCAAACATTTTAGAGGGAAAAACAAAGAAACACTTCGCATTCTGCGAGTTCTTAACCGATTGAGACGTGTGAGGTATAGATAGAAAGCTAGGAATATGTAGATTTAGACGCAGTTGAGAACGAGTAAATCGGTGGAGAATTGACTGAGTTAGCTCAAGTTCAAGTGTTGCAGGGGAAAGATGTAGGAATTCGTTGCACTCTGTGAGTTCTGCATGGATCAGGATGCAAAAAATACTACCGGAAAGTGATAAATGAGTAGATTCAAAAGCATTTAAGAACAGCTGAATTGGTTAAGAACTGATTAAGTTACATCAAATCAAGTGTAAACAAAAGTCCGGCCAGAGCTGGAGTTGAACCTGCAAACTCGTCAGATCAGTGACCTTGCAATTAGATAAGCCAACTGCCAAATGGAGATAGGAGTTGGTTCAAGGTGTCGTTTTCGATAGGAAAACCCGGTATAGAGTAAATGATTCTAAGGAATCGTAATGATCAATTAACCTTTGCACTAAGAGGAGCCACTCAGTATGGATCTGAAGAGGTGCTGATATCGTATGCACCATTTCTGTTTAGATGGACTCCCAACCTCGTCATCCGCCGAGCACCCTCATCAGCGACCAGCATCGACTTGAGCTTTGCTGCCATCTGCTCTCCCACCCAACGCGCATTCTCGACTGCTGATGCGACCTCATTCTGCTCTGCATCTGATTCAGCCACAAGCATCCACCAAGATAGCGTGATGAGCATCATCTCGAACCCGTTTCTCGACCCCTTCAGGGTCTCTGTCCAGGGTTCGTGAACTGGGCCACCGGTGTGGGCGAGCGGCCATGACTTGCCGCGCCACTCTGGTTGCAGGGAAATCCACCATCGACGCCAGCTTGCTGCGCATTCGGCGAAAGTGCCAAGGTCGGGCAGCTTGCTAAATAAGTGGCTACGCGAGACCCATGTACCACCGATGAGGGTCGTGCCTTCGTATTCAACAGGAAACACTTTCCCTGGAATCAATGGTGAGTATAAGCCTCGCATGCCATTCTGATGAGAGATACGTACCTGTCCTGTTTCGAATCGGAGCTTCTGCTCTGTTGTTGCCCATGCCGCTACCAGCGCCTGCCAATCCTCCGAATCTGACACACTCTTGAGGTGGTTATAGTTGTCCCGGAACCACTGAGGCCAATTGACTTCCTCATGTTTGTCGTGAGGTTCCAGCTGCGAGCCCGAGCGATGCTCCTTGTCAGCATCCATTGGTGTGTCTGCGCTCTTCTTGGAGTTCACCTCGGGAGCTGGAGAAGGCGTATCCGGGGAGTTGTTAATGTTCTTGTCAGGCGGTGGGAGTGGAGACGCGGGCTTGAGTGTCTGATCGGTCGCCACAGAAGATAAAAAGGGACGCGTCAAGATGGAACCCTCGCCAACACGTGTCTCGGACGATGGATTTAAGGGCAAAGGAGTCGTAGAAGCGGGCAAAGAAGTGGAAGAGGCTGGAACGTGAATCTCAGGGGTGACTGGAACGTCAGAGGCCCCCTCTTGACCCAAAGGAGGTGCGTCTATCTTGAGCCCATTCAGTACTAATTCCCATATGACCATGGCGAGTCAGCTTGACACTGTCGCATACTAGATTGTGGAGCTCATGTTGGCCAACTTTCGAGTGTAATCATACTAGTATGCGTAGAATGAATATGATTTTTCCATGTCTCCTTGCTCAGGAATGCTGGCTTAGGCTCCCCCATACCAGCAGTGAATCACCATGAAGCATTGCTTGGCCAGGTGTATGTCAATTCTGCAATGATGTATGGCTAGGCCCATTGTACTATATGCCAGGGGGTGTACTCATAAAATTCATACCGCCATGCGTAGGTAAGCTGTGGTCTCATGTGCCGTGGCATGCAGCTATGGGATTCGCCAAACCCCAACGCCGCATCCCCCCGCATGCCGTTATGGGGTGGCCCATGGGTATATGCGTATCCCACGGCATACTACGATGGGTTGGCCAATTCCCATGTAAATCGTGATTTCGATGCCGCCATGGGTGGCCAACGTCCGATACAATTTGGCTGTTGTATGGTATAATGGGTTGGCCAATTCCCATGCAAATTGTGATTTCCATGCCGCCATGGGTGGCCAATCCCCATGTAAATCGCGATTTACATGCCGCTATGGGTGGCCAACGTCCGATACCATATGGCTGTTGCATGGTATACTGGGTTGGCCAATCCCTATGAAAATCCTGATTCCCATGTTGCTATGGCAGGGCACAGGTCTACTGCCATCTTCTCCATGTAGAATGATTACAATGTATATATACATACAGGACCTTGGGCTATACGATTCTTTGTGGGCATTAATATGCTCTGTAACAACATGTCATAACAGACCGTGCTCAATGAATTCGCATGCTACATACTGTGATATCCTACGGTATAATCACTTTATTCAATGCCGCGGCATTTCTAGCATGTATGGCGGACTATATCCCACACCATCATGTTGAACCCTAGGCATGTCCTATGCCGCGGAACTCCGCAGGCATCGTCACGTGACATTCGTTAGGCCGCGGAACTCCGCAGGCATCGTCACGTGACATTCGTCGCCGCAAGTGCCATCGTGTGTCGGCGGCTCTATACACTCACCCTTACGCACCATCATGTCTCACCCAAGTGGGTCGAGTGCTGCATGGGCTTGTGATACGCCTGATATCCAAGCGATTCAAGCACGCGTCGTTTCCATTCTCTCTCAGATAGCATCCTCCCCTGGTCACATGATGACTGGGGCACAATGGGTATATCACTATACGCTGGATACTGAGATACTGAGAAGGCTAATCAATCTCAAGATTCAGTTGTCTCGGGATATCGGCATACTTAAGCTCTACAACATCCAAGGACACCCCGACATGTGCGTCTCGACCAAATTCCGCAAGTCAGTGCAGGAATATCCCGCGGAAAATGGAGGGCTATTTGCACATGTCGCTGCGATTCTCACACAGGTATGGGAATTTGACTATTGCCATTTAGCAAATAATACCATGCACTTAACCATGTTCAGAGTGGGATGTATGCCAAAGGCCTGCCCACGCTGCCTGCAGACATTGTTGCTGGACGCCAGGACATTCTCAGCAACTTTGATCGCGCAGAGTCCAGCCTACAAACGCTTTCCACAAGGCTCGAAGAGCTACACGAGGAATGGCGGCAGAAGCGGGGAAAGGTCAAGAGTCAGATGAAAGATGTTACGAAAGTGAAGCAGGAGAATGAACAGTAGCAAGGGAGTATCAAATCCATCCTGGCCGTCCTGTACCTAAGTCTGTCATATATGTCTTGATTTTATTCTTGTCTGAGCGCTTGTCTGAGCGCGTAGTGCTACGGTCAAAAATGCTGAGGGATACACGTGTTTGCCACGCGGCATGAGCGCCAATAGATACGAATCGCCCCCCATCCACTCTGCATCTGCTCTACACATCACTACTATCTGCAGCCCTACAATGTCGACTCCCCATGTTCGTCCAGCCGTATCGTCTCCGCCTTTCGGATCTCTTGCACAAGCCATAATCAACGAAATAACATGGCGTGTTTACGATGCACTAAACGCAATTGCGAAGCCTCCAGGAACGTACGAGTACTGGTATGCATTCACTGCAATCCAGAAGGAGCAGGTAAGCAGCCCAGAATGCCTGATTACACCTCACTGAAGTCAGTACTCAGGATGCCGCGGCAGTCATCGTTGGCTTTGCAGAGTTGGCCAAGACACCGCCGTTGGTCATTCCAACCTTCCTACACAATGCCAATGCCATGTTAGAGTCTATAGGCAATGAAATTGCTCAGGGCCGCAGGCCCGCCACACTACAACATATTCCGTTCCCGCGGAAATGTGCAATACTCCATTATATGCCGCGTTGGTGGCTCCCTCGGCCGCAATGGTGGTCCGAGCCCATCAGAGATTCTATCCGCAAAATCGCGTCTAGGGCTCCTAGCCATTCCCAAGGACCCTCCCAGGCTGGAAGGTAACATGGCCTACGTATCCTTGATTTCCCATAGCTAACCCAAGGCAGAACCAGTGCTGGCCCACGTAGGCCCGCCCAAAGACGTACTCCGCCTCCTTCAGACATACTGGGATGTCTAGCGCTTTCGGTCAGCGCACATGTTCAAGCGGTATGCCGCCACTGCCTGCCTTATTGAAGTAGCAAGCTTATGCGGCAATAGGTAGAGCGGGATGACCATGTATATAGGGCACTCGATAATGCCCTGGTGAGGTCATCTGAAAAATCTGAATTTTATATAGCTGCCAGCCAGTGCTATGCCTGGTTTCATAGTGCTATGACTTCTATGTAGTTGGGCCACACAGCTATACAGGACTATGGTAGCTATCATAGCTATCATAGTCATGGGTGATGGGTATGTAGCATTACATAGTAATAGGATGCTACTATGCCTGCTATGTAAGTTATGTATATCTAGTTTTCCTCTATGTATGCTATAGAAACTATGTTCCATACAGAGCTTGATAAGATTGCTATGGACATTCGGGCTGCTATAACATCTCCAGTTGATATAGAGCCTATGATTTCAAGCATTGTAGTGTATTACAACAATAAGATGGTAATTACATGAGATAGCCACTACAGTACACTACATACAAAGTATGACACCAAGATGGGTGCCAGAGGTATGCGGGCAGTGCAGGACAGGCACAGGAAGGGGAAACGGCTGCAGGGCACGAGCGCGAGCACGTAGGCACAGGGCACGGGCACAAGCACACATGTGCGGGACGCGAGATGCAGGACAGGCGCGGGACAGGCACGACGGGAGCGGGACAGGCACGATGAGAGCGGGACGGGAAGGCGGGCGTGGGGCGCGAACGCGAGCACACGGACGCGGGGCACGGGCACGAGCATACTGACGCGAGCGCGGTGGGCGGGCGGGCTGCTCGTGCTGTCCGTATCATCCACGGGCTGCCGGCCTCGTCGTCGGGCTGCCGCCGCCGTCGTCCTCGTCGTCGGGCTGCCGCCACCGTCCTCGTCGTCGACGGGCTGCCGCCGCCGTCCTCGTCGTCGTCGACGGGCAGCCACCGCCATCCTCGTCGTCGACAGGTTGCCGCCGTCATCCTCGTCGTCGTCTCGTCGACGGGCTGCCGCCACCGTCCTTGTCGTCGACAGGCTGCCGCCGTCCTCGTCGTCGTCGATGGGCAGCTGCCGTCCTCGTCGTCGTCGACGGGCAGCCACCGCCGTCCTCGTCGTCGACAGGTTGCCGCCGCCGTCATCCTCGTCGTCGACGGGCAGCTGCCGTCGTCGTCGTCGTCTTCGGGCTGCCGCTATCATCGTCGTCTTCGAGCTGCCGCCGTCGTCGTCGTTGTCGTCGTCGGGCTGCCGTCGTCCTCGTCGGGTTGCCGCTGTCGTCGTCCTCGTCGGGCTGCCGCCGTCGTCAGCGACAGCTGCGCGCGTCGTCAACGACGAGTTGCGCGTGTTGTCGGACGGGCTGCCCGCTGCCTCGTCGACGAGTTGCCCGCGTCGTCGACGGGCTGCCCGTGTCCGAGTTGAGGGGCTGGTGGCATTGTGGGGTGGCTGCGGGTATCGTGGGCGGGATGGGCGGGTTGCCGGTGGGCCGCCGGTGTCGTCGACGGGGTGGTGAGTAGACGGATGGGCGCGGAGGGTGTGCGAGAGGGGGGCGGCGACGTACCGTGCGCGTCGCCGACGGTGCACACACGCACGTCGTCGCCGTGTGCGCCGAACCGCTTGCGGGCCATGGGCGTGGTGTATGTGAGTTGGAGAGGGTCGAGAGGAGGGAATGGAGAGTATCGCTCGAAAAGCGAGCGATACTCTCCGTGTTAGTACAGAAACAACGAAGATAAGTAAAATTGTTACTTACCTGGTGGCCCTCTGCTTACTACTAACCCCCTGGCCTTCGAAAATGGCGACCGCGGATGGAGTGATGAAGGGGGAGCCGAGACGAGGAGAGTGAGGAGGCGGGAGTGTACATGTGGGAGTGATACAAACTCGACGCGCGTTCGTTGCACTTCAGCCATGAACGAGCGAAGTAAGCTTCAATAAATCAAATTAAATCATATAAAATCGGAAAAAAAAGCTACGGACATGGATAATCCATGAAACTGAAATGTATGAGAAAACAAAGTGTCTACTATACTATGCATCACTGAGCAGCAACATCAACTTAGTGAAGTCTGCTGCCCAGTCTCTGACGCGACGCTCGGCAAGCACCCGGCAGCCACAAATCCCGGCACCGCCCGGAATTCGTATATAAGGCTCGCGCGACGCGCGATGCCTCTTGCTCTCTAACCCCCACTATCTCCTGCCACGTCGACACCTTTGTCGTCGTTGCTCGCTCATCGACGTTCTTGTCGTCGTTGTTCGTTCATCGTTGCTCGTTCATCGTTGCCTTCGTTTCTGTGGCTTGCTCGTCGTCGTTGTCATTGCTTGCTCATTGTTGTTGGTTGTTCGTCGTTGTCTCTGTCTTCTAAGGTAACCTTCAATTATCAGGCTCTTGTTGCTTATACAAATACTAATGTTTTCTTACTTATCATAGTATCTTTGCAACTTGCTAGGTAAGTTGATGTTATTGCACTTTTGTCTTCAAGTTGTCTTCTAGATCTTGCTTTTGTTACTTGGGTAAGTTCCTCTCTGTTATGTTCACCTTTTATAACTAATGTTATCTTTTTTTATCTACATTTTCGCTTTTTGTAGTCATTGTAAGTTGTTATAATAGTCTTTTACTCTAATTTAAACTGTTGTCTATATTTTGTATGAGTTTTGTTAATGTTTTGGTTTTTGTTTTTTTTGTGTTAACATTTCAGTAAAGATCTTTTGTTGTAGTCAGTATTAGTATTGTGATATTAATATAATTTTATTTATGGAAAAAAATCAAATCTGTGTGATCATATTTTATAAACTTTGATAAAAATGTAGAAATGTTTGTATTGTTTTAATATATGTACCAGGTCTACATGTTGAATATAGAATATGTGAGACACATATTGAATATAGGATATATGAGACACATATTGAATATAGGATATGTGAGACACATAAGCCTTATAGCTTTGATAGGCACTTGTAGCCTTCATAGCTAGTCATACTATCATAGTTGCATAGTTAGCTATCATAGCTATCATAGCACTCCATAGCACTCCATAACACTGCCCCTCAGCTCCATAGCACTCCATAGCACCTCCCTTTAGCTATGTGGGCTAGGGAGTAAAGGGCAGTGCTATGAAACTATGAAATCTATGTAGACTTCATAGAACTATGTACCACTTGCAAATTTTTCAGATGGTTGGAGAACTTGACTGAGTACCTGGAGGCATTCGGTGATGAGCGTCATTACATAGGGAGCGATTTGAGAGGCATGGAGAAATGGATTGAGGATCCGAACGGAGTGTGGAGTCTCTTCCAGGACTACCTAGATGATGAATGAGGTCCTTTCGCCTGCTATTCCACATGCCGTAGCATATGTAGTGCATGCCCTGGGACCGTGCAGGCATGCGCGGCATATTCAAAGTAATCAAACATTGTTCTCCCGATATGTAAACATCCCGCGGTATGTGCAACTTACTCCAAGCCATATGTGGAGCGTGGATCATCTCCGAGGACATCCTTAAAGCTGTCTCCGGCATGGCTAGCAAACTCCCGCCACATTGCCCTCTGCCTCGCAGCATATGCAGCATGTCCTCTGAGGCTTTCCTCACGTGCATGCTCCATGCGGATCCCCCAGTCATCTGCATGTTTTTGAAACCCCCTCACAGTCCATTCCATCTCAAACGGCAAAACAACCATCTCCTCATGCCACCGGTGCATTCTAGCACGCGCCCGGAGCCACTGCACTCTGTGAACTGCATAAATGAAGCATTCATTATGTCACCTCTGGTGAATCGGGAAGGGCAGGGATATTAAGCTTACAGTCAGCCAGCCATTCACCCTGATCCGAATCTCCTTCAACGTCTAATGTCCACAACCAGGGGAGCGTCGAATTGCGTAGACCGGTCGCGGATGGATCCAAAACTATGGTGGTAACCTTCAGATGCTCTGGCAGGAGCAGCTTGAACTTTTGTAGAACTTCGCCCTCAGCACCAAGGGCTTGCATGGCTTCTCGGCATTTGGAATACACCCGAGCTTGGTGCTGAACCATACTTTCGATGGATGTGACATCATCTCATGCCCGGGTCTTCTTGCGTTGGCTGTTTGCATGCCGCACATCATTCCGAAACACGTAGGCCTTGTGTCCAAGGGCAAGTCGTACACTTTGCAATGCATCGTTTGCCTGGCCTTTTCGCAGTTCTAGTTCGGTCTCAACTAGTGTTTTCATCTGTGGTAAGTGAAGAACGTCTTCATCCAGGCGGGAAGGCAGGCTAATCGCCACACGTTCAATGGGAATGTACCCTCCGGTTCTGCGAGGCGCTCGAGAGGCTGGCATGTCATCGTCCTCGTCTTCGTCGCCGAGTCTATCGAATCGTTCTCCATCGTCAGGGGACAGGGGAATGCCGTGGCTCGTGGTATCGACATCGTAGGGTAGGTACTGTGATGCTGCACGTTCAAAGGTTGTCACCCGGGATTGCAGGCGGCACCTCCTGTCTTCCAGATCATTCCGTTGTGCCGCAGTGGGGCTGCGTCCAAGCTTTCGGACTGCGGTAAGAATAGATAGCCTGTTTGAGGACATTTGAGTATGCATAACGGTATGTATATACCCATGTGGAACGTACTGCGTCTCCTGAATCCGGAGGCCAAGTGTAATCCACGCCGCGGCACCATGGCCCCTCCCGCGCTGCAGTTCCAGTTGGTTGAGCTGTACCAGAATGTCCGCCCTTGATGGTTCTGCCATATTGCACTGAATGTTAGTCCAATCGGTCTGTAAATATTGATTTTTTTGACTTGCCTTTCTTCACCGTAGTGTCATATATCTTCACCATCACCATCGGATCCTGCTCCCGTTTCCGTTGTGCCTTTGCTTCTGCTCGTGCCCATCGCCATCTGTTGGCATCAGACACCGTGGAATCAATGCCTTCGAATGCGTCTTCAGCCTTGCCTAATTCCACCTTTCCACTACGATACCGGCGGGATAGGTAGGCCACTGTAGCATGGGTCAGGTCCGTGGAATGGTTACAACGTTTAGTGTACGAACCCATTCCGATGAGTTTCTTCCAATTCGAATCATTCATGTGATCGTCAAGTACCTCCCTACGATGCGATGTGGACATTCCACTAGTGCTCCTGGAGATTTCGTTCAACGGAGCCCAGAGCGTCTCCACTGTTTCTCCATCAAATTGCCGTGCACCGACTATATAGTTTGGTGAAAATGCTGGAACACACTCATCCTTGTGGCCGTGAACGTGAAAAAGTCCGATGGCAGCCTTCATCTCCGTGACACTGTCAGGAATTGATAGGAATTTGCTACTAGCTACACGTTGTTTGAATTTCTTGCGCCACTGGCAGACAACGTCATAGATGTTCATGACGGTTTCGATCCCCTTTGTGTTATAATTTATAGCTTGGCAGGCGGAGTAATCCATATTCATTTGCCTGTATATACCTGTCACTCCCAGGATGCATTCGTGTTCATTGTACGAATCGTACCTTTCGCCCTTCTGGAAGTCCACGGTAGAATGTGGGTAAAAGCATCCATGACAGCACGCTGTTGCCCCGATGCCGATCAGCATTCACGCGGTTAACAGCTCGGTGCTCGTTGCATGTTGATCTCTGTATGCCGCGCCATATGTTGGTACAGGGCGCAAGTACTGCAGGACCTCCACATACCTCGGTTGTGTCCTTCGCGGCTTTCAGATGCTTTCTATATTGTTCCTGGCCAACCATGAACCCTGCACCTTCACTGAGCTGGACATCGTTCGCGGGTCTCTGCATTTTAGACCCAGTTGATTCGAAATTGCCATCCATGACGAATGTTCGCAGGAAGATCCACCTACGCCAGTGTTAGGTGACGGGGAATTATTTAATATGGCAGGAGAAACGTACCGTTGAGGATCACATGTCTTCCAGTCCGTGGGGAGATTGAACTCAGGCTGTGCACATGTAGGGCAAAAGATCGCGCGGCATCCCGGTGTTTCCGTTTCGGTTCGGTCATGACCCATCCCAAACCACTTTCGTAGCTTCATATCCCACCACTGCCGCTCAACGCGAAGGAGCTCGCGGTATCGATCCTGTTGTTAAATCAGCCAGATACTAGTCGCAGCTGAGTGGTTAACGCACGGGTACAGTGGATGGAAATGCGCTACTTGTGAGCCTGCGTAACTTGTGATAGAAATGGTAAGCAGTCGTTTTACATTCCAAGTTGTCGATCCTGAAGTCGTCGAGAACTCTGAACGTGAATGCAGTCTCTGGGGCATGAAATGTCGAAGGGAACATCTGCATCCGAAATAATTGCAGAACGGGTGGGTCAGCATCCGGACAGCAGCACCAGACAACAGGGATACGGTGGACACCGCTTGGGTCCACGATGCACATGATTGGGTTCCCATCCGAATCCCTCGCCTTCTTCGGCAATGTGTCTGTCTGGAATGTCAGCAGATCGTCCTCCGCCGCAGTCCAGGGTAGTGCAGGATCTCCGTCAAAGACTTCCGGATCGTCCTGCCCATCTTCCTCCTGGGCATCTAGACTGGATTCCCAGTTTCTCGCACTTGCGTGGGGGCAGGGATGCCCACCATGCCCGGTATGGATCTTGACCCCTGCCAGGCGAAGCCATGATGGTGCAAAGAATTCACCGGTCCAGCGTTCGACACGGTGAAACGGTAAGGTTGCGTGGCGCTTGGCAAAGCAAAGGGTACACTCGAATACACGTCCGAGACAGTCGAGACACCGCCAGCTACCTTCAGCAATGTTACAAGTGGGACAGGACGTCTCAGTCGGTGGGCACTCGTCTTCCAGCATCGCGCGCATGTATTTCACGCGTTTAGGCAACCACTCACGCAGGTAGTCATGTTGGCCCTATGCCGCGGCATGAGTAACGTAGTCCGCGGCATGCGCCAAAATGCCTGCAACAGGCTCACCTTGCAGTACACATCTGCCAATGGGTCTCGAATCCCATCCTCATCCACGAAGTCATTATTCATGACTTCGTATTCCTCAGTCTGTGGGCCTGGAAGGGCATTGAATATGGCTTCTCGAGATGGTCCAGAGCCCTCTCTCTCAGGCATAGGTGTCCCACCCGATGGTACATCAATCGTGGCACGAAGTCGGCGAGGCTTTTCGACGGCAATTTGCCTGAAGCCCCGTGTTGTCTCTTCAACAACTAGGGTGACGTGTGCGCTCCACCCCTTGGGTGGTGCAGCGTATCGTATCCCATTCTTTCGTTTTGAAGTCCGAGCCATGAAGTCAGTTGCGTTGAATGCTCACAGAATGAGGAGACGCGATACAGAGATGGCTCGATGCCTCTGGAAAGTAATTTCCTTACTGTCAAGACACTGGATAATAGGTACACTACAGGTCGATCGCATCTCATGATAGGGACAATCTGCCAAGCGCGTGGAGCGATTGCTCCAAATCATCATCGGAACCACTATGTGCTGTACCGCCCCTCCCGCCCCGATCCTCATATCGGCTCATCCTCATCTATCCTGCTGCCTCTTGCCCGAAACGATCATGCACTATGTCTCTCATGAACCATGCGTAACAAACGCGTTCACCAGTGAAGTCGGAGACAGCGTGGTCCAGGGCTTTGCCAGATATCGCCACCACAGTTCGGGGTTTGTAAGCAAGTTCTAGGCCGGTGCCTGGTAGGCTAAATGTCGCCCCTTGATACGATCTGATGGTGCATAGGATATCATACCACGAGGCACGACTCTGCGCATCACGATGTGCAGGTGTTAACCGGTTTGATATCACTGCAACGCCGTTGAAGACGGATGGCCACTCTTGCAGGGCTGGTGTAAGTCGTTCAATCGTCCGTAGCTGCTGCATGACGGATGCCGCGGCATTGTACAACTCGGGGTGAATGACGCGCAGTATGGCACTGAATAGCGCAGAGGACTCCGCGATCTCCGCGGCCCACTGCATACCATCGGAGTTACGCCGTGCAGGATTTATCAATGGCGAGGTGAATAACTCGTCATCTGGGCCCTGCAGGCATGAATGCTTCGGATTAGTGGATGATAGGGTTCTGATACAATCGTACTCACATTCTTAGCCTGTTGAAACCAAGCAGGAGACAGTGACACTGTGCCGGGTGTGAATTGTTTGCATCTCTCCGCAGGGTGAAAGAGAGTTGTAGATTCCCTCCATGTTCCGTGCTTGGCGCCGCCTTTCCTCTTTCGAGAGGGATTGGACTTTCGGACATGGGCATTCAAATGCTCCGTTGCTGTTTTCATCTTAATCTAGCGTTGAATGAGCATGAGGTATGGAACAATGTAGACAAGAGTTACCTCGCGTTCCTTGGATATGATTCCTGGCAAGTACCAGAAGAATATTCGTCCGTGCTTGTCAACTCCGATACACGGCTTCGTATATCTGGGATGCCCACAAGCCGGTGGATAGCGCCGAAGGAATGTCGGAGAGTCCTTCTCTCGTTTGCGTTCAGAATAGCGCTCCAAGTCCCAATCGAGCGTCACTATTCCCTGTCAGGATGTCATCGGAGCTATGGAATACCGGTAAACACATACCTCGCTCATTAAATGCAGTTACCAGCATATCCGCGCAGAAATCTAGTTCGGATATGACCGGGATTGGGATAATTGTTGCAGGACGCCGGATGTCCGCAGGAGGCTCTGAGTTAGCAGCCGCGCAGCGCTGTTGCTCGAGCACATTGAGAAAGCGATTAGAAAGATATTCGGCCATGGCTGGTGCGTATACACAATGGGATAAAGAGTCACCATCAGGCGTAGGAGTTGAAGACATTATTGTGCTGAATATAGGTACCTCGGGATACCGCATTCTTAAATCCTCACATAGACAAGGGCATGGCATTGTTGGAAGTCGCACTGCATGCCTATTGTCTACATGTCGCATTGTGCTATCATTGTCTCCATGTGCCATTGTTGTATTGTTCACGCATAACGTGCTTCTTTGTTCTTTTGCCGAGACAATTGCTATTGTGTCCTTGTTGTAAACAATGGTCTATATCTAATTAACACGAGTTCCTGTCACTCGTCGTACACAATACATGCCTGACAGTTTGACAATACAGAGCCGCATATCTAGTGCTATGCCATTGTGCATTTGCCACCTTGATCGCCTGTTCATACCAGACTCTTGATTGGATCTCGGCCCGGTGTTCCTAGCGACATCATCGATCATTGACCTGAATTTGTTTATTCGATCACGCGATGCCAGCCTAGCGACATCAGCGATCATTAACCCGAATTTGTTTATTCGATCACTTGATGCCAAATACATCACCCTGCCGAATGGTCTCCGGTTGGATGGCGCAATAGACTTTTGCACACGGTGTGTGGGTCCACTAAGTAGAATGCTGCTCACTATGATAGTTTGCTGTAGGTCCCGGACATATACAGAGTATATCTTTATAACACAGCTACTGGGCTGAGAGTGACCGCAATGCAATCTCGCAATGGGATAACTGGAATGGCGGTCGGTAAGGGCAACATGATCGGCTCGGAAAAACGGTGCGGGATGTGGTGCATGTGCGCCGGACCTCTTCGGCTAGCATGGGGTCAGCGGGATAGTTAGGAAAATTTGGACTCCAGCCATGGTGCCATGGGATTGGGAACACGTTCCATCCCAGCCAAGGTGTTATGGAATTTGGCATAGTCTTGATCACAGCCCATGTCGTGATGGGAACGAGCGGCTTTCGGCGATGCTTATGAGTTCGCAATGCACCCTCTTCCCCCCTCCTTCTCGCCCCCCTTCCTCCCTTCCCATGGCCCGCGCACATAAGGGCAAAAAGTCTCGCAAACGCGTCTCTCCACCTCCTGATGCCGACGTCGAGTGCCAGTGCTGCCATCGAGCTCCAACTCACCTCCAGTCCTGTCATCTCCAGTACCTCCAGCCGCGCTTGCCGGAGTACCGTGCCGCGGACTCTACGCAGCGAGCGAAGATTGCGCGTGATTGCGTGTCCGCCCTGAAGGCCGCCTTCGAGGACGAGTTCGAGCCCTGGAAGAAGTGGAAGCAACTCGTCAAGCAGGTAAGCTCCTCAATTAATCATTGTCCCCATGCTTACCTTGTTGGGTAGCGTGTCCAAATCTGGTTCCGAAACAACGGTCGCAAGAAGCCTAGCAAGGCGGTCAAGAAGTATGTCAAGAAGGCGGATTGGAGAAACGTCAGGGCCAGGTCGAGAAGGATGCTTCCACGCGTACTTCGAGCAGGGTCAACGCTTCAAGGTAGGTCTCCGAAGGTGGTCGGAAAGAGACAGGCGACCCTGTCGCAGTGGTGCAAGGGTGTGAGCGCTGCGGAGAAGGCCAAGTACGTGGCGATGGCGAACGAATGGAATGCCGGTGAGATACCGGTCGAAGTACAGCGAAAGTAAGTTATGCGTGCCATGATGCCCGGCGACGGTCTCTGACTTTGGTTAGAAACGCGTCCAAATATGCCGCCAAGTTCATCCACTCCTTCGCAAAGGAAATGTGGTCGCAATGTGGGATGCACTTATTCTTTTTCACAACTTTCCGTGACTCCGAAGGTCGCCTTGTCCATGCAGTGTATGTGATCCTTCTGTTTACTCCCTGCTGCAACTGAGCCTTTTGTAGGCAGGACTACACGCAGGAGCTATCAGGAATGCAGGGATTCACCGAGACGCATCCCGACTGGGAGGATACATTGATCCTGGACAAATGGACCGAGTGGGCGACACAGGCACTTGGTACGTGCTACGGCCACATATTCCGAAGCTTCGCGCTCACCAAGCCTCCATAGATCCCGAATCCGCGCAATCGCTGCAAGTCCGAAAGGCGGTCCTGGATATTCCGGAGATCGACTTCGACGAGGATGGATGGCCAATACTGCCGTCGATGGAGATATTCGAGGAGTTGAAGAGGAAGGAGCGGAATGTCAAGACTCGGTCGAAGACAGCAGAAGAGCCGCCCAAGTCACCAACCGGTTATGCGAACCGGGTGCTCAGGAGGAAAGGAGACGAGAGTGAGAACGATGGCAAGCAGTGCAGTGCCCTGGATAGCAGGTACAGTACGGTACAGACAAAGTGGACAGTCTAAGGGAACAGGTAAACGACCGAGAGACTATAAGGACGAGGGAGATCGATGATGGCGGAGGAGGATGATAATCCGATACCGAGATCAGGAGCTACGGTCCGGTGCGTATCCGATAGGTACAAGGGGAACGGAGCTCCGAAAGATGATGGGATCCGGATAGCAGGTCGGACCTGCGGGCCGGTGAGTATCAGATAGGTACAAGATGGGCGAGTATAGATAAGAGATGAGATAAGGGAGGAGACTTGTGGTGAGTGCCGAGGAAGATCCGAGGAATGGCCGAGGGGTGTCATGGGAGGTCTGGTGACCTCCAGGGAAAGCCCGAGGAACCCGGTGGTCTCCGAGGGGCATCCGGTGGTTGCCGTGAAGGACCTGGTTGGGTCTAGGGCGCATGACGGGATCATGGTCCGGTCATAGGCGCATGTACTGGATGCGAGGTCCGGTCTGAGGAAGGAGGCCGGACGTGCTGCCCGGATGGAGGAGAGCAGAGCGGAGAGAAATGGAGCGATTCGTGACATCACCCCCTCTCTAAGGCGCACTTTCGCCTGGAGTGCGTCATGATCACAGATGGCCTTGGAGTTGGGTTTTTGCATACTGCGGAGGTTGGGGGTCTAACCGCACCTGGATGACGGGTGTAGAATGATGTGACCGCATCCTGTGCATTTGAGAGTGAAGTCCGTGGTCGCCACTGGTTTTCTGAGTCCGGATAACCTGCCCACTTGATGAGGTATTCAATGCCGCGTTTGTTCCGGGTTAGGCGGGCATCAACGATAGACTCAACTTCATATTCTTCTTCACCATCCACCAGATCTGGTGGGGGTAATGCAAAGTTTGGTCCATGGGCTTCGGTTTCCTTGTATTCCGAAAGGAGCGATACATGGAAGACCGGATGGATACGCCAGGTCGGAGGCAGTTTCAGCCGATAGGTGACTGCATCTGAGAAATTTGTTACTGGTATATCAGGCTATATCAGCTACATAGCTTTCCTAGGTCCATAGCTGTCCTCTTTTATACATAGCAGTCCCATAGCTGTCAAGTAATCTATGGAATGCTATGATAGCTTGCCATAGCTACCATAGCATAGGGCATAAGCTACATAGCTCCCATAGCATAGGGTATAAGATATCATAGCTGCCATAGCTATTGTAGTATAGGATGGCTATAAAAGCTATGCCAATTATATGTTATATGTCCATCATTATCTCATATCTAGCTAGTAAGATTCCTATCTACCCTAGATCACATCTATTAAATATATTGTTCCAACATATTATAGGTCCAATAATCTTATCTCAAGTTCACAAACATAGAAAATAAAAATCATTATATTTTTCATATAATGGCATTATATGACATTGCTTCTAAGACTACAAAGACTACTACATATATTAAGATAACAAACCTACAATGATTATGAGATGCAACAATATATAAGAGAAACAAGTTATTAGTATTAGCAGATAACAAAGATAACACATAAAAGCTTAACATGTCACCAAAAAAGCAAAAACTTACAAGACAATATGAAGACATCAGTACAAGACACAACTGAATTTACCTAGTAAGGCTGCAATAGTAGTGTAGTGTGAAGACATTAGTAATTTATAAGATAACTAAGAATAAAGGCTTACCGTTAACAGCAAAGAGAAGAATGACGAGCGAAGGAACGACGACGACGAACGAGCGAACGACGACGAGGAGCAAGCGAACGACGACGAGGAGCAAGCAAACAACGACGATGAAGGCATCGACGTGGCAAGGTATCGTGGGGGTTAAAGAACAAGAGGCAACGCGCGTTGTGCGCGCCTTATATACGAATCCCGGGTGGAGCCGGGATTTGTGGCTGCCGGGCGCTTGCCGAGTGCCGCGTCACAGGACTGGGCGCCAGACTCCACTAACTCGATTTTGCTACGCAGGGATGCTACATATACTTAATAGCTAGAAGTCTCATTAGTTTTCGTTGTATGTACAGTACATAGTTACTGCCTTTTTTATACAATTTATACAATTTTTTTCCGATTTGTGAGGGCTCGAAAACTAAAGTTTCGCTCGTTCGGTGGCTGACGCACCGAACCCGCGTCGACTTCACTGTTTGTTTGTCTCTCTCACCTTGCTCCCTCGCTGCCTGCTCCCTCGCTGCCTGCTCCCTCGTTCGCCCGATCGTCCTCAAACTCGAAGGTGTAGAAGCTTAGGGAGCAGGGGAGAAGGAATCAGGTAAGTAGAATCGAGTTATTGTTCTAGTTTCTTTACTAACAAAGAGAGTATCGCTCGGTTTTTCGAGCGATACTCTCGATACGCTTCTTCACTCCATCCTCCACGACCCCTTCGCGCCCTCCACGACCCCTCCGCGCCTTCCACGACCCCTCCGCGCCCTCCCCATCCCCTCCGCCCCTTCCCACCCGCTCCCGCGCCCTGCCCACGTCTCCCGCGCAGCTCCCGCCCTTCGCGCATGTCTCCAACAACTTACGAGACCCCTACGCGACCTCAAACGCCCCCGCTCCGCCTTTCGCATACACCAACGTGCGTAGGGCCGTGAGCTACGCACGCGCACGCGCGGCCCGTCGCCCGCACGTTGTCAACGACGTGCACATGGGCCACGTCACCGCCCCTCGACGTCCGTGCGTCCCGCGGCCTCCCCGTCTTGCGCACGGCCTACGGGTCGCGCACGGCCCCGCCAGCGCAGCACGACACGGGACGGGCGCGCACATCGCGCGTGGTGCTGCCAGTGCGCAGCTGCGCCGCTGCCAGATGCCTCGCACGCGGGCCCCGTACCTCGGGCCCCCGCTGCCCTCCCGCATGCAGCCATCGCGCCTCGCGCGCAGGCTTGTCGCGTCGTGCACGGGCCGGCTGCAGCGCAATGGCTCGCGCACGTCCCCTCGCGCCTTCCGCTTCCGCGCGCGGGCGTTCCGCGTCGCGTAGAGGCCTTCTGCGTCGCGCATGGTCCCGCGCCTCGTGCGCGGAGCCTGATGCTTTGGGCACGCCCCGTGGGCCTCTCGCACCCACCGCAGCCTTGCGCCGCCCTGCGAGTCTCTCGCAGGCCTCGCGCGGGCTGCCGACACCTTGCACACAGGCCCGTCGTACCCCGGTGCCTCGCGTACGCCCGTCGCGCCTCGCACGTCCGCCGCGACCTCTGCCTCCGGCGCGCGGGCCTTGTACGCCGCGCATGCCCGCTTCCCGCGCCTCGCGCACGGGTCCGCCGCCGGCCCTCACCTCGCGGTGCCTCCCTCCGTACCTCACGCGCGTGGCTGTAGCCGCCCACCGACGCCTCGTCGCTCCCCGCATGGGCCCGTTGCACGCCTCGCGCACGACTGCTGCGCCGCGCCGCGCCTCGTGTGCGTGTGCACCTTATCGCACCCGGCCAGTGCGTGACTGCATGCCTGCGGTATTCCTACTTGTAGTGTGCTTGTAGTAGTTACAATATTGAATATTATTTTGACTTTGAACATTTTGTACCAAAGTACCTTGTCAACTTGACATAGTACTGACAGTGGCCATAGCTTATCTTACTAAGTATGATAGTGTATGATAGTGCTATATATCTCAAACTGCTAGCTATAGAAGCTATGATACACTATATAGCTGACACTGCTAGCTATGGAAGCTCCCATAGCTCCCATAGCTCTACATAGTTGGATAAGCAAACTACATAGCTCTCATAGCTCAATCATAGCATCTATAACATAACCTGCAGCTATATAAAATTCAGTTTTCTCAGATGTGGTCCCAGAACGTCAGTGATCTCAAAGGGACCCAAGCGTTTCGCTGCAAGCTTAGCTTTAGGACGCGTGGTCCGGACATTTTTTCCATCGAGCCAGACCTTATCGCCTTTCCGGAAGTGGATGGTTTGATGGGCATGATCCTTGTTGTTGCGTTTCATAAGGTCCGCCGCCATTTGGAGGCTGGCTTGGACTTCAGTCCGGATATTTTCCAAGTGACGGAAGCGATCCTCCACTGCGGGCGTGGAGGATGTGGGGTTAACTCGGGGGATGGCCGTGGGGATATAGCCAAGGAGCATCTCAAATGGGGACCGGTTAGTTGCACTGTGGATACGGTGGTTATGCGAGAACTCAGCAAAAGGTAGCCAATGCACCCAGTCATCCTGTCGGTAGTTGCAGAAGGAACGAAGGAACTGTTCCAGCTCTTGATTGACCCTTTCAGATTCGCCATCGGTCTGTGGGTGATATGCAGTGCTGAGAGCGGACTTGATCCCAAGCTTTTCGAAGATGCCACGCATCACTTTTCCTGTGTATTGGGGTCCGCGGTCCGAGATGAGCCGTTCCCATAGGCCATAGTTCCTATAAATCCTGTCGAGCAAAATGTCGACAGTTCCGTCACTAGTAATGGTCTCTTTGCATGGGGTAAATGATACGTGCTTTGAAAAACGATCAACAATGACATTGACGGAGTCATAACCCTGGCATTCAGGGAGCTTGACGACGAAGTCTGAGGTAATGTCTTGGAATGGGCGTGTCGGAATGGCGTTTGGAATGGTTTCGACATGCGGATGGTGGGTCCGGACCTTAGTGGCCTGACAAACAGCACAACCGTCGACGTAGTCCCGAACAAATACTGACATACCGGGCCACCAATATTCTCGACTAAGGAGCTCGTAGGTCTTGTAGCGTCCGGGGTGGCCTGCCATGGGTGTGTCATGGTGCATGGTGACAATGTCGCGACGTAGGTCCTGGTCCGCGGGTACGTATACTTTGCCTCGGAATAGGATGATTCCGTCTTCGATGTTCCATTCTTGGAGGCTTCTGGCTAGGGAGCGGGGACCACTGTTCCGGATTACCTCAAGGGCTTGAACAACTTCTGCGTCCTGGGTCTTTGCATCCCGAATGCGCTGGCGAAGGTTCTTGTTACCAACGGACTCAACTGCTCCGGGCGAGTGGCACGGATCCGGAAATACTTGGGATCCAGTAGGACACGGTCAGAGTTGTCATCTGTCACCCCCTCCCGGTGATCTGGTCGTCGTGACATGGCATCCGGTCGGTGGTGGACTCCCGGTTTATGGATAAGGACAAAGTCAAAGCGAGTAAGGAACAAGGCCCAGCGAGCCTGACGACGACTCAGCTTCTGAGAGGACTTGAAGTACTCAAGGTTCTTGTGGTCTGTCCAGATTTCGACTGTATGGGGGGAGCCTTCTAGGTAATGGCGCCAAGCTTCAAGGGCTCGGATAATGGCTAGGAGCTCTTTGTCATAGATGTCATAGTTGCGCTCCGGTTCGGACAGCGCCTTCGAGAGATATGCAACGGGGTGCCATTGATCGTCATCTCCTTTTTGCGAGAGGATGCCACCAATGGCGTAGTCTGAGGCATCAACCTCTACAAGGTAGGCTTTGGATGGGTCAGGCATGACAAGGACCGGAGAAGATGTGAACGCAGCTTTAAGGTCCATGAAGGCTTCTTGGCAAGCATCGGACCAAAGCCATGGCTGATTCTTCTTTGTGAGGTCAAACATGGGGCGTGCTACTTTGGAAAAGTCACGAATAAACCGGCGGTAGAAGTTTGCAAAGCCGACAAAGGACTGGACATCCTTGACGTTGCGGGGGACCGGCCAGTCCGCAATGCCAGCAACCTTAACCGGATCCATGGCGAGTGTGTCATGCGAGACAATGAGACCGAGGAACTCAACTGAGGTCTGTTCAAAGGAACACTTTTCCGGTTTCAAGAAGAGGTCATTGTCTTGAAGGCGTTGAAGCACTTTGCGAACAAGGGCACGGTGTTCTTCCATGGTTGCAGTGAAAATCAGGATATCGTCCATGTAGATGACAACCTTGCCGGTATCGATGAGGTCCTTGAAAAGTTCATTCATCATAGCCTGGAACGTCGCAGGAGAGTTGGTGAGGCCAAAAAACATTACCAGAGGTTCGAAGAGACCACGGTTGGTCTTGAATGCAGCCTTCCATTCGTCACCGTCCTTGATCCGGACATTGTTATATCCCCAGCGGACATCCATCTTCGAGAACACCTTGGCGCCTTTGAGTTTGTCGACCAGCTCCGGAATCAAGGGCAGGGGGTATTCATTCTTGATGGTACCGGCATTGAGAGCTCGATAGTCCTGTACTGGGCGTAGTTTTCCATCTTTCTTCTTAATAAAAAAGAAGGGACTCGCCATGGGAGACTTCGATGGTCGGATGTACCCCTTTTTGACGTGGTCGTCCAAAAAGGCATCCAGTTCCGTCTGTTCTGAAGGTGACATGGGGTAAACCTTGCAGGATCGGGGCTCAAAGCCGTCCTTGAGGTCGATGGCATGATCCCATGGTCGTCGCTCTGGGAGACGCTCTGAGGTTTCCTTGTCAAAGACAGGCTGAAAATCCTGGTACTGGGGAGGGACCATGTCCTCGAAGGACTTCTCTAGGTTCTGTGTTGCCATGCGCTCAGCCAATTGCTGTGCATTAGTAAAGGACCGGCGGATACGAATGGTTTCTTCATGGGTGGCATCTGCATCCAGAAGGGTAGGCGACTCCCAGTCCGGGACAATGCCGGCCAGGCGAAGGCCTTCAGCGGTCCATGCCTCCTCAACATGTGGTCTGTCGTCATCATCTTCAGTGAACAGTTGGGTGGGGGTCTTTGGTGGGCAGGTGCGACGGAGACGAACACCGTGCACCCGTCGTGCAGGAACAATGTATTTTGGAATCGGAGCAGCATGGAAGGACGTGTCGGGTGCAAGGAGGGATGGGCTGGGAGACGGAGTGCTCAGTTCGGTGACAGTATGGGCCGGAGTCAGTCCGGCAGTTGGTGAGTGACGTTCCAGACGTACCCGAAGGTTCTTGACTGGCGGTTTATGCAACCTGCAAGAAGGTGGACACCGGGTCATGTCAACCTTCCGGGAGACCCAATCAATCCTTGGATTGTGTTCTTGCAACCAATCTGTCCCAAGGATGATATCGTAGTCTCCGATGTCAACAAGGAAGAACTCAGCTGTTTCTTCATGATAGGACTCCGAGTCCTTTGCATAAATGCGGATGTCCTGAGTGGCAGAGTACCGGACCCAGCCCATAATGTTTTCAGAGTTATCAACGTTGCGGACCGGAAATGGGTTGGGGAGTTTCTTGAGTGGAAAGCCATGTTTTTTAGCGAACTCCGGGTGCATAATGATACCTTCTGCACCACTGTCGAGAAGCGCTTCAGCGTCGGTTTGTTTCTTGATCGGGGTCATGAGAATCTTGACCTGGAGTGTGATGGATGGTGTCTGTCGATTGGGCGTGATAGCGGACATGCGCAGAGACGACGGATATGATTGCTCACAGGGATCAGATAATACAGAGAATTGATTTGATGGATCAAAGAAATGTTTCATGCCACCACCAGACGACGTTACTGGGGGGCGCTCCCAAAACCCTCTACCATATCCCGTAACACTGCCTTTGCTTCTTCCTGCTCGGTCTCACTCAGACCCTTCAATTCAGCAGAGAGATTGGCAATGGACCGGTGGACCGGAGGGGTGGCGGGCATTCCGGGTTCATTGTTTTGAGCTACTCCCGGACTTGGACCGGTTTCTAGTGCTCGGATGCTCGGGGCGGGGTTACCGGGACAATCGATGGAGATGTGCCCCTTCTGGCGACATCGGAAACACCCTCCCTCGCGGCGAAGGCGCTCCCGCTCCTGGTCAGTGAGGCGACGGAGTTGGTTCCCGGCTGCAGCGACTGTGCGAGGTCGGCCAGTAGAAGGCGTTGGAGACGAGCGATTGCTCACCGGTGTCTTCCCCGTAGGGGGGCGTGGTTTCTGAAACCTGGAGCGTTCCATAAACGCTGCATTCCTGTCCCGGGCCCTATCCTTCCAGTCCGAAAGTGATGTGGGCATGGGAAAGGTTCGCATGCAGTCATCCAATAGGGCAGAGTTGAGTCCGACCTTGAACCAGTGTATGAGGGCCTCGTCGTTGTAACCGGTGTGCGGGGCATAGGATTCAAACTCGGTGATGTAGTCCACAACCGGTCGGATACATCTGAAAAATTTGCAAGTGGTACATAGTTCTATGAAGTCTACATAGATTTCATAGTTCCATAGCACTGCCCTTTACTCCCTAGCCCACATAGCCAAAGGGAGGTGCTATGGAGTGCTATGGAGCTGAGCAGCAGTGCTATGGAGTGCTATGATAGCTATGATAGCTAACTATGCAACTACCATAGTGTATCTGTCTATCAAGGCTATCAGAACTATGCTGTTGATATAGGCTATATTTGATAGATAGCCTTGGTACATCTATCCAAAATACAGAAACTATCAGAACTACATAAATTCTAGCTTGCTATAAGGCCTGATTAGCTTATAAAAGTGTCATTTTAAAAATGATTCATTTTATTACATACAGAAAAAGCACAGATTCTTTAAGCTGTTCAAACATAACTATATTTCATGATAATAATATAATTACTACTACATTGTAGTAGATTAATATATTATAAGCCATACAGGATATAGTCATCTGAAAAATTTGTATGTCCTATATAGCTCTATACATCCTACATAAATCTCCTAGAGCCATAGCAAGGTCAATTGCTACGGAGTCCACATAGCTAGGTGGGTTGCTATATAGTACTATATAGTTTAGGTGGAGTACTATATAGTGCTATGAGAGCTATGAGAGTCATTAGAGCTGTCTATGAAGCTATGATAGGGAATCTAGCTATATAACCTATGAAGACTATGTCACTGATGTAAACTCTAGTCAGAAGTCATATCTATAATATTTCATGATAGCTATCAAGATAGACTTCTAATATATAATAGTAAAAGGCTCAATAAGCATTTATTGGTTTGTATTCAAAAGTAATATTTAATTTTGTTTTACTAGTCACAAAAGATCATAAAAGTTACGAGACAAAACTCAAATTTTATTGACTTCAGTAATACATGACAATATACTACAATATCACAAACACTACAATAAGTATTTACCTTAAGAAGATATATATTAGCCAAACAATAGAAAAATCACAATCACAACTTACAAAACATTACAAAAGCGAAATCTAAAGGTAACAAATGCTAGTTAGCAAGCATTCAAGACTATTATAAATAAGAACTTACCAAAAGTATAAAAAAGCGGATATAGTAGCCTATGTTAAAAGAATATTAAAGACATTAGCATATGAAAGAAGCATAAAAAGAAGCATACTTACCTTACAGATAACAAGCAAGGACTGTAACAAGCAAAGAACGACGAGCAACGAGTGACGAGCGACGAACGAGCGACGAACGACGAACGACGAACGACGACGACAGCAAGAACGACGACGACAGCAAGAACGACGACGTCGAGGACGACGTGGCAGTGGGAGGTAGTGGTTGAAGAGAAAGGCAAGACGCGCGTCGTGCGTGCTTTAAATACGAGAGCCCGGGTCTGCCCGGCGGAGCCACAAATCACGGCTGCCGGGCGCTGCCGAGCCTCGCGTCAGAGGCTGATTTAGCAGACTTGACTATATTGACTCTGCTGCCTAGTAGGATGCAATACAGTAATTAGATATGTAGCTCATGTATTCTATTCAAAGGACCTATGTATACAGTCTGTGTTTTTTTCAGATTAAAAACGAATTTATTTGATTTGCTGTAGCTCGAGAATCAGTCTCGCGCGTTCGGTGGCTGAAGCACTCGAACGCGCGTCAACTTCCAACTCGTTTCCCTAACTCACCCATCTTCCCTTCGCATCTCCCTCGCGTTCCCGCCTCTTCTCTTCAATACTCATCAACTAGGAGGGCCCCGTGTGTTTGAACGGACAGGAAGGGCATAACGTAAGTAGCTTGATTCCGTTTTTCTTGGTTTTTGTACTAACGAAGAGAGTGTCGCTCGTTTTCGAGCGACACTCTCGTTCTTTTTCGCTCGTTCGTCCTCCCCCCTCCCCCCTGTCCGTATGCCGCCGCCGCCGCCGCCGTCTCTGCATCGCCGTCGCCGTCTCTACACCGCCGCCGTCTCTGCATCGCCGCCGCCGTCTCTACGCCGCCGCCGTCTCTACGCCGTCGCCATCCCGCCTGCCCCCTCCTTCTCTCGTCCCCTCCCTCCCTCGTACTGCCCGACGCCCGCGCCTGGCCATATGCACCCTCGCAAACAGGCTCCGCCGCCCACGCGAGGCGACGTATGGCCCCATCGACGCCTGTGTGCCCGCGCATACGGCCTATGTGCGCGGGCACGAGGCCAGGCACGGGTCTGCGGGTGCGAGCCCTTGGTCGCGCACGCACGCATGCCTGAGGGGCAACGCATGCCGGCGTACGCACGCACGCACGCGCGCGCATGCATAGCCCTGCAGCTTCTCCCGGGCTCGCGCTGCGCTGCGCCGAGTGCCAGCGCATGGGCTGCGCGGTCTCGTCTTCGCCCTCATGCCCAACGCGCCTCCATCCGGCCCCTCGCCAGCGCGCCCCGCTGCGTCAAGCGCCTGCGCCTGCGCGTTCTGTCGCGTCCACGCCCCGCCACGCCGCCGTTCTGCGCCCACGCGCCCGCGCCCCGCAATTCCATGCCCGTAAGTCCGCGCCTGGATATCCCAGCGCGTGAATGCCCCGCCACGTCGCCGTTTCGCGCCCACGCGCCCATTCCCCGCCGCGTCGCACCTCGCCACTCCGTGCCCACACCCCCAGGGCCGTGCCGCGCGACGCAGACGCCCGCGCCCATACCCACATGCCCGCACCTCGCCGTTCTGTGCCGGCGCACGTCTCACCGCGCCCATGCGCTCACGCCCCACCGTTCCGCGCCCATATGCCCATGTGCCCACGCCCTGCCATGCTGACATGCACGCCGACGTGCCCACGCCGTTCCGCGCCAGCGGCAGTGCGTCCCATCGCGTCGGTGTGTCCCGTGCCACCGCCTGCCCTCCACCCCGCTGTTCCGCGCCGCTGTGCCCGCTCCCCGCCCCTGCGCCAGCGCATCACATCGCGGGAGGGGCCCCCGCCACGTCGACATGCCCGTGCCTGACAATGCCCGTATCCGCACCCCCTGTGCCTATGCACCTGCACACTCCCGTGTGCCGGCGCTGGCACCGTTCTCTCTAGTAGTGTGTACTGTACATGTAAATAACATTGTAATCAAATAGACACTAGAATATATGATTGAAAGTCCCTGGGTCCCTTATATGCCATAATTTGACTTAATTTTCCTGAGCTCTACCCAAGCTCATGTAGATAATATAGTGGCCATAGCAAGCATGTAAACTTATGTTAGCTACATAGCACCCATAGCTACCCATCATGATTATATAGCACTATATAGCATGCACCTATAGCTATGGAAGCTATGATAGCCTGCATAGCTCTATATAACCAAGTAGGGTGACTCTATAGAGCTATGGATACTATTATACCACTACCATAGAACATATAATCTGATACTGTAGCTATGTAGGAAACACTTTTTTCAGATGGTATGGCATCTACAAAAACCAATAACATAAAAAAGAAAGCCAACACTAATATCAACCCAAAGTCTACCAAAAAAAAAAAACATCGAAATATAAGCCACCAAACATAAGAAAAAAACATAAGAATCACCCAAAGATAATAAACTACAATGAGAAAAAGCGAGAAAAAAGTAATCTATAAGGTTAAGAACATCAGCATCAGTCAACAAAGAAAGAAAAAAGTTAACTTACTCAACACTAGAGGCCATGGAATAAGCGGACAATGAGTGAAAAACGAGAGATGGTGGGGGTTGGGAAGAGAGAGAAGATGCGCGTTGTGCGCGCATTATATAGCTGCGCGTGGGTTTGCCTGGCGGAGCCCCAAATGTGGCTGCCGGGGCCCGGCCCGGGCACCGCGTCAGAGGCTAAGTGCCAGATGTCACTAACTGCACTCCGTTGCCCACTAGCTTACCGTAATCTAGCTAGCTAAGTATCTCATAACATCGAATTGTATCGATGAACAATACATATTCTCTTTTTTTCAGAATTTACGCTGTTTTATTCGATTTGCTATGTTCGAAAACGTTCGAACTCGCGCACGTTCGGTGGCAGTACCGAAGTCGCGCGTCGTTCGACTTGCACTTGTGTCCTTTTACCCACTACATCCCTTCGCATCCTCGTCTTATTCCCTCCTCCCTCGTTGTTTCTCCTCAAGTCAAAGGCCAGTAGGGTATGGTAGGAGCTGGAAGGGCTCAAGGTAAGTAACTCAAGTCCCTTATTGTCTGGTTTATCGTACTAATCTCGAGGGTACCGCTCGTTATTGAGTGGTATTCTCTCTTTTTTTCGTTCGTTCTCTACTCCCCGCGACACCCCACCGTTTTCGACTCCGCGTCGCTCCCTTCGCGCATGTCGGCACCTCTTCCCATCACCTGTGCCCTCGACAACCCCGCTCTCGCCTGGGAGAATGCGTGCGGCCACGCACCACCCCTCGCCTTCGCACCTGCCCGCCACCCACAGCATTCGCCATCCCGCGCGCCGACCATCCATGAGGCTCCCGTCAATGCATGCCCCCACCTGCACGAGCAAACGGCCTCGGACGACAGCGCCAGCACACGGCTTTGCCAGCCTGTGCCAACGGACTCTCGCGCCCGTGCTCGCAGACCAGCACACAGCGTGCGTCGGTGCACGGTCCCGCCTGCGCGCGGATGGTCATACGCGGGCGCGCATGGCCACGCACGACAGCGCCAGCACACGGTCGCGCCTGCTGGCGCCAGCGCACGGGCCCATCAACATCGCTTGCCCACGCAAGTTCCCAGACACGTCCCCGCACGGCAGCGCTATCGGCCCCGCAGCCCGCATACGAGTCCAGCAACGCGTGCGCGACTCGCACGCCTCGCGCACGGCCCCTCTTGCCCCCGCCTGCCCGCCTGCTTGCTCGCACGGCCCCCATTGTAGCTTAACACACGGCCACGCACACGCAGACCAGCGTGCAGTGTGAGCTCGCCGGTGTACGAGCCCGCCTGCATGCACACAACCTCGCACGACAGTGCCAGCGCAAGGCTACGTGCGCATGCGCGCACGGCAGTGATTGTGTGCATGGGCCGGCGTACGGCTCTGCCGTCCTGTGCGCAGGCTGCGCAGAGCCCCTCCCCGTCCCGCACGGACCCAACGGCGCAGGCAGCTGAGCAGCCTACGCACGCATTACGTACGGCCTTGCCAGCGCCTGCGCGCCAGCCTGCCCCTGCCCCCGACTGCCACACACCAGCTCACGCCCCCGACAACGTGTGCGCGCTGCGGACTGCTGCAAGCACCGTCCGCGCACCATATCCACGCTGCGGGTCCGACACCATGCCCTCGCCTCTGCGATGGCACCGTCTCCGCGCTGCTGCTCCCGTGCCGCGCATCTGTGCGCCGTCTCCCGCGATCCACTAGCACATACAAGCCGCTGTCTTTTCGGTTTGCGTGCGCGGGGCTCTCAATGCCCCGCGCAGCTCATGCGCGTGTCGGCGACAGCGTATGTGCGATGATCAATGCTAGTGCCGGACTGCCTTGTATATACATTGTAGTATTGAATTAACATAATGCCCTCATATTTGTAATATCTGTATAATCTAATACTGAGCTATGATGGTTACAGATTGTATAGCAGCCTGAGGATCTATAGCAACCTCATGAAGCTTCATATTGGACATAGTATCTATAGCATGCATAGGGGGAGGCTGAAAATATATAAGCTTCATAGCAGACATAGCAGTGTGCTATTGCTATGTAGTGCTACATATCTGTCACCCATGGCTATGGCAGGTATGATAGCTCTCATAGTTCTGCATAGTTGTGTGGTACAACTACATAGCAGCTATAGCACTATGAAAAGAAGCATAGCATTGGCTGGTAGCTATGTAAATTTCAGATTTTTCAGATGTACCCATCTTGAGACGATGAAGGGCGTCACGGTTCTCGGTGGCAGCGTCAAGGGGGGCAAAGTCCGTGTCAAAGCGGGTGAAGAGGTGGTCAATGGTATCAAAGCGCCGGACGAACGTTTTTGGTGAGTTTGTGTCTGCATCCCATGATTCATCGTCCTGGAGGATTTCCTCAACACGTTGCACGGCCCAGGATCCTGCGATCGGACCTTGGCAGAGGTCCAAGAATAAGGAGATCTTGGCTGCTTCATCCTTGTATTTGGTGCTGTTGGCACGGAGGAAGAGGCGGATCCGGAGTTTAAACTCCCTGGACTTGGAGCGATCCCCCTGAAATGGGGTTGGCTTTACACCGATTTCACTGGTAGACATGTCGGTGATGGAGACTGGGGTCGGGGCAGGGAGGATGACTGGTTTGACGTTGGTGATAAACGTCGGAGGCGCAATGGTGACGGGATGTGGGGGCGGGGTCCGGTTCCGGGATGGTGGGAGTGGGATTGAAAGAGCCTGGTGGTGAATCTCTTCAGATCTCCGAAGGCTCGCCAGTCGTGTGCGTTGTTCTTGTTCGAGGTGTTCTAGGATTGTTTGGGAAAGCGCAAGCTCGGATTCACTGATGAACTGATCACTCGCCTGCCAAAACCAATGGTCTCTTTCTTCCGTAAGACTCGGTCTCCACGCAACAACTCTCCGGTTTGTATTAGACCGGTACGCGTAGTACTTCCGGGTGACGTCGTCCCAGGTAAGTCCGAGGGGTACGGAGAGCGGTTCTGTGCGTGCTGGGGGAGAGTCGACACTTCGAGGAAGAGCTGGTGGGGGAGGTGGGGTCGCAGGGTGTCTCCGGTGGTATTCCTCTGCAGCGGCTTGGAAATCGTGGAACTCTAGATAGGGGTTCTCGTCACGATCAGCAAAGTACCACCGGTCAGCTAGATCTTCGTCCTCGTGGTTAAACTGAATCCGGGCGGTACCAGAAAAGGTGTAAACGTAGTACTCGTCTAGGGACTCGAATATCCCGAGTGGATATGGCTCGGAGGTTTGGAAGTAGCGGGGGTCCGGAGGATCAATGGTGATGGTCTAGAAGAAGTCCGCCGCAACAGGGCGACGGCCAAGGAGTCGAGGGGTCAAGGTATCGGCAGCGTATGGGGTACGAAGAAAGGAACTTCCTATTTTCTCGCAGGCCAACTCAGGTTCGGGGGAGGGTTCCGGCGTAAATAGTCCGTAGGTCTGGAAAGAAAATGGTGTCGATGGGGGAATAATCAATGGGGATCCGTGTCCAGGGCGTCGATGGTGATACGCGAGGTCCGCGATGAAGGCAACAAATGTCTGGGTTTCTATGTGAAAGACGATCCGAATCCGGACGTATAAGGCAACAGAGACAGCACCTGCACGTGGTTTCCACGATTTCAATCGGTACCAAACTCCGTCTGCTTCCCAGCCAGTCCGTTCGATGTAGGGCTGGATGCACAGGTGCGAGCTTGTTTCGATGGTGTTACTGATGGCAAAGGGAAGGTGCGGCTGGTGGTATAGGTGTCGGGACTCTGTAAAGATGTCGGCGTCGAGGGGGAATTGAATTTGGGAAGATATGATGGGCGATAGAGAAATGGTGAGGCGGGCGTATGAGAGACTGTCCAGGTGTCAAGACTCGGTCGAAGACAGCAGAAGAGCCGCCCAAGTCACCAACCGGTTATGCGAACCGGGTGCTCAGGAGGAAAGGAGACGAGAGTGAGAACGATGGCAAGCAGCGCAGTGCCCTGGATAGCAGGTACAGTACGGTACAGACAAAGTGGACAGTCTAAGGGAACAGGTAAACGACCGAGAGACTATAAGGACGAGGGAGATCGATGATGGCGGAGGAGGATGATAATCCGATACCGAGATCAGGAGCTACGGTCCGGTGCGTATCCGATAGGTACAAGGGGAACGGAGGTCCGAAAGATGATGGGATCCGGATAGCAGGTCGGACCTGCGGGCCGGTGAGTATCAGATAGGTACAAGATGGGCGAGTATAGATAAGAGATGAGATAAGGGAGGAGACTTGTGGTGAGTGCCGAGGAAGATCCGAGGAATGGCCGAGGGGTGTCATGGGAGGTCTGGTGACCTCCGGGGAAAGCCCGAGGAACCCGGTGGTCTCCGAGGGGCATCCGGTGGTTGCCGTGAAGGACCTGGTTGGGTCTAGGGCGGCATGACGGGATCATGGTCCGGTCATAGGCGCATGTACTGGATGCGAGGTCCGGTCTGAGGAAGGGAGGCCGGACGTGCTGCCCGGATGGAGGAGAGCAGAGCGGAGAGAAATGGAGCGATTCGTGACACGGAAGGCCGTGATCAAGCGCTGGATGACTGCGCATTTCCGTGAGTCGCCAGATTATTTTGATAAACACACACTTACATGTCTTCCAGATATTGCCATCGGCGAGGAGAAGGATAGCGTACCATGGGGGTTGGTCTTCGGCGACAACAGCACATACTACTCGCATGACTGCTTCCCGGACGAGTACAAAGGTTGGATTCATCCGTCCAAGTGGAACCGTCACTGGGTTCGGGATGTGTACACCCACTGGCATAGCCGAATCGACGAGGGACTTATTCCCTTCAAGTGGGATGCATATCCAGAGGTCGTCGGGGATCGCATCATCTGTCATCGAGCAAAGTCCCCTACCCGAATGCAGAGACCTGTCAAGAAACGGGCACAGGTCCCACGCCAATCCTCAGCATCTTCTGCACATCCCTCCAGTAATCGTATTTCCCCAAAGATGCCCGGCCCCACTGCGAAGGGTCGTAAGCCTTCCAAGCGCTCCCGGACGTCGAAGACTGCCAAACATACCCGGAAGCATGGGGATGAATCTGAAGAAGCCGCGTCATCCTCAGCGTCTCCCAGTGACTCTGACGGCAATACAACATCGAGCAGTGACTCCTCATCTGAGAGCGACGAGGGTGCTGAGGAGGAGGAGGAGACGAGGAGGAGGAGGAGGGGAGGGAGAGGAGGACGAGGAGGCAGCGGTGGTACGGGACATGGCAGAGAAGCAGGCTCAGAATTCGGCAGTCGACCACGACACGGACCGGCAGGGTGCTGCCCACCCACGACAGCGCGGCAGCAATGCCGCGGCATCGCGGACATCTGGACGAAACACGCCGAAGGCTGAACGAGCCAAGGGGAAGAAGTCCGCAGTTGTCCAGATCCTGTTGAGCGACGAGGAGGAGGAGGTCTCGAGAATGACCCAAGCAATGGCGGACCAGAGCATGGATGAACCTGCAAGTATTGTCCGAAGCGCAAAAAGCTCGGTGGGTGGTATCGCAGTCGGCCCCAAGGCCCATGATGGGCGGAAGAGTACCGGCAATGCTCCCGTCGTCCTCTACTGCCCTGCAGATACCCGCGGGAAGGCGGCGTTGCGGTCGCAGTACTTGGCGGGCCTCTCGAGCGAGCCGGACTATTCGGCACTGCTCCGCGCGATCTCGGCAATGCCACCGGTATGTCATGTCATGCGGTTCGCCTGACAACGCACATACTCACGCGGTATAGGTACCTGGCCCCACCCCAGCGTTGCCCTTGCCGGATAGCTGGAAGGGCCACTGGGAGGCCTGGAATAGCCAGGCCAAATGGCTTCCCGCGGAGGTGCATACTCAGGATGGCTTGGACGACCTTCAGGAGTGGCTTGACGATGAACCCTGGTTGATGCCCAGCACCTCAGGTGATGCAGGAACCGTCCGTTCTAGGCGGGGGCTAGAGGTCTTTGCTTTGGTCGTCGGCAGTGCGATGCACGACATGCACGAGGCCCAGTTCTCCAATGATGTGGATGAGGAGGGGGCAGGCCCGCCTTACCTTGAGGGATCGCCCTTTGCCTTCATCTACATTGATGGTATGGTGAATCCTGCAATTCGAAATGCACTCGCCGCAATTCAAGGGCCGGCACCCTCCACACGCCAGGTACGTGGGACATGGTTGCCCATTGTGCGACGGATCCCTGACACCCTGTTATAGCCGCGGAGGTCCCCCCCAAGTTCCGCAGCAATGCCGTCAGGCTCTGGAACGTCATCCAGACCGCCTGCGAAATCCCCCGCAGGTCCTGCCCCTGCTGGCCGTAGTGTAGCGAAGGCACCCACTCCCGTTGCAAAGCCGCCGGCAAGGAAGCGTAAGCCAGACATCTGAGAAAATCCACATAGCTATAGAGCTCTATATAGGCTTCATATCTGTCATATGTCCATAGCTATGCCCCTATGTTTATAGCTGGCCATAGAAGCAGGCCAGCTATAGAGTGCTATGAAGTTACTTAGGACAGCTATGGAGTGCTATGAGAGCTATAGTGCTATAAGAGATGGCTATGAAGCTATAAGGATAGCTATAACAATTATGTCAGCTATGTAGAATATATCTACTATCATCAGTATAGATACTATATATGATCTGTTAGTTAGAACTAGGTGCTCCATAGATTATCAATAGACTACAATATTATAATATTATATCATAGCCTTGCTAGACTTTAAAAAGACTAATAGCTATGTAAATTTGAGGATTTTCAAATGCACCAGATTTTGTAAATCACACATATTCAAGAAGTTGATAACAAATTTTATTGACTATATATTACATAACATGACAACATGACAAATAACTACAAAACTATAAAGTATTACACCAAAAAAGCGAAAATCTAGAAGAATAATACACATTAATATTAAAACATTAGTAAGAAAGATTATAAGTGCCTTACCATTATATTATAAAAGCGAAAATTACTAACACATAAGAACTTTAATATATGAGTATAAGATCACTAAAATCACAAAGAAAAAGCTTACCCAAAGTCTTATAAAGCAAAACCCTACAAAGATAACAAAAGACATAACAAAGGTCACAAAGGAAAGCTTACCTAACTATTAAAAAAAGCGGAAATCCACTACAAGGGCCATAAGAAAATATAGCAAAGATAACAAATGGAAGCTAACCTGCATACTAGAAAAGCGAACACCTAGTTAGAGAATAGAATGCATAAGTATAGAAGCATAAAGAGAACGAACGAAGAGTTACCTCAGAAAGAGAGAGGAGACGTGGCGGACAAGGTAGTGGTTTAAGAGAAGGAGACGACGCGCGTCGTGCACACGTTATATAGCTGCGCGCGGGTTTGCCCGGCGGAGTGGCAATTGTGGCTGCCGGCGGACACGGAAGTCGCGTCGGAGGCTGAGGACCCAGACTTCACTAAGTCGTGATTGCTGTCCAGTAGCACACAGTAGAGTAGTTGGAAATGTACTCCATTCGATTGCATCGTATCAGTAAGCAGCATTCGTGGTCTTTTATTCTACATTTTAATGATTTTATTTGATTTGCGAAGCTCGAAATAGTTCGCACATGCGCGTGTTTTGGCTGTGGCTGAAGCGCCGAACGCGCGTCGAGTCTCTTCCCTGCTAACACTCACTCCCCCTCGTCATTCGACCTACTTCCATCCTCCTCGCTGTCATTCTCATTCAACTTGGAGGCCAGGTGGTTTGGAAGTGGTGAATAGGGCTACAAGGTGAGTAAAAGAAACATCTTATTTGATTGTTTTTCGTACTAATGTGGAGTCTCGCTCGTTATCGAGCGAGACTCCCTGTTTATCCCTCGGCTTCAACCTCCACCCACGACCTCCGCTTCACGCCTGTGTCCCCGCCGTCGCCCCCGAGTCCTCGCCATCGCCCCCATGTCCCCGACATCGCCTCCGCCTCGGCGCCGTCTTCGCCTTCGCGACCCCACGGCGCCGTTTGCGGACACGACGCCTCCCGTGGCTCGCACACCCATCCGCCCCGCACTCCCTCACGCGCTATCCCCGACCCGTGGCGTGGGTGCTGGGTGTTTAGTACCCACGACAACGCCCGCACGCGCCCTCAACAGCCTGCACGAGTCCCAAGAGCTCGTGTCGGTCTGCCACGGCACGCCTCGTAGCCCCTAGCGCCTACGCGCCTGTCTCGATCCCCGCGCGGATCCCGCCACGTCAGCCGAGGTCAACAGCTCGTGCTTGACCTGAACGCATGCCCAGCAACCACGACAGCCCCCGGCGCAGTGCACAACAGCTCGCGCGGGTCTGCCATGTCACGTCCGCCCCTGCACGCACACGCCATATCACGCGAGCTCAACAGCTCACGCGCGAAACCGTTCGCCGTGCCTCAGCTGCATGGTGGACAGGACGGATTGTGTCCGTCGCTGTGGCAACGGGCACTGTCGTCCGCACGCATGACTGCACCGACATGCCAGCATACGCACGCGTGCGTGTGCGCACGACGCGCCTATGCTCGTGCGCACGACGCGCCTATGCTCGCGCGCGCGCGACGCGCGTGCGTGCCAACTCGTGCAACCACGCGTGAGCACCGCGAACGGTCCGCACTGCCCCTGCGCCTTCGACACCCTACATCTCGTGCCCGATACGCGATGTGCTCATCGTCCCGTGCCTATCATTGATGCCGCCTCCGCTGTCGCGGCACCTTGTGTGTTGTCCATGCCGCCTCCGCGTGTGTTCCTGCGGCTTCAATAGCACATGTATTATTTTTTTGATCAATTAATAAAATTTTGCTACATTTTTTATAATTCATAAATGAACTTCAAAGACAAAGTACCAGAAAGTGCAACCCCAGATCTAGACTCTGCAATCTCATATCAGTCATAGATGCCATAACACATGTAACATACATGAGATGACATAGGCTCCCTAGGCTGTATAGGCTCCATAGTAACTAGAGACTTGTCTATAGCTTCCATAGCTGTACTAACTAGCTATATAGAGCTATATAGATGGCATATAGTCCTATATAGTCCATATAGCTATCATAGAACTATATATTTAGATAAGAGACATATATAGCTTATATAATTTACATAATAGTGGCTGGTAGCTATATAAATTTGGGTTTTCTCAGATGGAGGTCCAGGATGAGAACATCGTGGAAGGCCGCAGGAAAAAGAAGCCGACAGCGAAGGCTCTGGAGTACGTGGCAATCCCTACCCGACTTTGAAACCCCTGCTAATGCAATTGTTAGTGCACCACCCACGTCTCGCCGAGCCGCTACTCGCTCAGCACAGGCGTCTGCGCCTGCAACCGCCAAGGGGCGGTCTGCGCGCAAGGTGTAGAACGCCGTGGGCTGCCAAACGTATGCCGCGAGGTTCAACATCCTCTGCCCGGCATTGTACAACGAATCCGCCGACTGTGCCAGCTTCAACATGCCTGGGTCTCAGCTCCTGCCTCCATCATCCCTTCCCTCGACACTCTGTAAACTGCTATGCGATCTCCCCTCCCTGCCGCCAGGCTCACCGCCGTCCCGTCCGCGGCATTCCGTGTTAATTATACATCATCTAAGTCTCACTGGCAACGGTATTTCTATTCCATGAACACTCCTACCAGTTGCGCGGTGGGCCCACATACATTCAGTTCTTTTCGGCATTCCGTGGGCCCAATGCAGGCATATTCCCGACATGCCGCGGGATTGCTCCACGTTGCGGCGGCATGCGGTGTTGCTTCCATGGCTTTGCGGTTAGTTCTCCCAGGGTTTCGGCATATGTTCACATTCGTATTTAAGGCTTCAACATGCCGCTTGCCTTACTCATAATGTTTTTGTCGTCCATGGTGTGTAAGTAGGTATTCTGCGTACAGCTGGATGGCATATACACTATACCCTGTCTTCAACAAGGCATCTTTACGTCTACCATGTATTTCATACTATGCTGTGTTGAGAATGCAGTGTTTGCATTGTCTTTCTGTCTGAGGTGTCTTCATCAGACTGAGTCCAACATCTTAGCTTTGGGAAAGACATTCAAGAAAATTTTTATTAACTTCCCAGCATATTAAATGTAAAACAAGATGTCAATAATGATGCCTCGGGCATCTGCAACTCCCGGCGGGTACGCAGGCAGCGATGGCTAGGCTGGACCTCCTGACCCCGGCTTCCCAGACGATCCTCCAGCACTGCCATTACCCCCATTTCCTCTACCCAAGCCTGCGCCCCACTGTACACCATGTGTCGGCGGCCCGAATAACCCGCGGGGACTTGAACAGATGGCGCGGGGGGCGGCGGGGGTTTCACGATATCCGCATCTCGTCGACGCGGGCGACAATCATCGTTGACATCGCCGTGATGTCCGTGCGGAGGCTATTCGATAGGCTTTCCAAGCCTTTGTCAAGGTGCTGCAGGCGGGATTCGTGCACATCAAAGCGGCTGGCCGACGGACTCCTGTTCGTTGCGGACCGTGCTCGCGAGGTTGTTGATCCGGGTGTCGAGCCTCTGGAAGTCCTCTGGCAGATGTGACAGACCTTGCAGAACCCCGCCATGCGTGCGCAACTCGAGACGGAGTCGGGCAACGTCCGCGACCAATTCCTCAAAGCGTTGGGCAGCGGATCCCGAGGCTTCTGGAGTGGCGCTGGGCTCAGGGTCTTCGAGGGTGGCAATTGGAGGATGGGGGGACAATGCCTGATATCTGGACCTTGGTCCCGCCTGTGTCGGCCCTACACCGGGGATGTTAAATAGGATGGGGAATTCGAATGGGAATCGAACTCACCGAGGGGCATGTCTTCTGCTGCATCGATCTCCACCTCGACCTCTCGGACATCATGCTCTTCTTCGGACTCCACCTCACGCTGCGCGCTGTCCTCCTCTATCTCCATCTCACTTTGGTGGCCCCCCTCCTCAGCCTCGGACGGCTCGGCATCCTCTATCTCCACATCCTCCTCATGTTGAGCGTCCTTGACATACCGGAGGTAATTTGCTTCCCCTTTCAAGTCTGGGAAGCGGAGGGACGTCCTCCTGCTGTCTGCAGGGAACTCGGGATTGGGGGTCTTACCATGCCACCAGAGGACGTCGAGGTAGTCCTCTGGATCCCACTCTGTCCGGTTGCCGGTTCCGGCGCCCCATGCGCGGTGTGAGCACTTGCGTTTGCGGCCTCGGCACCCTTGGCAAGCGTTTCCTGCAGAAGTTTGGACGCATTTGTTGCCTTCTGCCTTGCATAGCGTGCACGCGTCGAGCTGCGATGTCGGAAGGATTAGTGTTATACCGAGATGTAGATGATAAAAACTACTCACCGGGATTTTGAGGGCCTCCCTTATATATTCCACCTCTTCCTCCGTATACCACCTGTCGCCATATCCCGTATGCTATATTAAACGCACATGGGTTAGCGCGGGGTCGGTAGACAGTCTGTAATGGGCGGCCTTACCACATAGTCCCTTTTCACCTTTTTTGCGCGCGGTTCACCACCACGCCCCTGCCGATCGTCCGCGGGAGGAACATCCTGACTTGCGGCTTGCCGCGCACTTCGCCTCACCGGCGCGGCAGTCTTGCGTGTTTGCTTTGAGTCTGCGGGCTTCGCCCTCGCCTTGGAAGTCTTGGGGGCGGCCTTTGACTTGCGGGCTGCAGGCTGCGTGGGTTCAGAGGCAGCGGAGGCCTTCTCCTTCCCCTTGGCGGACTTCGAGGGCTTCTGTGGCGAGAGTGGCGGTGATTCTGCCTCTTCATCCAAAACGTCTGCGCCGCGCTTGCTCTTACGGGCCTCAGGGGCAATCGCGGTGGTTGATGGCACGCCCGGTGTTCCTGGGGCCTTCTTGGACTGCTGGATGCGTGCGCGGTTGCGGTCCATCTGAGCCTGCACTTCCGCAGAATCATCAGTATTTCTGGTGATTGGCACACCTCCTTTTGTGGCGGGAAGAATGACTTGGGGGAGGGGGCGAGGGCGAGGGCGGGCGGATGCACCCGTAACCGCCTGCGACGGCGTCGTCGTCGCAGGAGACTGCGCGGAAGTCGGCGGGGCCTGTGGAGGAGACGGATTGGGAGCGGCATGGGGCGGGGATGTAGCCGTGTCCGCGGGCTGCGCAGGGCGTGCTGAAACGCGATTCCAAACTGTTAGAGGTGTACCAGAGTCGAAATAGACATGGCACGTACCGTCAATAGCCCACCATTTGTGCTGTGGCTGACTCCCATCTTCCAACACCCTATACTTCTCGATGTCGTCTGGCCACGCACCAGAATGGTAGCGCGCGAGCAGTTCTGGCATCACGCGAGGGTCGTCTGGCTTGATGGACTGGAAGTTGACCGGGTGGGATGCCTTGCATGCCGCAAAGGTCTCCACAACCCAGCTGATCAGAATGGGCACAAGAATGATACATTCATTCATGCCCTTTGCCACGCCGAACGCAGTGGCAAGGGTTTTCTATACGGGTGTGATGTAGTTAGTAAATAGCGAGGGAATGAAAAGGGAGACACGCACCTGCTCAGCAGAAAGGTGCTGCTCCCAGTCCTTCTCGTTGACAGTCCCACGGGTATTTAGTTCAGTCAAAGCAAGAAATACGCGAACTGCGCGACGAATTACACGTTCTTCAGCAGGGGTGTAGGAGGTGGACATGATGGTGAGTGGAGAGTGAGAGCAGGGCAGTGTTCTGACTTCGCCGTTGACGTGGCGAACTCAGTGGTGTCACATGACCGACGCGCCATACATGATGCCGATGTAGATTGGCGCCGAGGGAACCCTACCACCTCCTACCTTCATCATAATGGACCCTGATGAGTTGGAGTCCTTCATGGCTGAGCTTGCCAATGATTCCAAACCTGAAGCAGGCATGGACATCGACAATGCCCAAGCCGACTCCACTGTGGGTTCCGAAGATGAGATTGTGGCAAGGTCAAATACCCCACACGGGGTTCAGGTAAGTGCAACGCTTAACGCTGTCTTTGCGCTTGCTTATAGAGCGTCAAATGATAAGACCGATCTGCAAGCGATGGAAAATGACTTCGCGGTTACCAAGAATGCCGTGCAATCTGTGGCGGGAGCCGTAGCGCAGGCGGACAAGGTATGTGGACGCCGTACTGCCTCCTCGTCCATTCCTCACACTGTGCAGGCAGACACTGTGGATATCGAAGAAATGGAGGACGCATTCTTCGCATTGCCGGATTACCCCACAATCTCCGAGGTCCCCGAAGCATCGTCCTCCGGCATACAACACAGTGTAGAGGTATATTCTATTGTTTCTTTACTGTAATCATTGCTAATATTCCTTATCGAAAGGCTGAACTAACTCCTGTCACTGGAAGTCCCACAGAGGGGAAGGGGAAAGCCCGAATGCCGCAGGATGACGGGGTAGATACAACCGGGGATTGTGGACATGACGAGGTGAGTATTTTGGATTATTATCATAGATCATGCATGATTCTGATATATTGTTTTACGTCCGTCAGTCAGATTTGCCCCCAATGGGTTTCTTGAGTTCGGTGCGTATCACCAGACGATATATACATTTGTGTGCATATGTTGATTGTTCTATAGCCCCAGCCAATAGTGTTTCGCCCCTACCTCAGCAGGGTCCGGCATCTACATCCAGCATCACTTGGTATGATGGTATCCCAGCAAATAATGGCTGCCGAGGCTGCGAGGTATGATAGGGAATTGGACGTGTTCAAAAGGCTCCTTGAGGGCCATATGGAAGTATCCCGCGATCTGAGGGAAGCGCGCGATAGCTATAAGAAGCTGATGCAGAAATATTAGAGTATTTTGTGATAAGCAGTAGAATATCTTGCATTAAATGTCGATGCACTGCAAAGTACCAAGCCGCGGGATTCTGCCATTTGCTTAAAATCATTTCGCATCCATGACTTAGTGACAGGATATGCCACGGTAAGTCGGTATTATGTATTTCAGAGTCATATGAAGCCGGCACAAGCAACAATAGTGCCGCGGCATGTCAACTGGAGATACACTATACTGCGGCATGCAATACAATAAGTGGAATGCTTCAGAATAATCTTTCAGAGTTTGAAGATAGGAAAAATGCAGAGGAAGCATTCCTAAACTCCTTATCCTGCAATAAAAATGGTCTTTATATTCGCGCGGATATGTTAAAGGGCGTTTCGGTAAGATTGAGGGGCTCACCGAACCCGCGCCTACCATGAAGGGACTTATATCGGGCATACTTAAGGTAATGGATGATCTGTAGCTCCGAATGATTGCCACATATACAGCCGTTTGCACATCCTGTTAATCAGAACGAAGGACTATCCTGAATTACAAGTACTGACTACTGGTAACTAGATCGTGTTCATATGTCATTTTGTTGCAGGTTTGGCTATGTTATATGGCCTTATTGATATCTCAATACGGTCGCCCAGCGGCGAGGTAACTGCCTCATAGGTGTGACCCCCAGCATGCTGTATATACCCCTGCGCGGCATACCACCGGTTTGGCCAAGCATAAGGCTATGGCAGCGGGATGGCATAAGTACACCTTTCCCATGCATAGTGATATGCATCTATGCGATATGCGTCTGTCTTGGCCAAGCATAGAAATATGCCCCTCCGCGGCATACCGTCGGCTTGGCCAAGCATCAGGATATGGCAGCGGGATGGCAAACGTACGCCTTGGCCACGCATATTGATATGCGCTTATGCGAAATAAGTATGCCTTGGCCACCCATAGATAGATGCCGCGGGATAGCATACATATCCCTTGGCCAAACACAGGGATATGGCACAGGGCAGCATACTTATCCCGTGGCCAAGCATATGGATATGCCCCCTGAACAACACCATTCTGTCTTGGCCAAGCATAAACATATACCCCTGTGGGTTATAAATTGGTCTTGGCCACCCATAGCGATATGCCGCGGGATGGCATACATATCCCTTGGCCAATCACAGGGATATGCCGCGGGAGTTGATACATACGTCTTGGCCAACTGTAGGGATATGGGGTGGTGCAGCATCCCCACCAGTTTGGCCAAGCATAGAGATATGCTTGGGGACTTCATATGTACCCCTTGGCCAACCATTGGGATATGCCCCCACTGTAGGGATATACCTATGATTTGATGTTGCCTGGGCATGGGACTATGAATACATCACCCCGGCATATACCACATTGCACCTAGGCATATACTATTGCAGACGTGACGTGTACCTGGCCACGCAATACATCATGTTAACTTGTTTTGAGCCCTACGGACTGTGGGCGGGTATTCCTGAACAGGGATACATGGGAACAATGACATTGATTCTATGCATACTACTATGGCTACACTAGAATGTTGGCCAAGGTGAGCTCCGCAATCTAGTATGCGACGGTGTCAAGCTGACTCGGCATGGTCATATGGAATTGTGGTACTGAATCATGTGTTTGTCGGGCAACCGTCCAGAAAGCATTCTTGATGAAAGTCTGTACGTCGTAGTACCACTGGCCAGGACAGAATGAAGTCTTGTTATGGCGGTATAGCACAAGCAGTAAATGGCCGGCTGCCGAAAGCGAGACAAGCTGTTGAAAGAGCGACATGTTCGGCAATTTGTATGGGCGCACGAGGAGCCCGCAAAAGGTGCCAAGTAGTACTATAGGCTGATGGCTGATCTCGTTGCTGAAACTGGAAAGTTCTGCAAGATCTGCGAGCGATGACAGCAGGGAAACGGCATTTGGGACATTTTGATGATCTTTGTTGTTGAACATATTCTCGATTCGAGCACGGGTCATGCCAGGAAGCAACGCGAGGCTTTGCTTGAGCAAAACTGGTGTGACATGTGCTCCGGCGACCAGAATCCCTTGTCTGTTGCGAAGACCCGATGCAAGGTTCTTGAATTTGTGCTTGTAATCAAAGTCGGCCGTTTGGGCATATTCACCGCACCACAAATTCATCCGAGGTAGAAGTGAAAGTAATGCGTACAGAGGGTCTTCGTACGAGAGTGGCCTTTGAAGGAGAAGTCGATGAAGAGCGCGACGCCATGTAGCGTCGCCGTCAGATGCAACCGACCATATTGGACCATACAGCTCTTCGCTTCTCACTGGACCCAAACGCCATCTGTCAAGGAGAAGCTTGATCCAGCAATATTGCTTGGCGTCGGTCTCTGTCTTGTTTGTTCCCGAGACCAAGATCGGTACAGGCGTATAATGGTCTGCATCAAATGGGGCAACTGCAGCAACGGTGGCTTCCTTCGCACGACTGACTGTTCCATCGTGTAATGCATCTGCAATCCCGTGTAGCGTGTCGAGGGTTACATTATGTAGATCACAGCTTCCGGCGTCCTCCCGAGCCATTCCGACAACAGCGTCCCGGGAGCTATCATAGTGAGGCCGCTCCTCAACTGCTATCTCATCCATTAGGAGAGAAAATCCTCGACGGCGGGGTTCCACTGAGTCTGTAGGCCAAAAGACACCGGTCTCATGCATAGCTGTGATGTTGTGATCAATATCAGCAGCTGTGGGGAAAGCAATGCAGGCCTGCATAGACGGAAGCGTGAGATGCTTTTGTGTCGTACGGACAGCGGGAAGATCCAGAGCTTTTGAAAGCGCATAGGCAAGCTTTGGACCACCGAACGAGAGCACGAGCCGTTGAATGTCGAAATTGGCTTGCTGTAAATCTTTATTAAGTACTGACTGAATTCGACCTATGTCAAGAGGCACCTACCGAGAAGCTCTTGACGTGATACAGTCCCCGCAGAGACAGCTCAAGTCGCCGTGTGATTTCCCGTGGACTTCTCCTATTCCGAATTGCAACCGCAACGATCCGCCCGACTCCAGACATATCATCCAGCGCCAATGTTTGCATGAAGTGCTCATGATCAGTAAGACGCGCAGTTGCCGCCTGATACTGGCGAGATAGCTTCAAAACGTCTAACTTGAGCTTATTTCGCTCTTCATTTCATGTCTTGATGACGTCGTATAGCTGATCATAAGTATGATACTTGTAGTTTGTCGTGATACTGATTACTCCGGATGCGCGCAGACGCATGCGCTCGACTTCAGCAGAACTTGGGATGCTGGCGCATTCAGTGCATGGTGTACCAGCCACTTTAGGCATGCGCTGACAAGACCTACTGCGCACATAGAGGGAACTGTTGGTCGAGTCGAAATACTGTAATTCGTAGGGGAGGTTTTCGAAGGCGTGCAGATGCCAAGGGTATGCGCGGAAGATGATGCCCGGCCAGTCTAGCCTGACTCCGGGACAAAGCTGTTGTTCTGCGAAGAAGTCGAATATGGTGGTCCGTCGCAATACTTTCCTTGCTTTTTTAGTCACTATGTTCTGATCGCTTTGTGAATAGCTTCGAGCTCTCGGTGGTGAGAAGAAGACGAAGGGTGTGCCTCTTACTTTCGTATGTCTCTTTGTATACCTACCCAAACGTGAATGCTGATCCTCTGTCCTCTCATTAGTAAATGGTCTGGCCCTTTCTCCTCTGCTTTCATTGTACCGTCCCTCTCCTGCTATCTATCATGTACGCAAGCTCTTATGATATGCAATCATGACATGCACTATCACACCATTTTTTATGCCTTTAAAATCTGCCGACCCGCTGTCTTGCACCCGAGGGGGAGCATCTTGGCCACTCTTGTGAGACTAGCAGAGCTGCGGGCGCCAGGTGATTCCAAGGGGCGGCGGAAAAAATATAGTCGAACACTAGGCTCCCGGGGGAGGGGGGGGGTGGTCTTGCCGGATCCCAGACTCTCCGAAATTTTGTCCGGACCCCCCCCTTTGGCGCCCGGGAGGGCGCTCCCCGGGCGCCTCCTGCACCGATCTCGTCCCAATCTGTGGGAACTTCGATTAGCGCGTCGTGCAACGAGCTTGCGCATTGTCTATTTTGTCGATGACCACCTACTTAGCCGCGACATCTTCTGCGTTGGACCATCGTCGTTCAATACGCCCCTCCATTTTTCATCTGTGCTTGTGGCATGTACTTAGGATGTTCGTCGCAATGGTAGTCTGTTTGCACCCTCACCATGGCCCCTTCAAGTTCCTCTGCAGAGCCCGAGATACCACCTATTCAGCAGCTATATCATGACGAGGCTACAGTTCAGATAACTGGCCGTCTCACACCTGAAGGTGAAGATCCCGGATGTGCTAACTATTTGCTTTCAGATGTCTGCTGGCATCTACAACCTATCGACTCTGCCTCTCACGAGTCACGGTCTCTCGGCTTTGAAGGGAGTCTAATCGACGAGGGATCATTCACTGAGGGTACGTCTCCTGTATTGCTTTTAGACACAAATCTCATGTTTATACAGGACCTGATGACTTCGAAACTGACGCTGCGATCACACCTGATGAGTACCAGCTTCCTGGGGACACCGAGAAACCTTTCAATTAAGTTAGAAGTACGTCCCGAATTACCTCAAGCTGCTTCGGAACTCATGTTATTAACCAGCCTCACCATTTCATGAACTCGAATCTAACGAGGCGGCGAGCGACAGTCGCCCATGCACTGTCGAAGTCGATATCGATACGGCGCCTGGCAGCTCCTACGACGAAATGTACTTGGACACACCGCCTGACTCCCCGATGCCCTATCCTAAATACGACCGTGACAGGGACATCTACATGACTGATGAGCCTGCAGTCAGCTCCGACTGCAGCATCGACATCGAAGACGTCACACCGCCGAAGGCTGCGGATGCCTCATCAGAGGTCAATCGTGAGGACGGCACAAAACCTGGCGACGGCTCGGATCGGAGCGAAGATGCAGCCAACAATTTGCCATCCGGTGCTGTGTCAGAAGCTCGTGCCGGGCAGGATGGAGTCTTCTATGAGCAGCGCGAATACAAAGGTGCACTGCGATGGGAACGTCTCAAACGGTGCATGAAATGCGAAGAGCTAGTCTCCCTGGGCGAGGGCAAGACACTTCATGCTTTTCATCAGCATGAAAACGGGGAGAAGTGCAAGGCATCGGCAAAACGCCTTTGCGGCGCGAAGGGCCAAACACGTATTACAGATCTTTTCTGGCCAAAGCCCCCTACGAAGCCCATCCCTCCGAGTGGTACCTCGTCCGCTCCCGGTATCATTGCTTCAACTCCTGCTGCTCGTATACCAGCTGTCTCGGGCAACGAGCTTACTAGCATATCACCTCGCACCCTAATCCAGCCGAATGCGCCGTCAGTTGCACGCTCTGCCCAGCCACCTATTTGCAAGCGGGCCGCCGCGGTATGAGCGCGGACAAGAGGCGTCAACCGACGCGAGACGAAGCGTCCTCGCCGCGCCGACAAGGCGAATCACAATTTCGCATGCCTCGCGCATCGGGCTCTGGCCTGCCTCCGAAGCGCGGATTTAAGAGAGTGAAAGTAAATGCGATAAACCGTCCTCCAGAGCCCAGGGTTCATTTTACGTTCAGCGGCAGAAAGTGGGCACGCCCTATCTGAAGGATACGAGCGAATTACGGAAGTCCGTGCTCCTCCCTCCACCCGTCGCATTACCACGAACAGTAGACAGCCACGCGACGGACTCAGCGGCAGGCTTCTGCGCCTCACATTGCGCATTTAGCCAGCGACTTAGTCCCGCTTCTCGCGTCGAGATTTGCATCTCGTCAAAGGCCGAAGCCTCTTCGCCTCGGGTCAGGCGCGTGCCACCTTACCTAAAGCGCTGATGAGTGTACCCGACACCAGCTCATTTGTGACCTGGGGACACCAACTAAGCAGCTCTTTCGCTTCTCAGCTGGACAACGCCAAAACGCCCGCAGTCCATATGATAACAAAGGAGAAAGTCCGTTTGATCCACGTCTCAATATTTGCACTACATTTATGGAGTGTGAAGTTCGTCAGGATCCGTCGTGTCTTGTTTGTTCCCGGAGCCGAAGTCGGATCGGTTACAGGCGAACGCCGAGTGGCGGTATAACGATGGGTCAAGCTGTGACATCAAATGGGGGCAAAACTGCAGCAACGGTGGCTTCCTTCGCGGGCAGACCGACTGACTGTTCCATAATAGGTATCGTGTAATGCATCTGCAATCCGCCTGGTGGTAAGGCGTGTCGACTGGCGGGTTACATTATGTAGATCAAAGTACAGGCTCTTCCACCGGGTGCTGTGCCTACCCGAGCACACTCCCGTTCCGACAACAAAGCGTAGCCGGGACGGGAGCAATATCATAGTGTTAGACCGCCGCTCCGTCAAAAGGCCTGCTATCTTCTATTGCCATTATTAGGAAGGAAAGATTCCTACGAACCGGCGGGGTTCCACTCAGAGTCTGTAGGCGCAGCGTAAAAGCACCGGTCGTCGGCTTATCCATAGCACATAGCTGTGATGTTGTTGATAAACACTAATCAGCCAGCTGTGGGCCAGCGAAAGCAATAATAGCAGGACGCCTGCATTAGACGGAAGGCGTGAGAAATGCTTTTGTGTCGTACGGAACAGCGGGGAAAGAGCAGAGCTTTTGAAGCGCATAGGCAAGCTTTGGACCACGAACGAGAGCACGAAGACCGTTGAATGTGGAGAAGATTTGCTTGCTGGTTAGTATATTTACAGTACTGACTGAATTCTGACGCTATGTCAAGAGGCAGCAAACCGTGTAAAGATCTTGACGGCTATCTTGAGACAGTCCCCGCAGAGAACAGCTCAAGTCCGCGTGGTGATTTTTCCAGTGCGACTTCTGCCTATTCCGAATGTGGCCAGACCGCAACGATCCGCCCGACTTCAGACATATCATCCAGCGCCAATGTTTGCATGAAGTGCCTTTGCATGATCAGTAAGGACGCGCAGTTGCCTGCCTGATACTAGGCGAGATAGCTTCAAAACGTCTAACTTGAGCTTATTTTCGTCTCTTCATTTTCAGTCTGATGACGTCGTATTTAGCTGATCATCAAGTATGATACTTGTAAGTTTGTCGTGATACTGATTACTCCGGATGCGCGCAAGACGCATGCGCTCGACTTCAGCAGAAAATTGGGGATGCTGGCGCCGTTCAGTGCATGGTGTACCAGCCACTTTAGGCATGCGCTGACAAGAACCTACTTGCCGCACATAGACGGGACTGTTGGTCGAGGTCGAAATAACTGTAATTCGTAGGGGAGGTTTCGAAGGCGTGCATGATGCCAAGGTATTGCGCGGAAGAATGAGCCCGCCAGTCTAGCCTGACTCCGGACAAAGCTTGTTGTTCTGCGAAGAAGTCGAATAATGGTGGTCCGTCGCA
>QUOP01000072.1:0-115766 GCA_003675405.1 Hericium coralloides
GGAGCTATCCTGAAGGACCCGCACAGACTGTACAAGGTTGTACATGACAACGTTGGCGCTGCTGTCGAGGATGTCACCACATCAGGAAACCTCTCTATATACTTGTTGACCTTGTTTGCCTTTTTTTGGTCTGGTATGTCTGGTTTTGACCTGGTTTGTCTGGTTTTTGTCGAATTGTTTTTTTCAAAATTATGATCTGAGCTTTGTAATGCTAGTAATTCCAATGTTACACCCTTGCAGTACACACCATGGACATCAAAAATCACCTAAGACTACTTTTAAAAAACCTCAGACAGGAATCAGAGAAAAACCAGACAAACTAGATGGAAAAAAGGCAAACAAGGTCAATAAGTATATGGAGAGGTTTCCTGATGCATCATGGAGCTTCACCGTCGCATAGGGCACATCGTGCCTGTGATCGCAAAGAAGCTCATCCAGAATGGGTTTGTCACTGGTCTTTGTTTGGACATGTCGTCCAACGAACCGACATTCTGCGAGTCATGCATCTTCGCAAAGGTGTCGTGGAAACCCATACCCAAGGAGTGCGAGCACAAGCGCAAGGAGAATTTCGGCAAGTTGTGCCACTCAGATATGTGGGGACCCTCCCGCATTACGACACTTGGAGGCCATCAGTATTACATCACGTTCACCGACAACACGACATGTCATACAGCGCTATACCTTCTGCAGACAAAGGACCAAGCTCTCAAGGCATATCAGCACTACGAGGCATGGGCAGAGCTGCATCACAACATGAAGATATTAGATTTTCATTGTGATCAAGGCGGCAAGTACATGAGAAAAGCCTTCAACAATCATTTGAGGGCTAAAGGCACACGCCAGAGATTCACAGTCCATGACATGCCCGAGGAGAATGGAGTCGCTGAGCATGTAAACTGCACAATCCTCTACACACTCCCTTGCCACTGATATCACACTGCATGAAGCTTGGATGGGCAATAAGCCTGACATCTCGCTCATCCACACCTTTGGGTGCCACACATTTGTCTACATCCCAGACAGCTGCCACTGCAAGCTCGATGCCAAGTCACTCATATGTACTTTTATCGGCTACGCCAAGCATCGCAAGGCTTACTGCCTCATGCATTGCCATACGGGGTACATCATCGAGTTACGGGATGTCATCTTTGAGGAGACACTGCAGCATGAGCAACTCGAACACATTCAGATCAAAGTCGACTCAGTGTCCTCTAGTCATCAGGAACCCTACAAACTATCTGATTTCTGGAGCAACTGGTAGCAACATTCAGATCCATTAGGTAGTCAGACACCTAATACAGGTGTAATCTGTCAGAAAGAATCAGAAATAACTTATAAGGTTTCAGATTTATCAGAGCAATCAGAGCAATCAGATACAGTCAGACACAGTCAGACACAGCAGATAGTTTGTAAGGTCCCTGATGTACTGAGTCTGACATGTCTGGAGGGGAAGGAACTGCAGCGCCGGTGCCAGCAGTGCCAGCGCACCTCGCGCTAGAGCCCATAGACTCTGAGGCTGAAGTTTCAGAGCTCTTAGATGCTGACAAATATCTAGCTAAGCCACACTCAGCACTGCCTGTGGCCCCCCAACTTCGATGCTCTATGCACAACACACACGCACCAGTCACCGACGATGATGATCGCTATAGTGTCATGTCGTATAACAAGAAGATGCTCCCTCAGCCAGCGGGTGCTCCGCCGGCCGAAAAGCATGTTAATTCTGCATGCACAGACTCCAATGGTGATCCACTCACCTTTCAGGAGGCAATGTCATTCCTCGATGCAGCTAAATGGCTCGCAGCCTGCCACAAAGAACTCCACTCTTTCAAGCAGATGGGTGTATATGAAGAGGTCAACCGGTTGTGTGACCATAAGGTCATTAATAGCAAATGAGTCTTCTGTATTAAACGAGGCCCGACGGCAAAGTTGAGAAGTACAAGGCAAGGCTCGTTGCGAAGGGGTTCACACAAGTTGAAGGCATCAACTTTGATGAGACATTTCATCTGAAAAATTTTCAAGTGGTACATAGTTCTATGAAGTCTACATAGATTTCATAGTTTCATAGCACTGCCCTTTACTCCCTAGCCCACATAGCTAAAAGGAGATGCTATGGAGTGCTATGGAGCTGGAGGGCCATCAGGAAAAACCTCTGTGGCAATAACCACATGATTACCATAGCTTGTGGTAAGCATGGCAATTACTACACCTTTGCCACTGCAGTAATTGTGTGGCCAAGGAGACAACTTTAATGAGATTTTTTTGACTCCTTAGAATTAGATTATAGGTAGTAAAGCTTATATTCCATCTATGAACACTATGTACAACATCTGAAAAAAAAAATACATAGCAGAGACCCAGCTGACTGTCTACAACTCGTACGTGGGGGCCTGGCAGGCTGTGCAGGTCGTGCGCGCTGTGCACGAGCATGCGCAACATGTGAGGGCAGGCGGACATACCTGCGGAGCACAGCAGTGACGCACTGGTTGTATGGGGCCATGCGCGTGCATAGTGCAGTGGGGCGGGGCTCATCTGCAGCTATGTCCGCATGCACAGGTGGCCTGCGTGTCTCTGCCTATGCACCGTGACCGTGCGCATGCAGTCTCCAGTGCGCGTGGCCATTTGCGACTGCCGGCACAGCATAGGCGTACCAACGCAGTCATCCACAGCCTGGCAAGACCATCCGCGGTGGCCTGTGTGGCAGGTGTGCGGCACTGCCATGGGTCCATGTGTGACATGGCAGCCCCGCGTACGGGTGGCATGAGGCGTGAGCGGGGCACAAGACGTGAGCGAGGCACGGAGCAGGGTGCGGGAGGCGCTGGGGTTCCGTGGGCCCGTGTGCAATGCAGCACGTCTACGCACGGGTGGTGCGAGGGGTCAGGCTCGGAGACATTGGGCGCAGGTGGGAGTTAATGAGCCGTGGGCCATCAGCAAACGTCTCCATTTACTTAGTGATCTTGTTTGCCTTGTTTTGGTCTGGCTAGTCTGGGTTTCATCTGGGTTTGATCTTAAATATTTAAAAAAATGTGATTTGAGCTTTGTAATGTTTGTTCTTATGATGCTATATCCTTTAAGTCTATAATATGAACCTCAAAAACTATTCAGAGCTGTTTTAAAAAAAATTCAGACAAAACTCAGATAAAACCCAGATCAGCCAGATCAAAACAAGGCAAACAAGGTCACTAACATCAGGAAACCTCTCCATATACTTATTGACCTTGTTTGCCTTTTTTTCATCTGGTTTGTCTGGTTTTTCTCTGGTTCCTGTCTGAGATTTTCCAAAAGTAGTCTTAGGTGATTTTTGATGTACATGGTGTTTACTGCAAGGGTGTAACATTGGAATTACTAGCATTACAAAGCTCAAATCATATATTTGAAAAAACAATTCGACAAAAACCAGACAAACCAGGTCAAAACCAGACAAACCAGATCAAAAAAAGGCAAACAAGGTCAACAAGTATATAGAGAGGTTTCCTGATGAAGTAAATGGAGACATTTGCTGATGGGGGCCCATGCGCAAGGCACTGGGCTGCCGTGGGCCTATGCGCAATGACATTGCGAGGTGCAAGCGAGGTGCTGGGGGCGAGAACGAGGCGCGCCAGACTCTGGCGAGAGAAGTGGGTCTCCGCGGGCCCGTGTGCAATACGGCAAGCCTACACACGGGTGGTGTGAGCGATCAGCATGCGAGGCCTTGGGCTCATGCATGCGCTGGCGTGGCCAAGCCTTGGCCTAACCGGGCACATAGCAGTGGCAGTTGGAGGCAGTGCGCTGGGCCCTGGTGACATGGCAGTGAGGTGGTGATGTTGGAGGAGGGTGGAATAGCAGGAGGGCAGCAGTTGAAGGATAAGACAAATCGAGAGTATTGCTCAAACGAGCGATACTCTCGATGTTAGCAAGTAAAAAAGGAAAGAGAGAAGTTTTGACTCACTTGTAATGCCCTCCAGTGCCCTCTTTGTCCTGCTGATGCCCTCCTGCACTTGGTTCGAATGAGTCAGAGGGAGGGAAGGGGAGGAGGAGAGTGGTGGTGATCGAGACAGTGAGATAAACTTCGATGTGCATTTCATACTTCAGCCACTGAACGCGCGCGAGTTCAAATGATTTGAGCATTGTAAATCAAATAAATTAGCTATAATTCTGAAAAAAAAGAGGGGGTTGAATGCATTAATTATGTGCTACTGTATGTGCTATGTGTCTATTTACTGTACTCTATGCTACTGGACAGAGGAAGGGACTTAGTGAAGTCCACCGCTAGTCTTGGGCGCATCTTCTGGCAATCTCCGGAAGCCAAATTTGGAGCTCCGCAATGCGCTGGTGATATAAGACCTGCATGACATGCGACTCCTCTTTCTACTCAACCACTATCATCCCTTGTCGTCTTCCTTTTTTGACTGCCTCAACAGTTTTCTTAGTGGTTTAGTGGTAAGCTGTATCATCTTTTGTAATTGTGTCCTTATACTAATGTGTAAACTTTTGTAGACTTTTATTTGTGATTTTCTTATCTTTGAGTAAGTGCTTTCATAATTATTGTTGATCATCACTAATGATTATTTATGTAGTAGTTCATTTTCGCTTTTTTCACATACTAGATGAGTATATAACCTAGGATGTTTTAAGAAGTACGTCATGTTTCTTTTGTAGCTTAGTTCAGCAATGTTCTCTATTAGGGTTTCTATTTGAAATATAATAAAATCATCTTTATTTTCTTGTGTTTGAATGATATGAGGTACAATAAGGCTTTTGAGCCTATGAAATGCTTGAGATGTTGTTATGAATTTATATAATATTGATATTTTTTTCAGGTAAATGTGTGGCAATTGCCACAAAATTACCACAAACTGGACTATCTAGGCAGACACTAGTCACCCTAATGTAATAGGCCACCAGAAGATAATTGAGCTCCATTTATGATCTAATAACTGTGCTAAAAAATACTGATGTTAACCAATTGCCACAATAATCACATTTGAGACCCAATTTTTCCCAACTGGTGGCAATTGCCACACATTGGCAGCAATTGGGGCCCAATTAACACCCGGGCTGAGGAAAGTGGGGGCCCAAGCCTGACTGCCAGGCTCGGGTCAGGCTTGGGTTAGGCTCGGGCTTGAGCCCGGGCTTTGAGCAGCAAGCACTATATGGCGCAGATTGCGGTCTGTAGGAGGCTGTTGTGCCCGGCTGAGCCACGAACAATGTCACGTGTGAGGTTCGGTGCACCATGACAGAGGCCTGCAGTGAGCTGCGATGCAGGCACGACTGCCACAATTGTTGGTGATGCGAGATGCAAGTCGCGGGGGGGAAGAGGTCGAGCAGCGATGAGAAGGGGTCTGGAGTACCAGCATTGCTGGGGAGCATGAGTAGCTGCAAGGAGAGCTGTTGGTGAGTTTTCGCCCGACTCTCACTTGTTTTGCATCCTCACCTGTCGGGATTTTAGATGCTCGCCTTACGAGTGTGCTGCCCCATCTCGTGCCAGTCTGCTGTCTCCATCGCCCGGTGCTTGTGTTGGGCCCACCTTGAAACACGACGCACCAATGACAAGGCAAAGGCGTGCTGGGCTGCGCACAGCTTGCACGGTGACGTTGTTGGCGTTGCCCCGACGATGACACCAATAGCGCGCCCTTCGAATGGTCATGTTCGCTCATCGCAGGGGCCTGAACCCTGGAATTTTTGAAGTGAGGAACACTGTTCTCGAGACCCTGCGTAAGTACCCTTTGCACTCGGTTAATCTATGCTGGAAGCACTTACCAGTGAGCGCATGATTGCATACCAGGCTGTGCCTAGCTTGCGCAGTGACAACATCAGTGTCAAGCCAACGCCGATGCTGATAGCGTGTCCTTCAGACGCGTAGGGTCTTGGTATGAGACTATGCCCTTCAGGCCCTTTGCATTCCATACTCTCGATGCCCCGGCGGCAACGGCGGCATAATTCTGTGCTCATTTGATACTAATGCATGCTCATTGGTTGCGTGCATGAAATTACTCCGAAAGCCCAGGCTTTCGGGTCAGGCTTGGGCTTTGAGAGAGTGAAGCCTGAGCCCAAAGCCTAGGCTTCACACTGCAGTGGGCTGGGCTGGGCTGGGCTAATTTGGGCCTGGCTTGGGCTGGCTTGGGCTCTCGAGCCCGGCCTGGCAAAACACTAAACACAGAGAGTATCGCTTGTTTTTCGAGCGATACTCTCCATTCCCTCCTTTTGACCCTCCCCAACATCTGAAAAATCTGAATTTTATATAGCTGCCAGCCAGTGCTATGCCTGGTTTCATAGTGCTATGATTTCTATGTAGTTTGGCCACACAGCTATACAGGACTATGGTAGCTATCATAGCTATCATAGTCATAGGTGATGGGTATGTAGCATTACATAGTAATAGGACATTACTATGCCTGCTATGTAACTTATGTATATTCAGTTTCCCTCTATGTATGCTATAGATGCTATGTTCCATACAGAGCTTCATAAGGTTGCTATGGACATTCAAGCTGCTATAGCATCTCCAGTTGATATAGAGCCTATGATTTCGAGCAGTACAACAATAAGATAGTAATTACATGAGATAGCACTGTTACAGTATACTACATATGAAGTACAGTGCTGCGAGACCGGTGCGTGTGCGGTGTGAGACGGGCACGGGACGGGCGCGAGCGGGACAGGCGCGGGACGGGCACGAGCGGAACAGGCGCGGGACAGGCGCGAGCGGGACAGGCGCAGGACGGGGAGATGGGCACCGGGTGCAGGATGGGCGGGAGCGCAGCGGGCGGGCGGGGTGTTGCGTTTGTGGGCAGACGTGGCCCGTGCCCGTGCCCGTTGGCCGCGTCATAGACGGGTTCCCCGCATCGTCAACGGGCTGCCCGCGTCACCGATGGGCTGCCCATGTCGTCGATGGGCTGGCCGCGTTGTTGACGGGCTGCCCATGTCGTTGACGGGCAGCCTGCGTCGTCCAGGGACAGCCCACGTCGTCCAGGGGCAGCCCACGTCGTCGACGCGTCGTCCACGGGCAGCCCACGTCGTCGACGCGTCGTCCACGGACAGCCCGTGTCGTCGACGCATCATCCACAGAGCCCGTCGACGGACTGCCTGCGTCGTCGACAACACGGGCAGCGTCCGCGGGCTGCGGCTGGCTGCATCGTCCGTGGGCTGGCTGCATCGTCCGTGGGCTGCTCGTGTCGTCGACGGGCTGCCCGTGCTGTCGACGGGCTGCCCATGCTGTCGACGGGCTGCCCATGCCGTCGACAGGCTGCCCGTGCCGTCCACGGGCTGCCTGCCCCTGAACGGGCTACTTGCCGTCGATGGGCTGCCTGCGCTGTCGACAACACGTGCAGCGCCCGCGGGCTGCCCGTGTCGTCCGTGTGCTGCCCGTGTCGGCGACGGGCTGTGGGTGTTGTGCGCTGGCTGCCCGTGTCATGGGCAGGATGGAGGGTGTGGGCTGCGGGTGTAGTCGACGGGGTGGTGAACAGGCGAACGGGCGCGGAGTGGCGCGCAGAACAGGGCGCGAGGCGTCGGAGGGGGAACGGTGTGGGTTGGCGAGAGGAAATGAAAAACGAGTACCACTCGCCGATGAGTGGTACTCTCGAGATCAGTACAATACACACAAAATAGAATACTATTTTGACTTACCTTGGGCCCCTGAGCTCCCACCGGATACCGCGACGATGAGGGCGATGGAAGACAAGATGAGGAAGGCGAGTTGGGTAAGTACTAGAGACGAACGACGCGACTTCGGTGCTCCAGCCACCAAACGCGCGAGTTCGAACGGTTCCAAACGTAGTAAATCAAATCAAAACATTCAAATTACAGAAAAAAACATGAAGCTATATTCTCGCCGGAACAATACATTGTATGTGCTACATAGCTATCTAATGTATTGTACACTACTGGGCAGCGGACATCAGTTAGTGGAATCTGCGCCTTAGCCTCTGGCGCGACGCGTCCGGCAGCGCCTGGCAGCGACAATTAGGGCTCCGCCGGACAAACCCGCGCTCACCTATATAACGCGCGCACAACGCGCGTCCTCTCTCTCTCCCCAACCCCCACCATCTCTCGTCTTCCACTCGTTGTCCACTTGTTCCATGGCCTCTAGTGTTCGGTAAGTCAACTCTTTTATTTCTTTGTTGATGCTAATGTTCTTAACCTTATAGATTACTTTGTTTTGCTTTTCTTATTATAGTTTGTTATCTTTGGGTGATTCTTATGTTTTTCTCTTATGTTTTGTAGCTTATATATTTCGATGTTTTTTTTTTGTAGTACTGTCTTTCTTTTCTATGTTATCTATCTTTGTAGATGTTGTACCCATATGCTTTTTTATTATGTGTTGGTTAAATGTACTCTAGTAATAACTTATCTTATCATGAAATATAGTGCTGTTCAAACAGTATACAAAATTTGTGTTTTTTTTTGTGATAAAATAAATCATTTTTGAAACATCACTTCTATAAGCTAATCAGGCTTTATAGCAAGCAAAATTTTATGTAGTTTTGATAGTATTTGTATTTTGGATAGATGTACCAAAACTATCTATCAAATATAGCCTATATCAATGGCATAGTTCTGATAGCCTTGATAGACAGACACACTATGGTAGTTGCATAGTTAGCTGTTATACTTATCATAGCACTCCATAGCATTCCATAGCACTGCCTCTCAGCTCCATAGCACTCCATACATCAGGAAAAGAGGAAATCTCTGACTGGTCTGACCATCTGATTCTTGTCTGAGAGGTCTGATCAGGTCCATTTGTCTGACTCATACATGAACAAAATAGTGTATAGATCATTTTTCAAAATTAGAAGAATATTAGATGCAGTCAGACCTATCAGATACTTAAAAATCTGTTAGATGAAGGGCATTTTGTCAGACATTCAATAAAAGTCAGACAATTGTTACATTCAGATAAGATCAGGTAGGTCTCTATCGTCCAGATGCTTCCAGATATATCAGATTCTTGGACTTTGATCAGATATAGGTACATTTTTCAGACATTGGATAATAGTCAGATGTCTACTACTTTTCTGAGACAATCAGATAGGCACCTATCATTCAGATGCTTTTAGACATATCAGACCTCGAAACATTTATCAGATGTAAACTTTCCTGTCAGATGCTCAATATAAGTCAGACAAGTACTACTTTTCAGACCAAGTCAGATAGGTCCCTATCGTCCAAATGCTTCTACATATATCAGACCTTGGAACATTTATCAGATGCAAATCATCCTGTTAGATACTCAATATAAGTCAGACAAGTACCATGTTTCAGACCAAGTTAGGTAGGTCCCTATCGTCCAGATGCTTCTAGATATGTCAGACTATTGGATTTTTATCAGATGCAAGTGATCCTATCAGACTTTGAATGAATGTCAGACATTTGCTATTTTTCAGACAATGTCAGGTAGGTTCCTATCATCCAGATGCTTCTAGATGTATGAGACTTTGAAACTTTGATCAGATGTCAATAACTCTATCAGATGTTGAATGGAGGTCAGACAATTGCTGCTGATCAGACAAAGTCAGGTAAGTCTCTATCATCCAGATACTTTCAGACATCTCAGACATTTGAACTTTCTTTAGATGGAATTGATTTTTCAGACATCCAATAAAAGTCAGGCCTTTCAATCATGGGGATTGGCATCTCAGAGGTGCACTTTTGGCCTAGCAAATACACCTTCCAGCAAAATTTTCTGTCTGTTGTGGTCACATGCTGGGGCTGGTGAATGAAAATATTCACCAGGCAGGTCACAGTCACAAGGGGGTGGCAAACCATTCGAAATGGTACAGCACTACTCTATTTTTCAATTATTTTGATCTTAAGTTGGATAGTTACAAAAATAAAGTAAGCTGACTGGCATACTTACATGAGTTGTATACAAGAAAGCACTTAAGAGTCATAGGTAGCAGTGCAGATTACAAAAGCATGCGGACAATACGAACAGCATGCAAAAGGTATGGATGGCGCGAAGGGTGTGTATTGTGCACAGACAGCGCAGATAGCAAGCGCATGGCGCAGACAGCGCGCATGGAGCGCAGAGGGCGCACCTATGCGCACGAGCGGTGCGTGGAGGGTGCGCGTGTGGCACGTGAATCACGCATGAATCGTGCAGAGGGCGCGCAGACTGCACATGGAAGGCGCGTGAAGGGTGCGAATGACGCGCGAAGGGTGCGGATGCCGCCGGGAGGGCGCAGAGTCAGAGACGACATGCAGAACATGCAGGAGGCATGGGGCAGAGGGCACGAGGGGCGGAGAGCTCGAGCTCTTGCGATTCGTTCTTGTCGCAGAGCTGAACTCGGGGCCGCTGGTGTGCGAGGACGAACATAGACAGCGAGAACGAGCCTGTCGGGGTTCAATCTCATGGTGCTTGACCTAGATCCGAGGCTTCTGGGGTGTAGCAGAGTCTGCACGAGGCGCGGAAGCCATGCACGCGATGTGACGGCCAACACAGATGCCATGTTCGACACGCACGGGACCGTACCCATGGCGGCGAGGCCAGCATGCAACGAAGGACTCCATCCACAACATGGCGTAGCTACACGCGAGGCGTCCGTCCCGTGCACGATGTGGCTGCACTGCAGGCAGGGTGTCGGTGTCGCGTGCATCCGCATGGACCCGTGCGCAAAGGGCTGAGCCTTGCGCAATATGCGAATGCCATGCACGACACGGCTGAACCACGCCGGCAACGGCGAGCCACACGTGCGATGGCAAAGCCGTGCACAACACGCGCAGCCACGTGATGCTAGGCACATTCCTGTGGGTCCAAGTGCGGGCGTGTGGACAACGGCGGCGGCGCGCTGAACATGGGGCGGAGGAAATGGGGGATGCACGGGAATGTGATATGAGCGAGGCGGGGTGTATGGTGCGGGGCACGGGAGAGTCAGTGGTGGGATGTGGGCGTTGACATACAACACTAGATAAGTAGTATTGCTCGGTATCGAGAGATACTACCGAGTTAGCACGACTGACAGAGATTAAAAAGTGTCGTTACTTGCCTTGAAGCGAGAACGAGTCCATTGGGGCTCGTCCTTGCGATCCTCGGGCTGAATCGAAGTCAGCATGCAGCAGGGCATGTGGAGGCCCTGCCACGTGTGGCGGGGAATGTTAGAGCCATGCGTGCAACGGTGGGACCGTGCACTGCACAGCGTGGCCGCACGTGAGGCGTGGATAGTGTGTAGGTCCGCGCGGGGTCGCGTGCGAGATGGCGGAGGCGGGCGGGCAGTGCACAGTGCGCAGAGAAATGGAAAGTGTTGTTCGATATCGAGCAAAGAAACTCCCCGAATTAGCACAATAGACAGATATATAACAACTGTTTTTGCTCACCTTATGCCCTACAGCATCCAGTAATCATTCTGGCTTTGAAAGAGCGAGGCGTGCATACTATGTGTCAATCCGTGCGGGTCCGCGTGTGAGATGGCGAGGCCCTGCGATCCATCCGGCGTCGTGCGGAGTCATGTGGAAGAAGGCGCAGGCAGGCAGGGAGTGCGCTGAGGCGTGAGACGGACCGCGCGGGAGACGGGGTATGGGAGAGGCACGGTTTTGGGCACGGAATGCGGCGGTGTCGGGGTGCGGGGTGTGGTCGTTGAAGCAGCACAGAAAATGGGGAGTACTGCTCGAAAACGAGCAGTACTCCCCGGATTAGCACAATACGCAATCTAAGAACAATGAATTTGACTCACCTAGGCTTCCAGAAAGCCTCTCGTGCCTCCAATTTCTCCCCCCGACCTTTGAGTACACGAGCACCGGCAGAACACACGCGCAGCCACGCATAAAGCATGGGCGCTCTGCGAGGTCGTGCGAGGTCGTTCGGGTAATAGCTGGGGCGTTCGGATGGGTCACAGCCTGTGATCTAGTGAGTACTGCTCGATAGCGAGCAGTACTCCGAGTTAGCACGATAGAGGAAATAATAACAAATTGATTTGCTTACCATGTACTCCTGGCAGGACCACGCATGACACGCATAGCACCTACGCTTCGTGGGTGTGCCGTGCATGGCCGTGCGGGCAATATGAGAGGGACGTGCGGGGCGTGCGTGAGACAGAGCCCGTGGGAGAGGTGGAACACGCGCAGGGAACGGGGCATAGGGACGGCGGCGTACCAGCATATCGTACGGGAGCATTGACGTGAGGGGTTTGCAAGGCACGGGATAGGCGATGGAGGGGGCGGGGCAGAGAAACGGGGAGTATTGCTCGATAATGAGCAATACTCCCCAAGTTAGCACGATAAACAAGAAAGAATGACTATCTACTCACCATACACTCCCTTCCCCTTCAATAAGCCCGTTCGGCCTTCCAACTCGAGCCTCCGGCCTTCGAATTAATGTCAGAGAATGCGAAAATGGTGAGTGCTGCTCGTTTTCGAGTCGAAAACGAACAGTACTCCCGGGTTAGTACAATAGATGATACAAAAAAATAGTGTTTTACTTACCTAGACCTCCGGTAATGCCCTCTGGCCTTCAAGCCGTCAATTCGGCCGTCAATTCGTTCGTAGAAGGATGAGGAGGGGAGTTCGAACACGAGGAGATAAGTAGGTACGATCGACTTCAACGTTCAACGAATGTTTTGCCGGCAGCCACCGGCCCGACCGGCAATCCCCGACCGGCAATCCCCGGCGACGCGCGTTCGAGTTCCCCAACGTGTCGACTTCTGACTTCACGTTTTTACTCCTACATACTCCCGTATTTCACGTTACTAGCTGCAGTCGCTAGCCTCCCCATCTCCTCTCTATTTCTCTGTCTCTTGTCATACATATCGAAAGGCCGGGAGAGTGTTCTGGGACTTACTGGGCCCAAGGTGAGTAAAAAATGGCTTTTATTTCATGTCAACTCGTACTAACAGAGAGGAACACTCTTTTTCGAGTGTTCCTCTCAACTTTATCTATTCCCGCCGCCCCTCGTTCCATCCCACTGTCCTTCTCAGTGGCACTGGGTATCAAGGTAAGTAGTAGCACGGGTTTATCCGCATTGTCATGTGCTAACTACGAGAGTATCGCTCGTTTTCGAGTGATGCTCTCCATTCTCTTCGTTCTCTTTCCCCCCCGGCTCTCCTTTTCACTGCCGTTGTCGGCCCCAACATGACGTGCACAGCCTCAACAGCACCACTGCGTGTGAGAATGCCATGTCACTATGCATGCGCAGGCCATACAGCCTGGTGTGCATACCAGTGTCATGTGTATGGGTATCTATTGAAGGTGAGTAACATTGATCGTTTCCATGGCTCTCACGTACTAACAAAACTTTTTTCTATTCACTCTCTGCCCCCATGCCACCTATGATAGTACTTTGCGCGTGGCTACAACGCTAGTTGCATAAGAGCAATTGCATGCACAATATCAGCAGCCCCTGCGATGCCACATGTGCGTGCATGCTGTGCATGCAGTCCCGTAGGATGTTAAAGTGAGTAATCTTATTTTCCTGCTGACTGTTCCATATTGTCTAAGATATGAAGGTGTGTTGATCCTCCTGGGCTTTGTGGGTATGCAATCTGTGTGGGACAGAAAACATGTGCATGTGCTTATTGTATCTCTTCATGACTAGGCTAATGCATATATTATAGTCTCTTTGTTGCTGCAATCTGTAGTATACATAGGGCTAACCCCATTTTTGTCTTGCTCTGAGTCTTGCCCTACTCTTAGTGTTCTGAATAGCATAATAATTATGGTTGTCCTAACATGGATTGTTTGAACTCTAGTCTGAGGTTGACCTGGTTTAAGTCTGATCTGAAATTATGTTCTGATGTATTTCTGACTTTTGGATATGGACTGACTTTATATTTTTTGTCTGTGTGGCTTCTGCTTCTGAGATGCAATGTCTGACTATCAGATCAAATCTGCCTTCAGATCAGATCTGCCTTCCAGACAAGATCTGATACTCCAACAATTGTCTGCTACCTTGATAGCTGTCTGACACCCAGATAACTATCTGACTCTTAGACCTATCTGACATTCAGATGACTATCTGAGACCCAGATGGCTGTCTGAGACCTAGATAGCTGTCTGAGACCCAGATGGCTATCTAAAATCAGACACTTTTGTCTGAAACACACTGGACGATAGGGGCCTACCTGACTTGTCTGATTGTCTGACTGTCTGAATCAGATGAGATTAGATACAATCAGATATCAATCAGAGATTTCCAGGTTTACTGATGTAGCACCTCCCTTTGGCTATGTGGGCTAGGGAGTAAAGGGCAGTGCTATAGAACTATGAAATCTATGTAGACTTCATAGAACTATGTACCACTTGCAAATTTTTCAGATGAACTCATATACATCATGCCCATGGCCTGCAAGTAGTTTGGTGCACATGGCAACAACATGCATGTGTGCACTGTCGGCGATGCACATGGTACGTCACTGCCCCCCTGTCGCACACCCTCCGCACCCATCTGTCTACTCACCACCCCATTGACGATACCAGTGGCCCACCGGCAACCCGCCCATCCTGCCCACGACACCCGCAGCCAGCCCACAATGTCACCAGCCCCTCGACTCGGACACGCGCAGCCTGTTGATGACACGGACAACTCATTGACGAGGCAGCGGGCAGCCCATCTGACAACACATGCAACTTGTTGTTGACGAGACATGCAGCTCATTGCTAATGATGGCAGCAGCCCAATGATGACGGTGATGGCGGCAACCCAATGATGACAACGACGATAGCAATCTGACGATGATGACAATGACGGCAGCTCAACGATGACGATAACAACGGCAGCAGCAGCCTGCCTGCCTATCATGCTCATGTCCGTATGCTCATGCCTGTGCCCCATGTCCGTGTGCTCACGTCTGTGCCCCATTCCCATCTCTCTGTCCTGCTCTCGTCGTGCCTGTCCCATTCCTGTTGTGCCTGTCCCGTGCCCATCCCACACACATGTGCTTGTGCCCATGCCCTATGCCTACGTGCTCATGCTCGCGCTCATGCCTTGCACCCATCTCCTCTTTTTGTGCCTGTCTTGCACTGCTTGCATACCTCTGGCACCTATCTTGGTATCATACTTTGTATGTAGTATATTGTAGTAGCTATCTCATGTAATTACCATCTTATTGTTGTAATACATTACAATGCTCGAAATCATAGGCTTTTTTTCAACTGAAGATGTTATAGCAGCTTGTGTGTCCATAGCAATGTTATCAAGCTCTGTATGGAATATAGTTTCTATAGCATACATAGAGAAATACTAGATATACATAAGTTACATAGCAGGCATAGTAGCATCCTATTACTATGTAATGCTACATACCCATCACCCATGACTATGATAGCTATTATAGCTACTATAGTTCTGTATAGATGTGTGGCCCAACTACATAGAAGCCATAGCACTATGAAACCAGGCATAGCAGTGGCTGGCAGCTATATAAAATTCAGATTTTTTAGATGTTGCTCCTGTCATCAAGTTTACCTCCCTATGCACACTATTCGCACTTGCTGCCAAGGAGGATCTCAAAAACCACCAGATGGACGTCAAAACTGTATACCTAAACAGTGAGCCCGATGAGAAGATTTACCTTGAGCCATCTGCAGGATTCGGTGTGCCCAAAGGCAAGGTCTGGAAAACATCAAGTCAGTCTATGGGCTAAAGCAGGCTGGTCAGATGTGGTACTTACATGTCAAGCACGAATTCGAGAAACTCAGATACACATGCATTGACTCTGACCACTCGTTCTTTACAAAGTGGGCTCATGAAGATGGCACTATCCTCTACACTGCCATCTATGTTGATGACATCATCCTTGCCTCCAATTCGATGGATGCACTCTTTGAGGCTAAGGAGGCACTCAAATGCCTATTTAACATGTTGGATTTGGGCAAGGTGTACTGGGTTCTCGGACTCGAAATCATCCATGACCAAAATGCACACACAATTGCACTCTCGCAGTGCTGATATGTTGAGGAGATCCTCGAACGTGTGGGCTACTCGGGTGCATGCCTCATCACAATTCTAGCACTTGCAAATGAGCATATGGCGAAAGTTGACCCACCCAAGGTCAATGTCCTCACGTACTAGTAAAGCAGCATTGGCTCGCTAATGTATGCTATGCTGGGGACACGCCCAGACCTTGCGTACACTGTTGGTGTGCTGAGCCAGTACACAGCAAAGCCAGAAGAGGCTCACCAGCACACACTTTGTGCGTTCAAGTACCTTTGAGGCACTACTGATTATTAGCTAGTCTTTGATGGGAAAGAGCCATAGGAACTCACCAGATATGTGGATGCTGATGTGAACGACAGGTGTTCCATTTTTGGATACACTTTCCTATTGGCTGGAGGAGCGGTCAGCTGGAGCTTGAAGAAGCAGAACATGACCACATTATCTAGCACTGAGGCTGAATATATTGCAGGCATGCATGCAGCGAAAGAAGCCACATGGCTATGCACGTTCTTGGCTGAAATTGGATGGCCATACAAGGCAGCAATGCCCCTCCTCATGAACAACCAATCAGTGATGGTGATCCCACTCAACCAGTGCAGTGCATGCCTTTAGCCTTCAAAAATTTGTCATGCTTGGCCTTGACCAAGCCCTTCGTGAGTACATCTGCGACCTGGTCACCCATAGGTACGTACTGCAAATCAATTGCCCCCGCCTCCACCTTCTCCCTTAAGAAGTGGTAACACACGTCGATGTGCTTTGTTTGCATGCATGTTGTAGTAAAGAGTCAACAGCGTGTGATGCATCAGGATCATGTGACAAAATGAGACCGCCATACTTACCTTACAAAAAAATTCCCCTTTCTCTTTTTCTCAGTACTCTATCTGAAATACTGAGGTCAGTACTTACTACTATATCTTTGCTTCATTCCAAAGCTGATTTGACCTGTAAAGTACATTCATTTATTTTTTGCAGGTATTTACTTACAGCTCACATCAGGAATCTTACAAACTTTCTGCAGCATCTTATCTTGTCTGACTCTGTCTGATCACCTTATAAATCTACAAATTAGGTCATTTCTGATTACAAACAGTGTCAGACAAGTCAGATAAAGTTAGATTACATCAGATATGTATTTACAACGAGATTTTAAATATCTCCCAGACTTTTTGCTGTTAGACAGGTCAAGCAGGTATGATCTTCTAGATATAGTCAGATTCTAGATGTTCATCAGATTTTTCATTGTCAGACAAGTCAGATAGGTGTAATCTTGCCAGATTTTGTTAGATTCTAGATCTTCATCAGATTATTTACTATCAGATAAGTCAGACAGGTGTAATCCTTTTAGGTACAATCAGATTCTAGGTCTTTCTCAGGTTTTCTATTATCAGACAAGCCAGACAGGTGTAATTTCACAGATATAATCAGATTTTATGTTTTCTTCAGATTGTTTGTATCAGTCAAACAAGTCAAAAAAGTGTGATCTTTTTAGATAAATTCTAATTGTATATGTATGTCAGATTTTTACTTATAATCAGATCTTACTCAGTAGAGATTATTATACCACCCAAAATTTGAAGTTATATTGTACTTCTATCACTATATACAAAAGACTAGAAAGCAATCTCAAAGGCATGATAGTCAGAGTATCTGTTAACATGGAAACAATCAAAAGTATCAAGGGAATTACGATTCCTTAGAATCGTTTACTCTATACCAGGTTTTCATATTGAAAACGACACCTCAAACGACCACTACCCCCATTTGGCAGTTGGCTTATCTAACTGCAAGATCACTGATCTGATGAGTTTGCAGGTTCAATTCCAGCTCTGGTCGGACTTTTGTATACATTTGATTTAATGTAACTTGATCAGTTCTCAACCAATTCACCCTCTCTCAAATGCATCTGAATCTACTCATTTATTGCTTTCTAGCAGTATTTTTTGCATCATGATCCATACAGAACTCACAGAGTACAATGAATTCCTACATTTTCCCCCTGCAATAGTTGAACTTGAGCTAACACAATCTATTCTCCACCGATTTACTAGTTTTTAAATATGTCTAAAGCTATCTATCATAGCTAGGGATGGACACAAGTCAGAGTCACCTGTGGGTCAGTACAGGTATAGGTATCTGATCCGCAGATCTGGATCATCCGATGGCTGATACCTGTCCAGATCCAGGTCACAGCCTTGCGAAATTTTGCCGACCCGTGAGTTACCTGCAAGTGACCTGTGGTCAAGCTCATTTCTTTCTAGAATTGTTCCCAAGGTATATACTTGATATTCTGTACATACTCAGTACATGAAGTTTCTAACCTACACATGATCACTGCACTGCACCACACCTTGACCAACAAGGTAGCACATGCATGCTGCGTCGTACGTTGCTTGCTTTATGCGCCACTCGTGCCGAGCACAGGTTTGCTTGCGATGCATCTACGCCTTGCACGTGCAGCATCTGAGAAAAACACCAGTGGTATATAGTGCTATATGGCCTACATAGCTTTGATAGGTCCATAGGAGTCCCCTTTTCTTCATAGCCCCTCCATAGCAGCAGGGCAATCTACATAGGGCTACATAGCTATCATAGTGTAGGGCATTAGCTATCATAGCTATCATAGCTACCATAGCATAGGGTATAAGATATCATAGTTGTCATAGCTATTATAATATAAGATAGCTATAGAAGCTATGCCAGCTATATGCTATATCTCCATTAGTATATGATATCTAGCTAGTAGGACTCCTATTGATCCTATGTCATCTTTATCAAGTATGCTCATGCAACATGTAATTAGTAATATATTGTAGGCCCAATCGACATATATCTTCAAGTCACAAACATCAAAAATCTCAATTGTAATAATTTTATTGCATGCAATTACTAAAACTACAAAGACTACAAGATAACTACAAAAATAACAAACTTACAATGACTATTAAAAACAAATAAAAATATATATATAATATTAGTACTAAATAATAACAAAGACAGCACATAAAACCTTAACAAAAAAAGCGAAAACCTACAAGACAGTTTGAAGACATCAGTGTAGAAAAGCTTACTTAGTAGAGCTACTACAATAGGATGGTAATAAGTATGAAGACATCAATAGTTATAAGAACACTAGAAAGAAAAAAAAAGGCTTACCATAAACAATAGAGATGTCAATGACAACCAGCGAGCGAAGGACGACGACAGCGAGCGAAGGACGACGACAGCGAGCGAAGGACGACTACGAGCAAGCAAACGACGACGACGAGCGAGCAAACAACGACGACGACGACGACAAACGCGTCGACGTGGCAAGAGATGGTGGGGTTAAAGAGCAAGAGGCAAGGCGCGTCGTGCGAGCCTTATATACGAATCCCGGGCGAAGCCGAGATTCGCGGCTGCCGGGCATTGCCGAGCGCCGCATCAGAGACTAGGCATTAGATTCTGTTATCTTAACCCTGCTGCTCGGTGACATACTGTACAATTAATATAGAACTGTCTCATGTAGTCAGTGTAGATACATTATCTGTACGTGTTGTTTTTTTCTTGTATTTTCTGCCGTTTTATTTGATTTGTTACGTCTCTTCGAGCTTTCGGTGGCTGAAGCCCCGAGTTAACGCGTCGGGACTTACTCCTTCTCACCCCACTTACCCTCACTCTGCCTCCTCCTCCCTGCTCCTTCCCTCCCTTCCTTTTTTCCCTCCTCTGTTCATTTTCAACACAGCCGGGGTGGACTAGCAGCAGGAGAAAGGGCTATAGGTGAGTAAAAAAAAGGTTTTGTTATCATCTTTTCGTACTAACCAAGGGTGTCGCTCGTTTTCGAGCGACACTCATTCTTTCGATACCCCACGCCCTCCATCGACGCCCTCATCGCTCCCATGGCCCATCCCACGTCCCCTCCGCCTCCTTCGGCTACACCCCACCTCCGCCTTCCCGACGACGCCGCCAACACCTCCGGTTGCCCCCGCGCAATCCTAACACCCCGCGCCCGATGTGCACCCACGCCCGAATCACCCGGCCACGGAGTCCGCCCGCCCGCTGTGACGCACCGTCTGCGTGCCGTCAACGACGTGCGCACGGGCCACGTCACCGCCCCTCGACGTCTGCGTGTCCGTGCGTGCGCACGGCCCCGCCAGCGCACACACGGCCAGCGGATGCCCACAGCCGCGCGCGGATGCTCGTACGCGCGGTGTGCGCGCGACCCGGCGGCGGGCACGCACATCGCGCGTGGCCGTGCGCAGGCGTGCCGCAGCCCGACGCCTCGCACGCGGGCCGCGCACCCTCCCGCACCCGCGCCCCGCGCCGCCCTCCCACATATCGCCTCTGCGCCTCATGCGCAGGTTTACCGCGCTCGTGCACGGGCCCGCAGCAGGGCAACGACGTCCCATCGCGCACGGCCTCCGCGCCCCGTCACGGCCTCCTGCGCCTCGCGCATGGGCCAGGCGCTTCGTGTCGCACACGCCCGCCGCGCTGATGCGTATGCCCGCCGCATGGCATATGTCCGCCAGTGCGCCGCGCCTCGTGTGTGTGCCCGCCGCGTCGTGCCTGCCCCAGCGCGCGCCTGCGCCCGCTCGCTCTCACACGCCCCGGATGGTGTGCGCCTCCCGACGCACGCGGAAGACCCGCCGTCACGCGCCCGGGGTACCCACCCCGGCGACTGCAGCGAACCCGCCGGCGCGCACGTACGGCCACGCCTGCGCATGCGCCGTCTCGCACGGGCCCCCGCCACGCACGACCGAGGACAATGCCCCGCCGCACGCCCTCACGCCTCGCCCTCAGGCGACCCGTGCCAGCTCCCGCACGGTTCCAAGCCCCACCCCCACGTGATTGCGTCGCCCTGCGCACAGCCACGCCAGCTTGCGCATGGCCGCGCACGACTCGTACACCGCGCCCCGCCCCACGCATAACAGGTGCGCCGACGCCGCGTCCCGCACACGGTCGCCTTGCCCCGATCCGCCCCGCGCATAACACGTGCGCCGACGCCTCGCCCTGCCCACGCGCATACGACCATGCGCGCATGACCGCGTCACATCGCGCACGGCCCCACGACCGCCCTGCCGCCTTAGTCAGATAGTGTTAGATTTTGTAGTTTCGTTGTCCTGTTTTAGTCTACTCTTGAATATAATAAAATTTTGACTTAAATGTCTTGACTATCTAGGTGGCTTATTGTAAGGACTATAGCAGCTATAGTTTCCCTTGGTAAGTATCATAGTCCTATGTATATAACACCCCTAGCTATAGAGGCTATGGCACCCTATGTATTTAACACTTCATGCTATGGAGGCTATTATAGTCCCCATAGCTCCCCATAGCTGAATAGTTCAACTTCATAGCCCTCATAGCTCACTGATAGGACCCATAATAGCACTTGCTGCTATATAAAAATCCTTTTTCTCAGATGAGGCTTCTTGCTCAGCAAGTACACAAGCACATGCGTGTGCTGCACAAAATTGCACAAACATGCTCTGGCAAGCGCACTCACCTGCAAAGCACGTCGGGGCTGCTGTTGCAGTTGGAGCCTGGCAATCCGACAGGTCGTACCAGAGATAAGGACGGCGAGGCATGGCGGGAAGCATGTAGCGAGCGTAGGCGGGGCGTGCGGCACACGGTGAGCGCGGGCAATGCGGGCAGCGAGTGCGAGGCACACAGTCGAGGTATGCGCTCCTGCGCTGGCTCGAATGCACATTGTCTCAGGTATGTGAAGCCCATGAACGGGCATCTGCGCACTGTCGGAGGGGATGTGGGAGGCTGAGAAGGACGTCGAGTCATGGACACGGGCCTGCATAAGCACACTGCTGGATGTCAGCATGTGCAGCCCTGCGCAGGTGACCGAATGTTGAGTGAGCCTCGTTGCTACAGCACTGAGGCCCGAAAGGTAGGACCCCTGCATGCCAGTGTGAGAGCGCCGGTTGTGGGAGGTGAAGGTGGAGATGTGGGGTTGATGGTGATGACGGCGTTATAGCTACTAGGGGTGGTCGAACGCATAGATGTGTGGTGCGCGATAGATGAGGGTATCGAAGGGAAGTGGGATGTACCGGACTGTCAAAGAACAACGAAAGAAGTCATGCTCATTATCGAGCGACACTCCAGATATTAGTATGGTAGAATGAAAAGATATGTTGACAAGATGTACCTCAAACCCCTCAAGCCCCGATGCACTCTTCCTGCCGTCAAAATTGAGGGAAATGACGAACGAGCTCGTGAACTTCATCAGCCTTCCCGTCGCGCTCGCGCAGGAGATGTGAAGTACGCGGAGACGGACAGGCGCGGGTCGCGGAACGGCTGCGCGGGCCTGCATGGCGCGCCCATAGCGGGAAGTGCTTGCCCCGATGACGGCAAGTTCATGCTGTGGCTGGAGGTCGGCGTTGTCAAGCGTGAGCCACCGTGCATCGGTGAGCCAGCCAAGCACTGCAAAGTCGTCGATGGAGAAGTGGACAACTGCGCGGTCATCGGCAAAGACAGGATGGGACAGCAAGTAGTAATACTAAGGGAAACCGGTCGATTGACCTGCGAGTGACCCGTGATGTGACAGGTACTTGACCCGCGGCTCTGGATCACCTGGTGGCTGAAACCTGTGTGGATCTAGGTCAGCCCTCGAGGAGACTTGGAAACCCATGGGTTCGGATTCAGGTCACCTGCGAGTGCACTCGTATCAAACCCTAATCATAGCTTTCCAGCCATACCTTATGCATCCTGATCGGCTGAGAACTCACACAACACGGACTGTTTCTTTGTTTCTCTCTCCTAAAATGCTTGAACCCCCTCTAACTTGGTCAGTTCTCCACTGATTTACTCGTTGTCAACAGCATCAAAATCTACTTATTCATAGCTTTCCAGTCATACCTCATACATCCCAATTAGTTAACAACTCGCAGAACACGAATTGTTTCTGCATTTTCCCCCTGGGAACACTGATTGCTTTATAGCTCTGCAATGAAGCCATCAATCAACAAATGGTAAGTTGTGTCCAAACACATTAAGTCACACCTTGTCAATACAATTTAGAATTCCTAAATTGGATCACTGAAAGTAGCGATATTTTCCAGTTTATATGCCATATTAGCAAAAACAATTTTGTCTGCTATTTCAACAACCAATGATGCTATGGTGTTGCATACTATACTGTTAGAAAGCTATTGTAAGCCCAATTTCAGAAAGCCCTCATACATTGCAGTCGGTGCAATATTGAGAGAGCTATAAAGGAATTAGTACGCCACATCATCAAAGACATATGGTCAATAGCTTAGAATACCACTATGCTATCATAATATTTTCTGTACCATTTATGAACCTTGTTTGGCTAGACAATGTCTCCAATGTCTCACGGCCCACTTATGTATGCATGAATTGCCTGGACACCTAATTTACTGCACATAATGATTGTCTTATAGCTCTGCAACACAACTATCAATCAACAAATGGTAAATTGTATTGGACAGCAAATCATCATTGCTTTGTTCTAAAGCTCAGAATACAAAAACTGTATCACTGAAATCTCCTGTAAAAGCTGGTCTGTGGCTGATGTGGCTGATGTGGCTGATGATTACATAAGCAAAACTCAGTTTTGGAGATGGACAGATCCTTATCAATCCATATCATCTTCTGCTCTTGCTCTCTTGCTGCTCACTCTCTCAACTTCCACACCTCTAAACAATCTCAACATGACCACTACCATTGATCTCAACATCCCCATGCCATCTCTTCCAACAGAAGTCTGGACAAAAATCTGCAGATATCCTGATCTCCATGCCCCCACCATGCGTCTTGTCCACAGTCAGACATGGAGGACTATCCAGCTCACACCCAGTCATCTTCACATCAGTCATCCTGAAGATCTGGTTGGCTTTCTTGATCGGGTCAGTTGATTCTACTCTTTCAAAGCTTGTAAATTGACTTTGTTTGTCTAGGTCCAAACCCATCACACCATCCTCTCAGCCCACATTGTTTCTACCAACAGTGAAAACAGATACACTTATGGCAATGTCTGGACCATTGCTTTTCATGGTGGTTTCTTCTGGCACTATGACCTAGACACCATGCCACAGCTTTTACCATCAGCCCAAGCCATATTTGCCTTGCTGTCTACTCTGTCTTGCTTCGCCATTCGTCAGGATGATCTGGAGTGTGGAGAGATCGTGATAGTTGCAGAGATGTGTCAAGAGTTGGATAGCAGGAGAGCTGTCATAGTATGTCTCATTAACTTGCAAGATGAAATTGTTGAAGTGAGTCCCACCCCCTCTTACGTTGATATATTGGAATTCTGATTGTGTATTAGGACAGATTTCATCAGAACAACCCTTGGGATGATCTGGATGAATGGAAAGAAGTCATGTTGCTCTTTGGCAACATCAAACAACTCATCCTTTCCACCTTTTGGCTTTTCTCTCATTGGCCTGCAGATCATGATCTACCTGATGAAGATGAAGACTTGGATGAAGAGACGTTGCATACAAGCGAGATAGAAGAGGCAATGGTGACTGCTATGGCACATACCTTTCCAACAGTGCAATCCTTCCAGCTCAGGCAAAGAGGTGAATTTGAGTATCCATATGGTATGGGTATACTTCAATCTACAAAATCTCATACACAATGGGTGATAAGAAATGGTGAATGGAACCAATGTGCATGGTGGTCTGACACAGAGTACAAAGAATTCTATGATCACCTTGATCAGCCCCATTGATTATATTTTCCCTCAATTTTGTTTTGTATCTCCACTCTTTCTTAAAAATTTGTACTGTTTGGTATACACAATAGATTATGATAAAATGCCTGATGTATGTGCCATCAGAAACAATTTACAAATAGTTGAATATGTTCATACTTTACCAAGATAAACCACTATTCTTCCCGTCCTAGAGCTTTTGCGAGATAAGGGGGAAAACCAAAGCCACGTTCTCTAATATATTCATCATCAATTGCTTCTACTCACAGTAATCCAATCAGTTTGGTTGACTATCAGCTTTATGTACAAATATCACTCACGTCCACAATGACAGCCAGCAGGAAAATTCCAAGTCAGAGACTTGGCATCTTCATAAACCTTGTTCTCTATCTTGTTCGCTTTGTCAAAGCAAAAGCTGAGACAAGCAGAGTCGATAAAGCTTCGTGGGCTGTGAGCACAATACCAGGGCTTCTTCTGAACCTCTCGAGAATGAGGATGCATCACTTGCAGTTCATCTGCCTTGAAAGAAAAAATCTTGAACCCTCTTTCTTTGTACTTGTCCCCACACTTTTTTAGTGCATCTGCCAACCTCTCATTTCCCAAAAACTCCATCCTCATGCATCCAAATCCATTAAGGGTCCAGTTCGGATATGAGATCACAAACTCATCAGCACTGAAGTAATTCATGATAATGGTGCTCCAGAAGTTATGGATGGGAAGGAATGAATGTAGGTCAGATTCACAGACCACCAAATCAATGGAGGTTTTGCATTCAGGATGGTAAAGCTTGTGGACTCCTGTGATGTGCTGGATGTAGCCATGTGGATGGATATAATGGACAATCCTGTATCCTTCTTGGGTTTGCAGATAGTCCAGCATATTTCTGACCACTGATAGTGTGCAGTAGAGATCCATATCGCCTGGTGTCCAGTATGGGAGGTCGGTGGCGTGAAAAATGAGAAACAGAATAAGAGATCCAGAAACTACACTTCCAGTCTTTCTCAGCATGGTTCTAAAGGCATTTGGACTAGATAGATAAGTGGAAAGGGTAGATCGCCACAAATGAAGAAGGAAGATGTTAGTCATAGCTTGCCAGTACTGTGACGTGGATCTCAGCATGGATAAGGATTGAAAGCATGAGTACTGGAGAATGCTATAATGGACGTCTTTTGAAAGAGTTTGCAGAGACATGATGAACGATGTTCAAACAAGACTGTCAATCACCGAGTATCAGCAGTGATGTGGCAAAGCCTCAATTGCCATCACGTGATTGTAGCTGTGGCTATTAGTCCTTCGCCTGTTCCAACAGCTTTCATATCAGTAGGCTCTTACACAGATACAAGTATAAAGGCTAGTTGCTTCGCAACTGGAGTGGCGCTGGGCCTATGCTTGAACTAAACAGGGTGGCACCCCTACAAAGTAGATACAAAGGTCTCTCGCTTTGCTCGTTCAGCAAAGGCCGAGCGCTGACATGCACGGGGAGTGGGCATTTTGTGCCCCTACAATGTATCTGAAGATTCTTGTAGCACTATAACACATGAATTATTATATGAAGAACAGCCCTGTTATTTATGCCAGTGAGGGCAGTTGCAGCATGAGCCACTTAGGAATTCTCCCCAAAATCCCTTTTTTCGGAAAGATCACTTCAAAAAAAATGCCTTGTGCTGTATGCAGCAATTTTCTGAATTATCAAAAGAGAAGTAGAGCACCATTATCAACAGCTGCTTTTTCCCCGAGCGATGAGCCGCGTGGCTAGCTGCTAGCCACGGCCACGCGAAACCCATGTGGCCTTACCCAGCGCGTAGAGTCACCCGTTGCCCCATTCTCTTTTTAAATATTACATAGTAGGAGGATACTTTGTTTTCAGATATTTCAAATGATATTTATTACATACACAAACCAGGGCATCTCAGTTGTTCAATCTGTACATATGATCATCATCTGGTGCTCTTCTTCTTCTTGTTCGACTCTGTTCTCTGTTCTCTCTGTCTCTTGTTGTCCCTGATTACAGAAAATGCATTGCTTACTCTCACCGGCCTCCAACCCTCTGAAGACACTTAATTTCCCTCATCCTTTAGCTCCAGATTTACCATGCTGTTTTGATCTTTCCCCTCAACCCACCACTTGTCCAACTCTTCCAAGATATGGTCTGTCTTGCCCCAAAATCTTGCTAAATCTTTTTTCAGAGAGACATACAAGTCTTCAGTTGGGCGTATGGTACTGGGATCAACAGCTGGCTCATTCTGCACATTGCGGCTATATGTGATGAAGGCTTCTGCAAAAATAAGATTTTGAGCTTTGAAAAATTCCACAGGTGCAGATTCCCAGCTTGAGGTGCCAACAGAGGGATATCCCATCGATAGGTAGTGGTCGATTAAGTTTGTCAAAGCCATGCTGCAGGAAAGTCAGATGTAATCAGCTGTGCAGTTTTTTGCTGGTGGCTTGCCATCCACAAAAGCCAGTGACCAAGAGAATACGACAGCATTAGACACAGCGATAAAATTCTCCATGCCCTCTTTGGTATTCAAGGAGGGTAAGGCGACTAAAAAAAGCAAAATGAGGTCTAGATTTTATAGAATGGTTACAAGGACTCACCAGATTCTGGAAGTGAATCTGTCCTGAGCTTGAGAATTCGTGTCCACCAAAGAACAAAATTTGCCAGAATTGGTCGAACAGCAGGATGGGATGTATTCGTCAGCTGAGTCCCTGCTAGATGACAGTAAACTTGACCATAGAAACTTCTGGCCAAGGGCTTCTCAGCATAGAAATGTCTACCGTATACAATGGTGTTTGTATAACCATAGACCCAGTGAGCACTATTTGGACGCTGGTAGCTAACATACAATTAGTAAACAACTTTTATTATATCAAATTCAGACTCACAGTGTATTACCAGGTTTCAACAAGATTGCTTCAACCCAGTAGAGATCAAGATCAATCTCTCTGATATCTACACCCCAATATAGATCAATCATAAATATCCTGTCATCTTTCAGATCCTTGGGAGTGAGCAAGATCCAAAGTTTCTCTCCTACTAGAGGCTGAGACACAGTGCCCAATCCGTCTGTGTCAAAATGGACATCAGACAAAGAAAATTTGTTAGCAATTGTGGCCCAAGATAGGTCTTCAGCAGGACGATCAGCATGTTTAAGGCCAAATAAGCTCTCCACGGTTTGCATGACAACTTCATGAGATGCCAAGGCACTAAAAATCAGATCATTAACTTTCAGTCTCATGTGAACAAAAAAAAAACCAACATACCTCCACTGAGGAGGATGAGCCAAAGGCTCAGGACATGGGTTGCTCAATCCATTAATGACTTTTCCAGATAGCCACTTGTCCTCAGAAGATAATGCTTCTTCACTTAGTCCAGCCTGATAGACTTGAAGGCGACTAACAGTTCTCAGATGAGCATTAGGCTCCTCGGATGACCTGTATGCCATATCTAATGACAACACAATATTTTTAATATAGAAAGCAAAACAAAATTGAAATTATAAATGTTACCTTGACCTTGAATTTTTTCATAAAGATCACCAACACGAGCCATAGACTTTTTGCTCCATGTCCAAGTTGGATCAATCTTCCCATGGGAGACCAAGATGTGCCTGTCCTTGAAGATATCTTGTATCTGCTGAGAAGTCATCTGCAAAAACACGTCCTCTGTACAGAGAAAAACCCTGATCTTTCTGTGGCTTCAGATGCATCAAGTTTTGCACGTCGTGCAGACGAAAGTGATATGCGTAATATGCCTTTGACCATGGTCTGTCTAAGCGCAGCCTTCAGCTTCTGGCCAAATGCTGCTTGAAAATAATCTTATATAGAGATTACTATTGTACCAAATTACTGGTCAGAAAACTCACATCGTTCTCTATTTCAGGAGGAACAAATTCCACTTCAATTGCTTGATTTAAATTTGCGTCATACGTCAACATCCTCATTTCTTCAATTGAGAGTAGCTAAAATTACATATATATCAGTAAAGCTCTTAAAAGGACATGTGCAGTCAATACCACCTTTGCTTTTTTATCATCTAATAAAGGAACCACATTTTATTGATCAAGGTGATAATCAACAAATAAAAATAAAAACAAGATATAAAATATAATACGTACCTCTGCTCTATTATTGTCGCCTCTCCACTGTACCAACAGATCATCATACTCATCATCTGACTCCAACGGCACCACTTGAGCTTTTGACTTTGACCCAGATGATCCAGAGTTTTGGCCAGGTTCAAGTTGTTGACCGGAATGTTCTTCGGTACCATCTTGAGCAACTGATTCAGCCGCTACAGGTTGAGCTTTCTCCTTGCCTTTCTTCGATGACAAAGTCTTGCTATCTGTTTTTTCAGACTTACTTCTCTTCTTCCTTTTCTGAGTTGTGGTGGATGTAGCCGTCTTTCGTTTCTTGCCACTAGTGAGAGTCGTCGACGATGTTGCAGTTGCAGTCTTCGTCCACTTGGACCGACGAAGGCCAGTGCCCTCCTGCTCCTGCTCCTGCTCCTCCTCTCTGTCCTCATCAGGCTCCTCCTCTTCGTCCTCATCCTGGTCTTCGTCCTCATCTTCATCGTCCTCCATCTCAGGACCTCTATATTTTGCACATTTTTCCTGTGTTGCTGCATCTGTACTTCTGTCAGCATAAATTGTGTTCAATCATTACAAACCACATACCAATTGCCTCCATCATCCTTGCTAACTCCAATCCTATCCGTTTTGTCTCTTCATCTCCCATTGTCCCTAACATGTCCATAAAATCATGATACTTTGATATATGCTGTTCTGATAAAGCAGCGATAGTTTCTTCATAAGCTTGCAACACATCCGCAGGCACAGGTGGTGGCTCCATATCAGAGTCTGATGCTAAGAGAATTTAAATTCTATGAGCAACGGCTTTTATTTCAAGCAAGTGAAAACCTATCAGGAACATGAGGATTCACAAACCAGTTTGAGACAAGAGGACTATTGATGTCTATATTCTGGCTGCCATGGACTTGCCAATAGTTTAACAGATTGATGATATTCTCCCGGATAGGTGCTCCTCTTGAAATAGCAAATAATGCCATCCATATCTGATTCTCGAATTGTTGTAGCAGATCTGGTTTCCCAGTATTTCCCAGTGCATATACCACCTTTTCAACAATTTGTGAATTTAATTGGGAAGGTCGAGAATACAACACTTCACCTGAGCATACACCCGCCGAGTTAGTAGGTGATTTGATAGTGCACGATCTATGAATAAAGCCACTAGAGAGATCGCCAACGCCACCATAATGGGGTTCAGCCATCTTTGAGCTTGCATTTCTTGAATGGGAACATTTGGCCTCGCATTCCTGCAATCCAATTAGCATAGTGTTTCACGAGAAGATTTACTTCTTAACTTTATCCCAATAACGCCGATTTGTCAAAAATATATCTCCCTAGATGAACATACTTAATCAGACATCATAAACCACATAATTGAAAACAACTGACCTCCATGATAGCGTTGAGACCAGTTGCTGCCATCTCCACGTTCTGGAAAATGATGTCGATGTCCATTTTCACTGTCCGAATCGTGTTGGTTTGCCACAGGACACTTGCCGCTATAGCAGAAGCCGTCTCCGACCAAGTCAACTCGTTCCACAGCTATTCTAGCTCTTGATTGCACACTTGAATCGCTTCTTCAACAGGATCTTGAGACAGCTCTTTGGATATCACTTGCAAAGTTTGTTCAGATGTCTGTGCAGTTTGCATGTAACAGAGAAGGCAACTGACCATCAGCCGGTGCTCTGGATCTACAACGCGATGTCACTCTTGATGGCGCCTGCACTCTTGATGATGACCGCCCTCTTGATGGTGATGGCGCTCTCGATGTTGGCAGCGCTCTCGACGTTGATGGGGCTCCCGACGGTGATGGCGCTCTCGACGTCTGCGGCGCTCTTGACATTGACCGTGCTCTGGACAGCGACCGTGCTCCGGATGGTGATGGCGGTCTCGACGTTGGCGATGCTCCCAACGGTGACGGTGCTCTCAACGTCTGCGGCGCTCTCGACGTTGACCGTGCTCTGGATGATAACCATGCTCCGGATGGTGATGGTGGTCTCGACGTTGACTTTGCTTGAGATAACGGTCGCATTCCCGATGGTGATGGCACTCCAGACGATGAATCAGACGGTGCTGAAGTCAGCAGAAGCTTTCTGCTATCCTTGTTGTTCTTTCGTCTACCCTGCGCAAGATATGACCAAGCTTCATTAAGCATTCTTGGCCAATTCTCCATTCGTTCGGTGATCTGCAACAGAATAAGTTCAGATTATTTACAAATGTAATGATTTGCTCACCAAGCGTACACTGCCATCTTTACTACAAAGTTGTCAATATAACGCCTGCTGTGGGAATTGAGGACTAGCTTGCTCTGGTCGCATGTTGAGGACTTGTGCGATAATATCGACGACATAAAAGCGCAGAACGATGTTGCTTGTTGTTGCTAGCAGTGTTGGATTCATCTTTGTCCAAAGATCATCCAAGGATTTTTCTCCTTGAATGCTGGTTACAAATGTAAACCAAATCGGGGTGCGGGTAGCAGGAGGCAGGTTGTAGAAGTCTTGAGAGCCCCATTTGTCAAGGTCTTTGAAGAAACGCTAGAGACATTCACACGTCAGCTACGATCCTTGCTGAGAAACAAGACAAAATCGCTGTTCACCTCGAACATACAGCATATTTTTGTTTTTGACATCGGTACAACCGACAATGTACCATCAATACTGGTCGTCTCATCTTGCTTGTCAACACGTGCATCTTCCAAAGCACCGGCAAAGAAAGATTCAATGGATGGTGCGCTGAAGAGGTCTGGATTGAACCACAGTACCGGTGCAGGATAACAGCGGCCTGTCTAAAGTCGACATGCCTATCTTGATGGCTGTCAATCTCGGCTTGAAGCTCAGGATACTGGATAACGAGCTTTGCATGTGTAATAGATCTGTTATTAAACGACATGGGATTTAGATTCTAACCAATCGACATAGCAACAAATCTACCACTCACCTGGACTCGGCAGTGCTTTCACGCTCTGCAGGGACTGACATGATGTTTCAAAATTCTATGGGGCCTGAAAATGTTATCTCAAAAATGACATCTCACGTATAACAGTGAATCCATACCTTGTATAAAGAATAGTACGGACAGGAGTGCTCAGACTAGTGTAGACAGGAGTACTCAATAACACACGCGGTACAGCTTTGACGTCACATGACTGCCTGGTACCTTCAACGGCCGTTGAAGGTTTGCTCGAGTCATGTGATCATTGACAAGGTCAAAGCCAAGTACTTTCCACATCACCTTAAGCTTGTCTCCGGTGAGGAGTCACTCCCAGTGAAAACACCGTCGACTGGTGACGGATGAGAGCAGATGACGAAGGCTTATGTGCTGTCATGCACGGAGGATCACTCTCATGTAAGATTTTGAGACAAAAACGCATGAGCTGGCATCCCGTCGAATGGTGTCGAATGTAATTTTGGGTTGTGCTCTCATGCTGTCCCATGCGACAGATTTTGATGTGACCTTTCATAAGCGGTCTCCCGTCATCGTATGGCATCACATGCCGTTGAATGGAATTTATTCCCTAGGAATTCGAAAAAAAAATCACTTTCTCATTTGCTATCTATACTGCTTGTAGGTACACAAATATGTTTGCTATTCAGCTGCGAGTGTGCGCATCTGCACGTACCACGACAGCAGCAGAGCCACTGTCAACACAGAGCTTGGCGTGTCATGCACTTACATAGTCGGCGGCGGCGGCGGTTGGCCATAAAATGACAATGCATACATGCTCTGAACCCTGGTTGGGCAGCGAGCAGGCCATGGAGGGCGACGCGACATCTGGAGAGGGGCACGGCATGGACAAGGGCATGGCTTGGGAGATGGGAGCAGGCTGTGGCCAGCCTCTAGATGGTGGTCGCATGACTCTATGCGGGTGGGTACTGTGGTGGGTCGACCGTCAAACTGCTAGGACGGGCGGGGCTGCAGGGTCACAGCCGGTGTGCGGTGGCATTGAGGACCATGGGCCCATGATGCACGCCGCGTAGGGGATGCGAGCACATGCACCGGATGTCATCATGTGCGTGGATACTGGGGCCGCGCAAGTGCGAGCGCAGGTCCACACTGTTGTAGGTGCTGCGTACGCGTTCTAGACGTCTTGTGCGTGCTTCTGCGTGTGTTCAACGTGATGGATCGGCATGGCTGTTGTGGGCCATGGGGAGCATGGTCAAGGAGCATGGTCGAGAAGCGTGGGCCGTGGGGCGCGGCAGATGTGCGGCGGATGTGCCAGACAAGGAGGGCAAGCGAAGAGCGTGAAAGTGCACGTGGGGGAAAGATCTGGCAGGTGCCAGTGGACCTCAACGGTGCGCTACATGTCGAGAGGAATGAAGGCAGTTTTCTTCCCAAAGACGTACTTACCATGCACCAGTACACCTTGTTCATTTCCTTCCCTAAGACACTCGCTCTGCGATGATATTAGTGGTCGGTGGCCGTGGGTGGAGAACAGAGCAGGGATATGCAGCAGACAGGTTTTGGTGGTCCGACTCAGAGCAGTTGCATGTAGAGGCGACGGGACGACAGCCATAGGTGCGAGGTGGTATTAAGCAGACGAACACAAGGAGACAAGTCGAAGAGGGCGCCGACGTGGGCCACCTCCCGACCTAAATTCTCACGATAAGTAGGTGGGCAATTCGGAAGCTTCAAGCAACTTCTGGAGACTGAGAAGGTTGCTTGGAACTTTAGGGATGCGCGAGACTCGCCTTCATGCGTAAGGTTAGCGGGACGACCGAGGATGAAATTTGTGTCAAGCTAGCCAGTGGCACCACAGCCACAGGATTCCCACGGGGCTCTCCCTTGATATCGAAAGGTATCTCCTCATAAACCTCATTCTCTGCTATCATGGGCAGGGATACTAGTACTCTACATATCGTGTGCTACCAGACGTCGGCCCCAGTCTAAGTTCTGCACTGCTCGCTTCCCGTCGACACTCCACCCCACGTCGCCAGCCAGTCTTCGCGTTTCAATCAATCACTTTCAAGGCGAGGGCAGAGCTATGGCGTACTACTAGTAGATAAGGTACATTAACTGTGTTCAAATCTAGAGCACTGATATGGTATAGAGGTACAGGTATAGAGGTACAGGTCTACATCTGAAAAATTTGTATGTCCTATATAGCTCTATACATCCTACATAAATTTCCTAGAGCCATAGCAAGGTCAATTGCTACGGAGTCCACATAGATAAGGGGGTTGCTATATAGTACTATGTAGTTTGGGTGGGGTACTATATAGTGCTATGAGAGCTATGAGAATCATTAGAGCTGTCTATGAGGCTATGATAGCAGATCTAGCTATACAACCTATGAAGACTATACCACTGATATTAACTCTAATCAGAAAACATGCCTATGATACTTCACAACAGCTATCAAGACAGACTTCTAATATATAACAAAAAAAGATTCAAAAGATATTTATTAATTTGCATTCCAAGATAATATTTTATTTTACTTTACTGGTCACAAGAGATCAAAAATTTATGAGAGCAAATTTCAAATTTCATAAGTTAAATAAAACATAACACTACGCTATAACACTACATAAGAAACTACACAAGAAATCCACCCTCTGAGAACACATAACATTAGTTAAATTACTACAAAACAAAGACCACAATGATGACTTACAAGCATTATAAAAAGCGAAAATCTAAAAGATAACCCAGGCCAGTTAGTAACCATGCAAGACTATCATAATTGAGGACTTACTCAAAGTGTTAAAAAAGCGGAGATATAGTTGCCTATGCTAAGAAAAAGGGAGGCATTAGCATAAGAAACAAAGAGAAAAAGAAAAGATGCTTAACTCGAAAATAAGGTGTAATGAACAACGAACGACAAACAAGCGACCTACGATGAGCGACGAGCAGCGAGCAACGAGTGACGAGCAACGAGCAACGGGCAACGATGGCAGGAAGAGACGACGTCGAGCCTGACGTGGCAATGGGTGGTGGTGGTTGAAGACAGGAAGGAAGACGCGCGTCGTGCGTGCATTAAATACGAGAGCCCGGGTCTGCCCGGCGGAGCCACAAATTATGGCTGCCGGACGCTGCCGAGCGTCGCGTCAGAGGCTGATATGGCAGACTTGATTAACTTGATTCTGCTGCCTAGTCATATACGATACAAGAACTAGATATGTAGCTCATTTATTCCGTTGAGCTTACCTGTTTATCGCCTCTCTGTTTTTTTGAGATTAAAATCCATTTTATTTGAATTGTTATGGCTCGAGAGTCAGTCGCGCGCATTCGGTGGCTGAAGCACTCGAACGCGCGTCGACTTACAACTCGTTTCCTTAACTCACCCATCTTCCCTTCGCATCTCCCTCGCATTCCCGCCTCTTCTGTTCAATACTCATCAACTAGGAGAGCCGGATGGACAGGAAGGGCATAGAACTAGCATAGGTAAGTAGTATAATTCTGTTCTTTTCTGAATTTTTGTACTAACGAAGAGAGTGTCGCTCGCGAGCGACACTCTCGTTCTTTTTCGCTCGTTCGTCCTTCCCCTCCCACCCCTCCGTTTGCCGCCGCCGCTGCCGTCTCCTTATCGCCGCCGCCGCCTTTACGCCGCCACGGCCTCTATGCCGTCGCCACCCCGCCTGCCCCGATCACCCGACATCTGCCTGCCCGCTCCTTCCTCTCCCTCGTACGGGCCGACGCCCGTGCTTGGCCATGCGCAGGCTCGCGAACAGGCTCCGCCGCACACGCGGAGCCATGTGTGACGCCGTCGACGCCTGTGTGCCCGCGCGTACGGCCTATGTGCGCGAGCACGAGGCCAGGGTCCGCCTGCAGGCGCGAGCCCTTGGTCGCGCAACGCACGCACCGTGCGGGCAACGCATGCCAGCGTACGCACGCACGCATGCGCGCGCATGCATGGCCCTGCAGCTTGGCCCGGGCTCGCGCTGCGCTGTGCCAAGTGCCAGCGCATGGCTGGGCTGCCTCGTCTGCGCCCTCATGCCAACGCGCCTGCATCCGGCCCCTCGCCAGCGCGCCCCGCTGCATCAGCGCCCGCGCCCCCGCGTCTTGTCGTGTCCACGCTCCGCCACACCGCCATTCTGCGCTCATGTGCCGCGCCCCGCAATTCCACGCCCATACGCCCGCGCCTGGATATCTCATCGCGTGAACACCTCGCTACGTCACCGTTTCGCGCTGACGCGCTGACGCGCCCGCGCCCCGCCACTCCGTGCCTACATGCTCGCGGCCATACCCACATGCCCGCGCCTCGCCGTTCTGCGCCGGCGCGCGTCTCACCGCGCCCATACGCTCACGCCCCACCGTTCCGCGCCCACGCGCCTGCGCCTTGCCATGCCGACATGCACGCCGACGTGCCCACGCCGTTCCGCGCCAGCGGCAGCGCGCCACCGCCTGCCCTGCACCCCGCCGTACCGCGCCGCTGTGCCCGCTCCCCGCCCCTGCGCCAGCACGTCACATCGCGGAGGGGCCCCCGCTACGTCGATGTGCCCGTGCCCTGCCGTTCCGGGCCACGCGCCCGCGCCCTGCCATGCCGACGTACATGCGTCGTTCTGCGGCCAGCGTCCGTGTCCCACCGTTCCGCCCTAAGCGCCTGCGTCCGCACGCTCCGCGCCTACGCACGCGCCTGCTTTTCCGCGCTCGTGCCCGCGCGCATCCCATTGCGTCAGCGCCCCGCCATGCTGACGTGTCTGACAACACCCATATCTGCACTCCCTGTGCCTATGCACCTGCACACTCCCGCATGCCCGTGCCCGTGCCAGGCCCTCTAGTAGTATGTTCTGTACATGTATATAACATTGCAAATACAAAGACACTAGAATTTATGATTATAAGTCCCTGGGTCCCTTATATGCCATGATCTGATTTAATTTTCCTGAGCTTTACCCAAGCTCACATAGATAGCATAGTGGTCATAGCAAGCATATAAACTTATCTTAGCTACATAGCACCCATAGCTACATACCATGATTATATAGCACTATATAGCATGCACCTATAGCTATGGAAGCTATGATAGCCTGCATAGCTCTATATAGCCAAGCAGGGTGACTCCATAGAGCTATGCAGGCTATTATACTGCTACCATAGGACATATACCTTGATACTGTAGCTATGTAGGAAACACTTTTTTCAGATGTATAGGCAGCGCCAGAGCTTCCAAGGTGCATCTGCAGAGGGGCTGGGCAGGGCGAGTTGCCTCAGGCCTGCACTCCAGGTGGCTGCCTTCCCTGTGCCTCCCATGCGGCGACACTGCGCTGACGTGTTAGGAAGTCGTTTCTGTCGCCTTTTTTCCGGAGTACAAAGGCCCGTATCCAGCAACTCTGGGGTACTTGAAGGCAAGCTAGTGTCGAAGTCGATTCGGGTGCTCTAGGTCAGTCAAGTACATGCCTTTCTCGACGATTTCCTTCTCATCTGGCAGATCTTGCCGTCCTGCTGTACATTGGCAAGCGCCCATAATACAGGAGGCTCGGCACTGCCATCATCAGCATGCATGTGCATATGCAGCAGTGCGGCAGGAGATAGGCGGAATGACGCCTTGTGCTGCGGTGACAGCTCGCGTCCGGACCTCAGACGTGCGGGGATGAGGGTGGAGAGGAGCGCGTGGCTAGTGGAAGGAGTTGGTCAGGATGGGAGGGTCGAAGAGTGCCGCCATCTGGCCACTACCAGCCTGTACATGAGGGCCACAGAGATGATGGTGGGGCACACACTCAAGGCTGAAGGTCAGGGACAGGCCATAGCATTAGCATTCTAGCACTCGTGTCTTCTAGTAAGTCTTCTAGTAATGGGATTGTTGTTGTAGCAAGCTGCCATTAAGTGGAACATGGAACAGTCTGCGCAGGCACGCACTCCATTACTGTACATGTGTGATGTTATTGCTGTTTGCAAAAGTGTTGGCGCGACGCGCGCCGCGTCAAAAGTGTCCACACCTGGCCGGTTCAGAGAAATTCGTGTACAGCCAGAACCATGTCACGTAGACACATAATAACAACAGATTCGTGATCAGCGATTTATTTCCGTTCTTCTGAGATTCTTCCCGGAATGTTAGGAGCTCACAACAAATTTCGGGCATTGGGGAGGGAAATGCCAAATATCTTGGTAAATAAAATAGCTATGGACAAATGGAAGCCACGATCCATCGCTAGGGGCTCACTACTACAATCCTGCAAGGTTTCGTGATTTTATGAGGCTTCCGTGTTGTGTTATGGGCTGGTCTGTGCAAACCCGGCCCATTGCAATTAAGCGCCCGTGGCGCATTACCATTTTTGGAATGCAAACTTTGGGTGGTCTTGAAACATCGACTTACCGTGACACCGTCAGGCATCCTAAAATGGTGAAAACGTACATAATCATAGCAGTAGACCACCGACGATGGGTCGTGGCTCCCGTTTGTCGATAGCTATTTTATTTACCGAGATATTCGGCATTTCCCTCCCCAATGCCCGAAATTCGTTGTGAGCTCCTAACATTCCGGGAAGGATCTCAGAAGAACGGAAATAAATCGCTGATCACGAATCTGTTGTTATTATGTGTCTACGTGACGTGGTTCTGGCTGTACACGAATTTCTCTGAACCGGCCAGGTGTGGACACTTTCGACGCGGCGCGCGTCGCGCCAACACTTTTGCAAACAGCAATAAGTTCAACTTGACACAATTATAGAGTTCTGAGTTCATTATCAATATGCTTCCAAATTTTGTGAATCCTTACTTCTGTATACATATGATGTGTAAAAATCTCTTCTCTGGTAGCAGTTGGAGTAAATCGGCTGCTATTGAAGATACAAGACATAGTATTGAGCTAGCAACTGTCGAACGCCTCACATGATTACATAATCATAGAACGGGACCTGCTCACAAACTGTGAATTATGTGCACTGCGAGAATTGCCTAAGAGAAAGTAATGCAATATCTAAGAACAGAACCATCGAAAGATCTCATATACGAAATTTCGTGCAATTTAAGCTAGGTTTGAGCCTGCTACAGCATACTTTCCGAGGGATGCTTGTGCGCGCGTTTAACGAGCTTGAGTGCGTGACATATTTTAGGGCACCCGGTATATTGCTCTGTGCTGTAGCCGTGTGTGCAGGCTTGTGTGCGGGTGATGCTGTTCAAAGCGATTGAGCCGGATCTCTAGCTGTATATATTACAGTATATAGTTGGTATATAGAGTAACTTGATATGTCTAGTAACTATCTAAATGCACCCAAGAGCCATTCTCTTGTCCGCACAAAGGCGTGTGTGCTTCCTCTTTACACCGCTACCTTTCTCTGGACTGTTCTGCAGAGCAGAAACAGAAAGAGGCTTCATGGGGGCTGCCGTCTCCTTTTTACTCTTGCCCGCGAGAAATTGTGTGAGTACTGGCGAGAATCTCGCAATATTCTGGCATAATATATATGTAATGAGATATCTAGTAAAGACCGTTCACACAGAAAAGAATGAAACCCAGAATGAGAATGAGAACAAGAACAAGAACAAGAACGAGAAGAAAATGAGTCCACATTCACGTCCGAAAACAAGTCCACATTCATGTCCAAGTCCCAGTCGCCTCGCGGTCAGTGATTCAACATGATTACATAATCATGGATGGCCGTCCATACCTACTCACGAACTGCTGATTATGAACAGTGCGAGAATTGTCTAAGAAATTCTAATGTGATATTCTGAAAGCTATATATCGAAAGTCCTTGTATACCAACTTATAGCTAATTTAAGGTACATTTGAGCACTCCACAACAAGTTTTGTTTGTATGGTGCAGCAGGCGCGCACTTAACAAGCCCTTGCTGTGATGTCACTGTGCTGCCGTTCTGAAGCACATATACACTCACTGACTCTGCTCGATGGGCCCCACAATATCCAATTAAACTCGTCAATTGGCTGTTGTACGCGGTCACATGCCAAGAGCAATGCGTTCAAACGCGCTGGATAGGCAGTCAACAAGATCTACTTACCAAGCCGATAAGTATAAGTAGACATCCTCGGGTTAGCGATTTCGTGTGCGCACCGTCTCTCAGCCTGTATGGAGAGACCGTCTCAACCAGCTAACCCTCGAACTCACAATGCTCAGCATGAGCGATTCAGCTACAGTACCACGGCGATGTCGCATACTGGATCCCCGCTTAGTACTCGGCGTCCAACATCCAGCGTCCATGATGATGGACGTGATGGCCCGCACCAATGAGACCCCTTCTTGCCAGGGCTAGGTGTACAAGATATGAGTGCCGGTCAGAGGTGCGTTGACCTGCTCCCTACGTTAGCTTAACTGACACTCCCATATGCATGCATAGCAGGGCTGCTGCCCTGTTTGACAACCCATTAAGTGACCGAGGACGCATTGACAGTCGAGGAGGTAGGGCTACGGTAGCCAGTATGCCATATGGCATCAATTCGACTCAGTACGTTATTGCTACAGCCTGACTTGTACATTCTACTGACTTTGTAGCTGTAGATCCAGGGTCCCTTCGTCAGCGACCATCTCAAGACGTTCATCACGCTCCCGCTTGCCCCCTGTGTACGACAATATCCTCCCTTCCGAGAGCGCTCACCTCTCTCTGAGCATGGGGGCTGCCGATCTCTTACGCCAGCATCATACACCAGCGGATGGTCCACAGAATACTGGGATGGCGGACGCGCTGTGGATCCCTACGTTATCCGTGAGGTACTAGCTAGGCAGGACCAGCTTGCAGTGAGGCTTGATGAAGCTGAACACGAGAGGGAGCATCTGCGTCACTTGCTCAACAGCGGCGCTGATGACGGGCATCCTCGTCAATGCGGCATATCATCGCTGCGTGGTGGAAGTACCAGGGCTAAACAACGTGCTTTCGCACGAGCGCGTAGCTACGGCACGTCGCATGCGGAACAGGAAAACGTAGGTGATGTACTCGAGGGCCCCACACCAGAGCAAGAAGACTTGGCCGAAGAATCAGGGCTATCAGAACGTGCGTTGAAGGCCCACAAAGAACTAAAGGTCCGTCAGTGTTGCGACTGCTGTATCTATGTACATCAGATATTAACGACATGTGCCCAGGGTGAGGTCACAAAGAAGTTTCGACTTCTTTGTCGGGTGACAGTCAATCAGCCATGGCCGGATAAGGACGAACAACGCATCAACAAGGAGACAGGCGAGCAGTACTTCTCGTCCGACTTCGCTCACGATGTTGGCCATCCAGTAAATGCTACAATCTTTCGCTTTGTTGCCCGCTGCCTCTGCGATGAATTCAAGGTAGGTGCTACGTGTTCTGCGCTCACAGGTGTCTGATATATCATATATCAGAACCCTGACAACATACCTGCAGTATTGACAAATCCACACATCTTTTGGAACCGTGTCACTATCGAAGAGTTTGCAAAGGACTTGTTTCGTAGCTTCAAGAGGGATTGGAAAGCGCAGACGAAGCTCTTAGCAAAGCAGAGACGGGATTTGCAGTGCCATGGGGGCCGTCGGTCACAGTGTCAAAAAGAGGTAAGTGTCCCTCGAATATTTGGCTTATAGATTGCATGCAATTCATTGCTTTACAGAAACGTCATCGTTGTCTTACTGCAGCTCCCATCTACACAGAAGTTCATGATGTCGATCCCACCGATCTGATGTACGCTGAGCATATGTCTGATGATACATCTGGACCCGAAGATGAAAAGACAATCCCGGTTGACATCTGGAAGCAAGATATGGCCCGCAGGTCTGGTATGGATCCAGAGCGCATGGTGCTAGCTGCATTTTCGAAGATGAGGTTCTTCGAGAATGTAGTCCCCGAGTTCCGGTCCCAGGAGGTTAGTTGTATCGAATGATCTATTCAATGACAGACGTAATTGACATATACCGCTGGCAACATGAAAGTTGGTTGTACACAACCTTGTCGTGTTGCCGCCATGTCTGTCATCTCCATGTTATCCGAGTTGTCATCACTATTCTACCGTCCCAAAGATGAGAAGCTGCATGCGAACCAGGCATGCCAGAACTTCGTCCGGCCTGGTGGCAACCACTTCACGTTGCTCAATGTCCGGGAGCAGTGGGCAGAGACGAACTATTCGCAGCAGTTCTGCTACGAGCAGTTCCTTTTTGGCATAGCTAGGTAGGTAGTTAGCAACCGATACCACTAAATAACAGACACATACCTCAACCTCAATCTGTCCACATCATTTGCATCTCCAAGACTCGTAAGCAGAAAGAAATTGAGACGTACGTGATGACCAGCATAGAGATGTCGGGTGGGGCACCTCACACCGCGAGCCCCTGCACTCGGAGCATGGGCATGCCTGCAAACTTTACAGCCAGTGCGAGTGAGCTTCAACACAAGAGGGGTTACCTTTGCCTTGCTTTGTGCTGAAGCTGACTTGCACTGGATGTAAGGTTCTTGAAAGGGACAGTAAGCAAGAAGCGCGAGTTTTCAACACGCTCAGCTGTGGGTCATGTGATCGTGTTGAAGTTGCCACAAGCGCGAAATTTGTTTGATCAGATAGTGTGCCTTTGCCTTTTGGTCTGTTATCTTGCTACCACCGCCTTTGCTACTTCCTCTAGCATCTCTTTTTTTGCATTGAAGCTATCATGTCAACACTTCTTCACGTCAGATGGGATCCTCGAACACATCCTCACACAGAAAAATGGCTGAAAGAGCCTGGTCTGGCTGACTGTATCCAAAATTTGCCCTCTGCCGTTTTACCTGGAGATCACTGGAAGGGACTTCCACAGAACGTCATACGTCTTATTACTAGGGATCCTAGATGGGTGAGTGATTTAGTTGAGTGCTTGATACGTCATAAATGACACCATGATTGTACAGATCACAGAGGCCTTGGATTATATTGTCTTTACCACTGCTTGTTCTGTCAGCAACCAGGCACAGGCCCTGGCCATCTTCTTAAGTTCCTTGTATCTGGTGAAACATTACGGTGAGGGGAGAAGTCTACAATATCTGAAAAATTGGCAGAAGATTTTGGAAAGCTCGGGGGTAAATTTATTTATAAAAACTAACATATTTGCATAGATCTGACTATCAGTGAACAGGCACCAAAGATGCAAAAGCTGAGCATGACGGCTCCAGAAGTAGACGATGCTAGTTATCGGTCTGCCCAAGACCACGCTGTTTTTAGACAGGAGGAGTTTTATAGATTTGATAGTGAGGACAGTGATGATGGTGGGTTATGAATTGTTGTTAAAAAGATGTCTGCTCATGATAAATGTTGCACATAGATGAAGATTACATTCCGGATCAGGAGATTAGTGATAGTGAGGATTCAGGGAGTGATATAGACGTAGAAAGTGAGGAGGAAAATGAGAGTGGCAGTGATATGGATGTGGATAATAGAAGCAGTGGTACGTTTTCATACTATAGAATACATGATTTTTGCTGAATAGATCTGTAAATGTATCTGAAGATATACAATCAAATAGCAAGATTGACAGATCATATAACAACAAGGATAGCACCAATAGTATGTTTGCATATGCCAAGATGTATGTGTAGTACTCACTATACATGTAGATGCATCCAAACCTCCACCGTTCAACTTTTCTGACTTCAAGATTACAAGTTGAAATCACTCTGTGCTTTATTCGCATTTGGAGGAGTCGGATGAAAATAAGTTGAAAGTTTGCTCTCAGTGAAAAGATAGATTACATAGACTATTTCATGCTGATGTAAGTCTTTATCTTTTTTAGTGACAACTGTTAACAGTGATTTGTAGACTGACGATGATCCAAGATCAGTGGAATTGGTACAAGTTGAAGCTGTTGAGGCATTGAGGCAGATGAGAGCTATAAAAGAGAGTATTGGTAACAAAGAAGGTTGGAGAAAAGCAGTCAAGGTATGTGCATTTGGATATTGTATTGTTATATTACCAGTGACAATTTTCTTTAGACATCTGCATCAGGAAACCTCTCTATATACTTGTTGACCTTGTTTGCCTTTTTTTGGTCTGATTTGTCTGGTTTTGACCTGGTTTGTCTAGTTTTTGTCTAATTTGTTTTTCAAATATATGATTTGAGCTTTGTAATACCAGTAATTCCAATGTTACACCCTTGCAGTACACACCATGTACATCAAAAATCACCTAAGACTACTTTTAAAAAATCTCAGACAGGAACCAGAGAAAAACCAGACAAACCAGATGCAAAAAAGGCAAACAAGGTCAATAAGTATATGGAGAGGTTTCCTGATGTGGTGTTCATGACGTTATCAAAGAAGTTACAGATCCTGTGTTTTTTCCTACCATCGACAGGATAAGTGTGCAGGACAGCTTTAGACGCTATTGTTGGACCCAGGCATTGGCTGTCATTGAACATATTTGGACACCTAGTGACGTATTTAGCAATCTGCCAAAACCTACTGAACAAGTAAGTTGATCTTTAAGTGATTCAGACCACAAATTAATGAATTGTGTAATGCAGAAGAAACCTGAGACTATTGATAAGGGGAAAGGACATCTGGATAGGATGAAGGCACAGTTCTTCACTGTTTTTCAAAATCATCCCCGCCTCATTCCTCAGCCTGCTTATCCAAGCACTGTGTTTTTTCTTGTGTCTCTTGAGAACTTTGAACTGGCATGGGAACAATGGCTACAAGCAAGACTAGAAAAGGTTGCAAAAGTTTCAGGGGTAAAATCATGTTTTGTGATCATATATTTGATCTAATTTTATATTGTTAGACTTCAGAATGGAATCTAGGCAACTTGTTTGCTGAACTTGGAAGAACGACCGTAGACGACATCAAAGCATATATCACTGATGAAAGGTTTCTGTGCATCTTTGAATGCAGCATAGAATTCCGCCGCTGGTCCAGATTAGCAAATGAGCAAGGTTTCAATAGAGATGAGAAGTCTGCTAAAAATCGCCCCAAACCCAAGGTTCCTGCAAAGTCTTCTGATATCTGCTTTACATGTGATGGTCTTGATGCTAGCAAGGCATGCATCTGCAAGATCTACGTGGAAGAAAAAGATGTGAAGTTTCTTGAGGGTGCAGTGATCACTTCTGCTCCTGTCAAGGATAGACTGATGCCAAAGGTATACATCTGCTTTCACATGAAAGATCTCTTAAACTGATTTTGATCGCAGAGTATCAAGAAAAGTTCACATCCATACACACAATATCAGACCCTTAAAAAGTAAAATCTGCAGAGGATTGAACATCGTCCTGACGTGTTTCAGAGATGTGGCAGAGATGCAACACAGTTGCTTACGCATGACCAGAAACATGTGAGCATTGTTTCAATTTGGATGGGACCTATATGTTAGATATTAACATATGAGATTAGGTTGGTGGCATCAAGTTCAAAGCAATACAGGGTGAACTACTTGATGAATGTCTCCACCATCATGATGAATTATTTGAGGCCAATGGATCCAAGTTGAAGAGAGGCTCTGACTTTTAACAATGGGCGTATGGTGATATGATTCCAACAGGAGCCCGACAAGCTATGGGAGATATGGCTGGTGATACTTATAGAGAATATCCTGGATCAGAGACCAATACCATTGAGAACATTCAGATGTTGTTTAACCATGCAAAGGTAAGAATTTTGTTCAATATTCCATGTTTTGTGATCTAAAGGTGACCTAGGATGCTGAGACCCTTTTGCAATGCCTTGAAGCAGAAGGAAACATTGCAAGAACTGAATTGAAAAGTGACAGGGACAACATCTGAAAAATTTGCAAGTGGTACATAGTTCCATGAAGTCTACATAGATTTCATAGTTCCATAGCACTGCCCTTTACTCCCTAGCCCACATAGCTGAAGGGAGGTGCTATGGAGTGCTATGGAGCTGAGGGGCAGTGCTATGGAGTGCTATGGAGTAATATGATAAGTATGACAGCTAATGATGCAACTACCATAGTGGGTCTGCCTATCAAGGCTATCAGAACTATGCCATTGATATAGGCTATATTTGATAGATAGCTTTGGTACATCTATCCAAGATATGAAAACTATCAAAACTACATAAATTCTTGCTTGCTATAAAGCCTGATTAGCTTATAGAAAAGACATTTCATAAATGATACATTTTATCACAAAAAAGCACAGATTTTGAACAAGACTATATTTCATGATAGGATAAGTTATTATTACATTACATTTAACCAATACATTATAATAATAAAGCATATAATACAGCATCTACAAAGATAGATAACACAGAAGAGGAAGAGAATACTAACATCAAACAAAGTCTATTAAAAAAAACATCGGAATATAGGCTACAAAACATAAGAGAAAAATATAAGAATCACCCCCAAAGATAACAAACTATAATAAGAAAAAGCAAAAAAAAAGTAATCTATAAGGTTAAGAACATTAGCATCAATCAACAAAGAAAGAAAAGAGTTGACTTACCAAACACTAGAGGCCATGGAACAAGCAGACGACGAGTGGAAGACGAGAGATGGTGGGGGTTGGGGAGAGAGAGAGGACGCGCGTTGTGCGCGCGTTATATAGCTACGCGCGGCTTTGCCCGGCGGAGCCCCAAATATGGTTGCCGGAACCCGGCCCGGGCATCGCGTCAGAGGCTAAGTGCCAGATTTCAGTAAGTTTGCTTCGCTGCCCAGTAACTTGCAGTACTTTAGTTAGACATGTAGCTCATTAGATTGAATTATAATATCAAACACTATCTACTGCCTTTTTCCCTGAATTTCAGTGATTTTATTTGCTTTACTAGTTCGAAAACATTCGAACTCGCGCACGTTCGGTGGCTAGAGCACCGAACGACGCGTCGTTTTTGTCTCTTACTCTAACACCCTCCTCCACTCTCAACCTTGTCCTCTCTTCGCTTCTCACTAGGCCTCACTTCTCGCGTCAACATGAAGAAGGTCAGATGGATCGGGAAAGGATGCGAGGGACCTAGGTGAGTAAAAAAAACCCCTCTATTCTCTCTGTAGAGTGCTAATCTCGAGAGTCTCGCTCCCTTTCGAGCGAGACTCTCGTTTTCGCCTCCTGGATGCTGTACGAAACCATCCCCCCTTCGACACACCACGTCGCCTCTCGCGCACCCTCCGCGCCCATTCGCCTACTCACCACCCTGTCGACGACACCGGCAGCCCAACGGCAGCCCGCCCATCCCGCCCACGATGCCGGCAGCCCGCCCACAACACCAGCCGGTCGACTCGGACACGGGCAAGCCGCGAACAACATGGGCAGCTCGTCGACGAGACAGCCGGCAGCCTGTCGACGAGATGGGCAGCCCGTCGACGAGACGGGCAGCCCGTCCGCGAGCCGGCAGCTCGTCGATGACGCGGGCAGCCTGTCGACGACGGGCAGCCTGTCGACGCCATGGGCAGCCTGTCGACGACGCCCGGCAGCCTGTCGACGACGCCACGGGCAGCCTGTCGACGACGCCGCAGCAGCCTGTCGACGACGCCACGGGCAGCCTGTCGACGACGCCACGGGCAGCCTGTCGACGACGCCACGGGCAGCTCGTCGACGACGCCGCAGCAGCCTGTCGGCGGCACCGGCAGCCCATCGACGACGCTCGCAGCCGTCGACGACGACGGCAGGCCGTCGACGACGACGAGGCGGCAGCCGTCGACGACGACGAGGCCGGCAGCCCGTCGACGACGACGAGGCCGGCAGCCCGTCGACGATGACGAGGCCGGCAGCCCGACGATGACGAGGCCGGCAGCCCGTCGACGACGACGAGGCTGGCAGCCCGACGATGACGACGACGGCAGCCCGACGACGACGTCGTGGGCAGCTTAACGGCAACGACGCGGGCAGCCCAACGACGACGCAGGCAGGCTGTTGCCACACGGGCAGCTGACGCGGGCAGCCTGTTCTGGGGCAGGCAGCCCGTGGATGATGCGGACGGCACGAGCAGCCGGCCCGCCCACCGCGCTCGCAGTCCGTATGCTCGTGCCCGCGCCCCGCGTCCGTATGCTCGTGCCTGTGCCCCGCGCCTGTATGCTCGTGCCCGCGCCCCGCGTCCGTGTGCTCGCGTTCGCGGCCCCACGCCCGTCTCCCCGTCCCGTGCCCGTCGTGCCTGTCCCGCTCCCGTCGTGCTTGTGCCCGTCCCGTGCCCGTCTCGCGTCTCGCGTCCCGCACACGTGTGCTTGTGCCCGCGCCCTGTGCCTATCACTGGGTGCACGATCCGATTTTTTCCGCGGCAAAATGATGACAAAAAAGGTAGATAAGGACATAATGATGCATTGATAAGTTCGAACCCAAAAATCTGAGCATATTGGTAACAAAATTCAATCAAAGCATTCCAATCAGAATTTTGTTACCAGTATGCTCACAATTTTGGGTCAGGACTTATTGATTCATTATTATGTCCTTCTCTACCTTTTTTCTCAGCATTTTGCCATGGATAAAATTGGGTCATGCACCCAGTGTATGTGCTCGCGCTCGCGCCCTGCACCTGTCTCCCCTTCCTGTGCCTGTCTTACCACTGGCACCCATCTCGCTGTCATACTTTGTATGTAGTACACTGTAGTAGCTATCTCATGTAATTACCATATTATTGTTGTAATACACTACAATGCTCGAAATCATAGGCTCTATATCAACTGGAGATGTTATAGCAGCCTGAATGTCCATAGCAATCTTATCAAGCTCTGTATGGAACATAGTATCTATAGCATACATAGAGGAAAACTAGATATACATAACTTGCATAGCAGGCATAGTAGCATCCTATTACTATGTAATGCTACATACCCATCACCCATGACTATGATAGCTATGATAGCTGCCATAGTCCTGTATAGCTGTGTGGCCCAACTACATAGATGTCATAGCACTATGAAACCAGGCATAGCACTGGCTGGCAGCTATATAAAATTCAGATTTTTCAGATGAATGCTAAACTTCAAAGGCTTGGCGCCAGTGGCATCAACTTATTTTACTGTGATGATTACATGGCGCCTCAACATGGTGACAATGATGAAGGATAGTCTGCTTGCAGTCAACTTGCCAAGTCTCAAGATCTGAGAGATACAAGCTTTGACTTTGCCTATACAGCATATGGCATTTATTTTCACACAGAGCCAGGATGTGTATGGTAAGAATAATTGCTTTTGCATAGAAGATTATGGTGATTAATCAAGTGTAGGTGGTGGAATGCTCAAAAGATGCATGGTACTATCATGCCAGATAAAAGTGAAATGAGGACCACTACAGGAGGAGGTGGTGGGGATGGTGGGGAGGTCGTAGAGGAGGAAAAAGCAAAGGAAAGTGCGTAACTACTCCAAAGAGAGTAGTAAATGCTGCAAGACAGCAAGCAGAGGCTAGAAGGGGTAGAGAGTTGAGAAATGCATATTGGGACAATGAGGTATAAAAAAAGAGAGTACCTAGTAATATGGAGACCATAGCATGTACTTTTCGATTGACCAAGTATTGGATCTAATCCATTTATCATCTAATTTCTCCCACTGACTAAAAGTTCCTTGTTTATTGTGCAATGATTCCTTGTATCCAAAACCAGAACTGTAACGCAGATAAATCTCTTGCAGATGAGGTAAAGCATCAGGAAACCTCTCTATATACTTGTTGACCTTGTTTGCCTTTTTTTGGTCTGGTATGTCTGGTTTTGACCTGGTTTGTCTGGTTTTTGTCGAATTGTTTTTTTCAAAATTATGATCTGAGCTTTGTAATGCTAGTAATTCCAATGTTACACCCTTGCAGTATACACCATGTACATCAAAAATCACCTAAGACTACTTTTAAAAAACCTCAGACAGGAACCAGAGAAAAACCAGACAAACCAGATGGAAAAAAAGCAAACAAGGTCAATAAGTATATGGAGAGGTTTCCTGATGAGCTGTGGTTGAGTGGGATACCACAAAGGTTTCAAGGTCTTGCATCAAAACACCACATTTTTTAAAATATGCTGGACTTGGAGTGTCATCTGAGCCGTCATCAGTTTCTGAGATGTCTTTGTTGCCTGGAAAGAATGTGTTCTCTGGCCAATCTGAGATGAGCCATATACATCAGGAAACCTCTCTATATACTTATTGACCTTGTTTGCCTTTTTTCCATCTAGTTTGTCTGGTTTTTCTCTGGTTCCTGTCTGAGATTTTTTAAAAGTAGCCTTGGATAATTTTTGATATATATGGTATTTATTGCAAGGGTATAACATTGGAATTACTGGTATTACAAAGCTCAAATCATATATTTGAAAAACAAATTAGACGACAAATCAGGTCAAAACCAGACAAATCAGACCAAAAAAAGGCAAACAAGGTCAACAAGTATATAGAGAGGTTTCCTGATGTAGTTGAGATAAGAAGATATGTGACATTGGAAAAGCATGTCAATGAGGATGTCCAGGTTTGTTTTGATAACCAGGGATAGGTATAATAACCGTAAGGCTCCTAAAATGGACAAGAAATATCAGAACAACTCAAGACGTCCATAGATCAAGAAAAAACCCACATCTGTGTCCTCATCTTGATGATTAATTATCAAAAGACTTAAAGATTGTTGCTTAAGCCTTGCCATCTAATTTGATATGACTTGAAGATGATAAGATTAAATGTTGTCCATGGAGATAACGATGAAAGAGATGGTAATAAGATGTGAGAAAAGGGATTGTGCCTGTTTGAGAACATGAGCGTCTAGGATTTGAAGAAGCTTGACAAGGCTTTGTAGGATGTTGGTGGAATAGGTACGAGGAGAAAAAAGTCCCGCATGAAATACAATGGTGTGGACATTGATAAAGATGAATGCAGGATGAGGTGGGGTAAGAGGCCTTATGATAGCAATGTGTCGGCGGAGCTGCAAAAAGATTATGTTGATATAGTATTACAAGGTCAAAGGTGTGATAGATAAACTCATTGTTTTTAAAAATGTAATGAACTGTACAGACGTACGAAGATGAACAGTAGTAGGGTGATGTGCCACTGCTCTGAGTACAGCCTTATTTATAAGGTGCATATCTCCAGCCCTTAGTATAGGATCTGCACAGATCCTAGTGTATACTTCTACAGGAAGTTGGGGCATAATCAACTGTTGCCGGTATTCGTGCTACATTGACTGTTTCATTGTCAAACATAAAAGCCTAAGTTAAAACGTCAAACAAGACAAAATAGTTGTACTGACAATTGAAAGAAAGGAGTTCAGTTTAAAAAAAGACACGATTCTGTAGTAGCAATCACAGAACGTGTTATCGCTGCTGGTACTTGTGTTACGGAGATGTCTACGTGGCCAGTATTGTGATAAGCTAGGTGAGAATATCAGAAGGTAGACGACAAATCTACTTACAGAGAGATATTGTTTTGCAGTGAGTGCCAGTGTGCGATGAGATGTTGATGGGACATGCGTAGCAGCGTGCTGAGTTGGGTTGGGAGGAGGATGAAGGATTATGCCCAAATTTGGGCATAATTCTTCGTCCTCGCATTGCGGCCTTCTATGCGGCCTGATGAGCCATCGGTCCGTGGCATTCCGCAACGTGTCGAACGTATTGCAACTTGGGGCAGCTGTGTTGTGATGAGGTGAATTTGGTAATTCCTTACTCATCTTTGTTTTTGTCTTTGTCTTGCTCACATTGCTTGTCTCGACCATCCGACGCCTTATAGCTGATTTGACTGCTTCAAAATGGTCAACGCGGGTGAGTGCAAGTTATGATTTCCGTTATGCACACTTACAATTTGCCTCCATAGAACGAAAACCGAGAATGGCAAGCGCGAAGTCGCCGTCTGTGGTTCAGACATCACAAGTCAATCAGGTGGATGCAAAGAAGGTAGGGGAGGCAAAGGACAAGGCAGAGAGAAACACAAGGCGTCAACAGTACGTCACATGTTATTTTCTGTTCATTTGTTTCTGTTGTAACTAGTTTTACAGACTTTACGAACGAAAAAAGAAGCTGCTTGCTCAACAGCCAAAGGTATTCAATTTTGTTATGGTGTCCGAGCAGCAAATGGATCTCTGGGTCGAACATAACAAACAACGTGCAGCTCGCATCGCTGCTCATCGTGCGCCGGGCATCAGCATCTCCTCACATGTGTCTGCTGCCAAAGGCGTGTCCTATTCTTGCCCCTGTTCTTGCCCTCACACTCCTGCTGGTGACATGGATGGCCAGTACCACGACCCAGTGACCTACGTCTCGTACAACCCCGATATGCATACCCCTCTCTTTCCTATCTCGAGCACGAGCTCTTTGACAACCATAAGCTCTTCGACGACACCTTTCTGTCAGAAACGCCTTATCCACTCAGTCCTTCCCAAAGCAATTTTCTGCACGGACCATGGCCTGGAAGAACACATTATGACTTGGCTTGGTCAAATTCAAGCCTGGCTTGTGCAATTTGACATGACCGGTCTGTGAGATCGCTCTAATGTGGACGATACTGTCCTTGTCCTGCAGCAGCATGCAATCCAATTTGTCAAGCAATCGTTGTCCTTGCCATCTGGTGGCTATGCATTGGTGATCCAGGATGACAACAAGTATGCGCAGATGGCAGCAGGTGGACGATATCTCGTCGGGCGCGTAGACTTGTTCCTCAACTCTCAGCATTTCTCCACCCTGTTTGGCAAGGAGGTCCTCGTCAACGTGCTTGACCGTGTTCGACGGTTCATTTTCAGCGCGGACATGATCACGATCAGCATCAAAGGTGAGGTGAATTGCTGGCGAGACGAGGGACCAAAGAGCGTGGAACGCACGCTGGTACAGGTCAGTATCTATCTTTTGCCTAACATCCTTCAACTGAATTGTATGCAGACCTTGGATGCCAGACTATCCCAGTCGAACACCGAGTTTGGGGCATTTACACGGGTGGGCCGATGCCACCGTCAAGATGTTGAATAGCTTTGCCCTGGTATCCTGCTGTCCAGCGACCTGATCTCGTATTTCGTGCAGAAATGGAACTTCATCTACAGCGACAGCCTAATTCTCAAAACAGACTTCATGGAAACGCGTCTGCCATACATGCCGCCTCCCAGTTATCTTCAACAGGCGATTAGATATGACGGACTGCGTGGAATTGTTAAGACGGGTGTCATGCCCTGGCGCTGTATTCTCGTTCTGGTCTACCTTCGAAATGAGCTGCACTGGGTCCTTGCAGTAATCGACTTCGAAAATCTCACAATCTCCGTCTACGACAGCCTCCAAGGGACGTACGATTGCAACAACCAAAAGATGAAGCCTGATGTGAAGAAAACTAAGCACTGGGGTATTGTTAAGGTCTGCACATTTTGTAGCCATTCCGTTTTGACGTTTCACATTTTGTTTGGCAGCACTTGATATGGCTTGTGGATTATCTGTTTGACACCGCCCAGGCTACAGGCCATGGGCCTATGCAGAATTATTGGGGAAATTGGGAGTTCCATCCTCATGCTTTGGTATGTCAAAGTGGCTTCGGTATCTTGTGAACTTACTCATCCTCTCTAGTGTCCATGGCAATCAAACTCATCTGACTGCGGGGTGTTCGTTCTTGTCTTTGTGATGCACATCTTTCATGGGGGCATCCCCTCGGATACTGTGCCAGCCAGCTTTTTGTTGACATTCAATCAACCTCGTGAACTGCCAGGGGTGCGTCTCTATCTGTTGCAAGAACTGATGCATGACTACGACATGGAACGCAATGGCCTACCACTATGGCGTGAAGCTCAAACTAACCATCGCAAAACACTGGCACCAGTGGTGCCCTTGTCCAGAAGGGAGCCATCTTCTTCCTGTCCCTCAGGCATTGACGTTATCATCTTGAGTGATAGTGAGGGCGGAAAGCAGGAGGATAATAATGGTGTCATCGAGATCAGTGAAGATGAGGAGAAGTTGGGACAAAAGGACATGGATGAGGAGGAGTTGGGACAAAAGGACACGATGAAGATTGACTAGTTGTCTTTGTTCGTTAAAGGTGTTGGCATAGTGAGGGATTTTTTTAAATTTAGCTACAGTACTACAATAGCTACCAAATTGGATTTTTGTACCATATCTTGAAAACTTAGGTTACAGTTTGTCCAGAGGGTGTATAGTTACAAAAGTTTAGTATGGTGACAAACTTTCAAAGATCGTTGAAGGTCATAGACAAGTCACATGACTTGAGCACAGCCACAGAACCTTCAAGGGCCGTTGAAGGTCAGGAATGAGTCACATGACTTGAGCACAGCCACAAGGTTTGATAACCTGGTATGCAATACAATCCAAGTGAACAACAGGAATACTAACTGATATTCTATATAGCAGACATATTAAATAGTAGATGAGGATGTATAGTTCATAAAGGTGTCTTCCAAACCGTCAAGTCGAACATGCATATTTTTTGTCCTTTTACTAGACTGATCTTTTATAGAATATCCCACACATCTTTTTATAGGCTTTGGAGATGAGATTGTCTTGCTAAACTGTGCTGCATACGTTTGCATATCATAGACCTGATGATAAAACATCAATATACATAAAAAACTAGATTAAAAAAGACGACTGACCTCTTGTAGCTGTCGATCAAGGACAGCAACGGATCTCAACTTGCACGTCATCTGATATGCCCCCTTTTTGGCCCAAAGAGGAACAGTACCAAAAGATACCTGGACTTGCACTATTTGACCAGAGCGTATAACGGCAGGATCAATAACAGTGTATTCAGAGTCAGAGGATCTAAGGAAGCACATCTGAAAAAGTTACCACTGTTATATAGAGCTATGTCAGCTACATAGCTCTGATAGGTCCATAGCAGTGTCCTTTTATATATAGCCTAGCCATAAAAGGGGGTCATCTACATAGAGTCATCATAGCTGCCATAGCCACCATAGCCCAATGTTTTTCTGAGGATACAACAAACCCACATATGTTCCAGCTATTACCTTAATGTTTCTGAGGGCTAGTCAGCAAATGCAAGCTATCCATTCCTATTACATGATGCAAAAGCCATACCTTGGGACTTCAAGAGTCACAAGGGGGTCCTTGTGTTGCAGGCACATGACTGTACCAGACAGGCACAATCGAAGGGGCCCTGTCAGGCTTGCTGCAAGTTAAAACAGAATGCACTCCTGGTTGGTATTGAAGAACATATGCAATTAGGCGTACATGACAACACACCTCTTGCATGGCATGTCGCTGGTAGTCTAACCATGATTATTTGGTACAAAAACCTGATGCTAGACAAGCTGCAATTGTGTCAGCTCAACAATGCATGAAAACTTGTTGGCTGGCAAGGCAAGCTTAATTTTATAAATCTACCATCTTGAATATAGCTATCATTATATTTATATGCACATTTGCTACTAGATATCAGTGCTTACCTTGCATCACTGGCCATATTGTGTTGCATCACTCACTGATGCCCTGCCTCTCTGTCTCTATCTCATGTCACTCGTATTGCCATATCTATGCTGCCTATATTTTGTATTGCTAGCAGATACCAATATCAACATATTGTGTTGATTGCCTCACATTGCCCATCTCATGATACTTGTGCCTGCTAACACCATACCTGCAGACACCTCACATTACCCACAGATGCAAAACAGTGGCCTGAAGAATGGCTACAGCATATAGCAATCAGATAGACAAATCCTAAGTCATCTGATCATTGTATTACTATTTGTTAGTTGAAAAATGATATAAAATAAATTAGATCAATGTATAATTCTTATTTACACTTTTATTAGAACTATAATCAGATTTGTATCTTATTTATCTTCATTTGGACCTGTATCATTATTTTAAAAAGATGTTATCAGCAAGAGTTGAACCAATGACAAAATAGTGGTCACATGCGACAGCGAGCCTGACCAGGGTTGCTGTCTCACGTGACTTCTTAAAAATTGTGTTTGCATTGAAGAAGTGCATCAGTGCAGCATTTGAAAGTCCATCGACTATTCCATAATGTTTGAAATGATTTTCTTTTTATGTTGTAGGGGCCTCATACTTTATTTTGGCTATATCTCTGTCAATTCTTTAGCTATGAACACAAAGTCAAGTGTTTCTAAATAGTGATATGAAGGACTCTATGTTATGATTTTTGCTGATTTTTTACACTGCACAGTATGTGTGTATTCTCAGATGATTTAAAGTGTTTCTCCAAGAAGTAAATAAATTTTTTTTTTCGATTTTTTGTTGCTGATAAATTGCTTATGTAATCTGCAGCGCGTGCACTGTGATGTCTTCCTGTCCTGCTGGGACAGGAAGATGTCATAGGGTGATGCTGTGGAATATATAAACCTCAAAAAACTCCGGAAATAGTCAAATAGGAGGTTTTGTAGCAATTCTAGCATATCTTTTCGCATAGTAGTGCTATTATTGCTCCCCAAATGGCATTAGAATGTTTTACATCATACCTCTCTAATGGTACTAGATACATCATGATTGGATAAGTAGATAAAGATATTGAATAAACAAGTTTGGCCCTATCCCAATATGGACCCTTCAGTAATTGCAATCATGTCTTCCCAATACTTTTCCGATTGTCTTGTGTAGTATACCGTTGAAAAGGTATGAATCACACCTTTCCAACGGTGTTTTGAGCGTGTCAATAGCACCAGCCATTGGATTGCTATGATGCAATTACTATCACCTTTTCCTCAAAGGCACCTTCAAGAGTGATTTGCTTATATCTTAATCATTTCTGGACCTATTCTCATGAAACAAGATGTTCTGAGGAAGTTTATTTATCTTCTTACATTATAATATAGCACACCTATTTACCTCTATACAAACTCTAGTAAAAAAGATACTTGTCAATTATTTTAGCAAGTTTGCACTTTTTTAAGCTTAAATTTTTAATTATGCTAAGACTGGCATCAATTTATATATGTATATAGTGGAACAATGATTGAATATAATATTGAAGACTGATTGAATGTAATATTGAAGACTAATATCTTGAAAATATTCATGGTCACAAGAATGGTGAATGACAGACTTGAACCTACAACCTCACTTGAAAGTATGAGAAACTATTACTCTAAAAAGCATTACATTGGCTAGGTGTCCAACTTTTTACATTGAAAAGCAGGTTAGAGTAAATGATTCTAATAAATTGTAATAACGAGAGCTTTGTCACTGAAAAAAACACTGAGTGGGAGGATGAAGAACTATTCTCGGAGAGCAGTGATGATAGACTCAAGTAAAAATGAGGATGTATTAGTTTTTAGGGCTAGAGATATGAGGCATATGGGGAAATGTTGGTGCTTTTCTCAATAACTAGGGATCTTTTACTTTGCTCTTGAATCTACCACCCTCCACTCTAGCCTTGAAAGTGGGTCAAAAACCTTTTGATCTAGTGTCAGATTATATAAGGCACTTTCAATGGCCTGCATATCTTTCATTCCAATAGGACCTACCCTCCTGGCTTGTGGAAGTCTAGACAACTACCTCATTAGCTTTACACATCAAGGCTGATTAATGAGGGACTTTTTTTGAAGATTGCTTTGAATTTCAAATGCCCTATCAAGTTTGCAAGAAACTATTCACCAATATACCCAAGAGGCTGAAGCTCATTTGAAGCAAGCTTGCCTAAGAATACAAGATCTTGTAACTTTTGGGTTGGTCTTTTTGTTATGCTTAGAAGAATTGAAGAGGGTCTACTAAATTTTCAGAGAGAATGCTGCTTTGTAGCTGCATGCTTTTCAACAGTAGCTAAGATCTTGGCCTTTATTCTCAGAGTTTGGCATAAGCAACAAGCCCTTCAAAGTGATGTCACCCATTTTGCTCTGGCCTAGAGAGGTTCACAGGCTTCATAGGTGCAGAATATCTATCAAAAAACTATAGTAGAGGAAGTCCTGCCTTCTAGCTATCTGATCTCCTTTCTACATGCCTTTTTATCTAAAATGTTTGTGGACCACATGGAAACCAAGACTCCTATCAGATTTATAGTAGAACAGGAGCTCATTTTTTTGTTAAAGTACCTTTTAAGTCTACAGTGCTTTCTTGGATAGATTAGACTAAAAATATCTGTCTTATCATTCTGCCTCCTTAAGTAAAATATAGGACCTGCATAGTGAGAGTAGCTCTGAGGAGAATACTCAAGAAATGAAAATGGACTTTGTTTGGTTTCGATCTGGTTCTGGCTACTTTTAATGATCTCAATCAAAAGGACAGTTTCCTAAAAGAGGACCAGAGGTTTCTGTAAGTAAAATTCTTACTATAGGATCTGACCAGTCTGAAGCCACTTTTTAAATGGTTATATCTGATTCATCTGATATATTTGAGGGTTGCTACATATCATAAGATATATAAGTCATTTATCTCTAATCATATACTATAACAAAATATTTTTAACTTGAAATTTACACCAATCTGAGAGCTATCTGAGCCATTTTTGATAGCATCTTGAGATCAAATTTTCTGATCTTGTCTGATAGGTTCTGATGTTGTCTTATATTTACCAATTGTTTTCTTACATTGTCTGATGAATCTGATTTGACTTGTATGAGCTCTGGTCAGATACTGTCAGGCCCTGTAGGTCAAACAAAAAATTGTCAAAGTTCCTGATGTACAACCAGGCTCTGGCGAAGGCTAAAAATTGTGCTGGATAGATGCTAGTAATTTTTGATGAGAAGACTGTGTGATGACATAAACAGTAAAATTGACGTAGTGATTAGATAGACAGTGTAACTGACAGATAGACTTTTTAGATAGCAATTTTGCAGTGAGTAGACAGCGGACTTCTTCAGTAAAAGAGAAAATATATTGTCAAAGCCTTCAAAGGCTAACTATTGATACAAAAGACTAACAGGGCTGTATGCGAGTAAAGTATAGATCAAGAAAGGGATATCATGATATAACTACAAGAAAATTAGCCCTGAAATGGTGATACAAATGATGAAGCTATGCAGAAGGAGTCATAGAAGATAGCACAAGTAAACAACAAGAAAAAACAAAAAATTTAAAAGCAATTCATAGAATAATCTAGAAGTATGTTGACCTCTGCTGATCCTAGGTTCAGAAAATGACCAAGAACATAGAAGAAGATCATTACTCAGCATCATTCCAGATCCTTCTGGTCTCCAATAGTTGTTGAAGGGTATGCTCACTTTGCCGCAGAGAGCTGACCTAGAGCAGTACAGAGCTTGCACTGAGAAGGTGAAAGGGGAACATAATACCTGACTTTGAAGACAAATGGGTCTCCAATGGTTGGATAGTACTCAGTCCTTGGTGTCTCTATTTGTACCCATTCTAAAGTAAAGCATCAACATGGAACCTTGACCTCTTGCATAAAATCTTGATCTACTTTTGCTCACGTTCTTGCTGAATCATGTCGAAGAGTGATGGATGATAAGGGATGAAGTATCGAGCAAATGTACCCTCTTCATACATAGCGTAGACTAGATCATATGGATCAAATGGCATAAGTCAATCAGGAGTAGAAAGTCCCTTCTTCGCCACCTGTTGGATCCTCTTGTCTTCTTTGACATCTGACCAAATCTAAGGGACAAGCATGGTGATAGTTTCGTAGCCATACATCGAGGTAGGATTAGGGATATCTTGAGGTATTCTCCAATCTAGGTCCATGTCATCATTGGTACTGATGCGAGTCAGCTTTCAGACAAACTAGGAAAACAAGGCCTTCAGCAGCTTGATAACATTTTCAACCATGCAGACATCCTCCTGATTTGAGATGATAAAGATGATCTGACCCTAGTGCACTATCCTGAGAGGCTTGATAACACAAAATCAGGATAAGTGATAATTTTCCTGAATCAGACATACAGTGAAAAAATTGATCAGGATAGAGAGGTCAAAGATTGCCCACACTTTACCAGTTAAGCTGTGAAATTGTCAAAGGTAGAATAAAGAAATAACATTATTAACAGCTAAGATAGTGATAATGCCAGGAGCATAAAACCTGTTGATTCTACTGGCTACGAGCATAGAATCATTGTTGAGGCCAAGCAATTCTACCTTTATTGCTACATTAGAAACTCTTTAAACTTTTTGTTTGACCTGCAGATATTTGAGAATATCTGCAGAATTTGTGACAATTAAATCAAATGCATCAAACAATGTTAGAAAGCCTAATGTAAATTTAAGTTATAAAAAATTATATTATAGTTAGCTGTTAGAGATAGATGACTGCTATATCTGACAATAGGTGTCTACCATTAAATATGAAAATTTTATCAAAAATTAACATTTCAAAATTTGCAACAGAAGAGTCAGACTCTGCAGTAGCTACAGTTATAGTCAAAAAATTAGACAGTATCAGAAAGTTTAGGGGGTTTCTGATATACAATGTCTGGTAGCTATTCGATTAACAAGTAGAAAGAATCTTTCTCTTTTTTCTAGCAGTGGTCAGGTATGTTGAGTAAATTCTGGCCAAGCAAGTGCTAGTGAATAGAGCCTGCCTATCGGAGATGGAGGTCTATATTTTTTCCAATCTATTTTGCAAAAAAAACACTACATCCATCTGGACAGGAAAAAAGGTCAACAGGGCTCTCACATCCAAGCAATCACCTATAAAGGCAGAGGCACGGGTTTGGAGGCATGTCATGCAGGCATTCATGCAGAAACACGTCCCATCAGTGCTCGGCATCCCTGATGATGGGACCACGGAGGCACAACTATCGGTTAGTAGAGCTTTTCAAGAGGTTCTGCTGGGAGGCAGGGAGGCATACAAATTCGACCCAGCCGCTGCAAAAAGCCTGTCCTCCAAGGGTATTCTGATGGCCTGGCAGCTGGCTAGAGACTATGCAGAAGAAGATGCCTATCACTCAGGTTCTTGTGAAGAGATAAGGCGGAAGGCCGCCATGGAAGTCGTGCAAAGGTTTAGGGAGGGGCAGCTGGGGTTGAAGTCGGAGCAGATGGTGGAAGTCTGCAAGGCCCTTCTTTTTGCGGGTCATCAAGTCAAGCTTTTCGAGGTGGCCCCCTTGCATGGCTTCTCGCCAGATGTAATTTCACTGGCTGCCACTCTGGTAAGATCGGGTATATTCACTGCCAGTGACTCACTTCACTAAGTGCTTGGTCAGGTGTTTATGGCCTTTTGGGAGAGGGGAGCTGGGGCTTCCTCTAGAAGACTTCCCTCTGAGCAGGAACTTGAAGGGATTTTGGCATCAGAGCCAGCGCTGTCTTCTAGGGAGAGGTTCTTCCAACGTATCCTGGATGAAATGCAGGGAAACCCTGGTCTCCTCCTTGAGCTGTCTCACGCGATATGTTCAGGAGCAAAGACCAACTGGCACATCAGACAGCTTACTGCCCTGTAGAACCTGTAGTCGATACGGTTGGTGGAGAACGCCTTTCTGCATATGGCTTTCTGCTTATCAGGGTTGTCCATCCATTTGAGCATGTAGACCCCTTTCTCTGTTGAGGTGAAGATAGAGGGATGAGGCTTCTGTAGCTCTTTGCACCATGCTACATGATAAAAATAATCTAACATTCACACCCTGTGAGCTAGTGCCTAGCTGAGATATGAAGTATGCCTAATGTCGATACTTTGTATATGTCAAAGCTAACTCCTTCATGTTTGACTGCAACAATGGCCATTTTCTATGCAGCTGCTGTCTTCCGAGGTGGAAATCTTGAGCTCAACAAATGCAGCTGCTGTTTTCTGAGGTAGAGATCCTGAGCTATTTAAGGAAGGCTAAAAAGTAAAGTGGTTTCCTACCTCTATTTGACATCCAGGCAAACCTTTGCCAGTTAAAAGACTTGAGATCTACCCATCATCAGCAATAAAGTTTCTATTGGTATGCTCAAGAAAGAGATCGATGAGCCATGTGACCATGGTGATTGTGCTTGTGGCCTGGGCTGTCTTACTTAGCCCAATAGAATTCATGTTGAAGATGGGATGCTGTTTCAAAAGAATTGTAGGTGGTTTTCAAGATGCCAATAAGCTGGTGCCAGCAAACTTGGAATGGGACACCCTTGTACTTGAATCACACTGCATCTTCGCATAAGATGTGGCCACCATAAGGATCAATCTTTGCATTGAACTTGTATAGCAAGCATCTCTCCTTGGCCTGCCCAAGGAGAGCCCACAGCTCGTTCTTGATCTATTTGGCATACTCTGTGACACCATCGTCTCAGTTCAGGTCACCATATTTGCACTGGACATTAGAATCAGAGATTGTCCTGCTCATTCATCTTATCTATGAGCTCTTATAAAAAGTGTGCAGTCCAGATTTGAACATTAGCCCTCATGGCCAAAGAGCGCATGGCCTCAGCCATGGCCTTGGGCAGCCTTGAACAGTACGGTGGTTGCAGTGGTCCTGTTTTATCCAAACAAAGAAAAAAAATACTTACATTGAAGAGAGGGATTGCTTTTCTTGCTCAACATGATATCCAGAATAGCTTGGACATTATGAGCTGCTCGAGGTTGGCTACTTGAGCCTTTGACTAGAACATGTGCACGATAGGCAGGAACTTCATCACATTATGTTCCTTTGCACGAAAGTTCTTCAGCATCATGGATGTCGCATGGTTCTGTAGTACTGCAGATGGCAAGAAATTCATATTTTCAGGCTGAATGGAGGCAAGCAAATATCAGACACACCCTGTCAGTCTGCCTTGAATGAGGCCATATACTTATCTATATTTTTCCAATCCCTCTTCATGGTCTGCTGCTCCTTGTCCTACTACATAGTTATAGGGGTGGACATGGCCCGAAGCACTTCATCTTTGTAGTTGCTTGAGTACATCTCATCACTGATGGACACCATGGGTGTTGACAAATCTTCACCAAAAAGCAGGTCAGCTACAGCCCACTTTTGCTCATCTATATTGTCAAAGTGCGAAACTGAGCAAGAAGGCACCCCTGTGACACCCTTAATAAGCCAAGTAAGCCTAGTGATCCGGTGTGGTACACCGAGGCTAACTAGGCTTCAGACACCCTTATCGAGTTAGGCAGTTGCCCGCTTTTTCCGGCAGTTGCTGTTTCTTGTTGGTTTTGCCTACTGTACAGTTTCAAAGCCACTTGCCGGCAACTTCCGTAGAGCATTGTATACCTGTAGTCCCATCGTCTGTGAGTTCCTTAGTCGCTCACATCGGACTGCAGTCTCTAATCGATCCTGTGTTTCCCCATTCGCTCCTTGCGCTCCTGAGTTGCTCCTTCTTGCACCCCTGTGACACCCTTAATAAGCCAAGTAAGCCTAGTGATCCGGTGTGGTACACCGAGGCTAACTAGGCTTCAGACACCCTTATCGAGTGGTCGACGCAGAGCCTCGGAGCCTCATCGACTTGAGGGCCCTCCTCGTCGCTGTCGGCACGTCATCGGCTGATGGCAGGCCCTGGGCGCCCCCGGGACCGGTTCCCGAGCTTGCCGGCGCCGTCCCGCCCCGCCCTCGTACGTAATCCCCATCAAACACCCCTCCGCCGCGTCGTCCATGGCGCCAAACGCCCCCTCGTCGCCGTCGCCGACGACGACGACGACTATCCCCTGTTTCCCGTACCTTCCACATGACAATATATATATGTTTCAAAAGTGTTTCACACGCTCTCCACGATTCTCGAGGTCCCAGAGCGATTAGGTAAGGTTTTTGAGCCGTCTATCCTATGGGACCACCACACAGGCCGAAAACATATTACGTAATAATGCTGACGCATCAAATCTCGGCCTCGGGGCTGTGCCTGGCCCATCAAATGACCTCGGCCCATCACCATCACCATCATTCCTCGGCGCCTAACGCCCTCCAACGCCTGCTCGCCATCGTCCCCAGCGCCTAACGCCTTGTCGTCGTCGTCGTCGACAACGGCGACGACTCTCCCGCCCCTCCGCTGCGTAGGTACCTCGATGTACATACTATCCGATGTTTTTTAGCACGCTCTTTCCATTCCTTGTGGTTTTGAAGTGCCTCTGTGAGCGTGTGAGTCAGTATGAGAGTTCGAGTAAGTCTCGGGCGAAAGTCTTGGTCGAGACACGTGCACATGATGCGGCGCGTCGCGTCGCGTTGCGAGTGGACTTCACTGTAGAGGTGAGCTCCAACTCTCGTCCATCACAGTCAAAACTTATATTCATAATCGTAGCTAACTTTGTAATAGAGACTTTCGGCACCTGTTGAAGGTACGAGGTGAGGTCACAGACACTGATGATCACCCTACTCTTCCCCCTCAGCACTTTCCTCCTCATCAGAGCTCACAAACGGCTTGCTCTTAGGCTTGGCACGACTCTTGCCCTTTGCCTTCGCCGCCGCCTTCTTTCCGCCGCGTACCTTTGTTGTGGCCTTCTTGTTGGTGAGTATGTCTGTCTCCCGCATTGCACGACGTGCTTCGAGCTCCTGGTCGGTCAGACGTCTCCATGCGCATTCGCCGGTCTTCAGGGCGATATAAATGCGCTCGATGTCGGCGGTTCTGTTGTAGTCACCGGGGGCTTTCACTCCTCCAGCATCGGGCCATCCCACAAGCTCGACGCCCCACTCACAGACAAGAGCCTCGTAGTTGGAGTAGGACATCTTGGGGAGCTTGTCGGACAGTGCGCCGTGGTCGAGGAGGATGGCTTCTATAAGCCACGGCCTGAGGTGAGTTACAATGTCACCATTCACCGAACATGTCACGTACCCAGCCCCTTCGTTATCAGGTCCCTAGCCTGGGCTCTGAACCAGGTCTTCTTCTTGCCGCCAGAGCCCTTAAGTACACCTGAGTACAAGAGGAAGGGTGTCAGCATGGCCAGCCTGACGATGAACGCTACGGTGGTGCGTACCACCAATGCCGCTCCTCGAGTATGCCTGCAACTTGAAGCCCATCTCCTCAGGCGTTGTCTTGTACAAGTCCTGTATCCCGGACCTGAGCCGGTCGGACACGGCGATGGTCGCGGTCCAGTTGTCCGTGACTTCACCGTTCACAACGAACAGTAAGTACTGAGCCCCGGTGCGTTTTGAAAGCCCCTGTATCTGATAATATAATTCTGTCAGTGCAATTCCTGGTCTTATCGATGACAAAACACGCATACCTTGGCCTCGAGGGTGAGCATGGTGCGTCCAACGTCGTGCGAGGCATGGACGCCAGTGACACGACGCACAGCTCCGGCCTCGGCCTCTCGCTCTAGGTCCATACCTTCAGCCAGAGCCTTTTTCTGCTCGGCAGACATGCTCTGCCAAACCGCGTCATTGGCGGCGCTGCGCGACAGCTCAGGGAGCGTGCCTCGCCCATTACCCTGGACGCCTGTTGATATGTCAGTCTGTTAAGTGTTGACGGTCAATCAAAAAGAAAAAAAAGCCCACCGTTTTCCTTGTTAGCCCTGGCACGAGCACGAAGGAACACGTTGTAGGCGTTCGACTTGCGCTTCGGCTTCAGCAATTTGCCACCGCCGAAGATCTGCATCGACGTCCATTCCTTCTTTCTAAAAGGTACTGTGAGCAGGAATAACGAAGCGTATATTAAGCCGTGCATACCGCTGGTAGTCGCGAGCTACAGACACAATTTCATCCTGTACATAGTCACGAATACCCTTGATTCTCCCCCACATGGCCTTGGTGCTCGCCTTGGAGGCAGCGCGCTGCTCCTTGGTGATGCGCGCTTTCTTGCGGGAGGCAGGGTTTACTTCAACCATTTCTTGCGAGTGTTTCGCAGTGGAGGTGGGGGGGAGGAAGAAAGATGGAGGAAGAGTTGTTGAAATTTATCGGCCTGCTCGCTCCGACACTAGTGCGCGCGCACGGGCTGTCCCTGGTTGTCCCCTCTAAAATATTAAATCCCCGACACCCCATGGTCTGGCGGGTGTCGATCCACTCCCTCAACGTCACCCTCACTTCGCGAATAGAAAACGTTTGTTCAATAACAGACGGCTGTAAGCGACATAGCATGACCTCTGGTTAGCTACTGGTTACCGGCAGTGACGGCTCTGCTCCCACTTCCGCAGCTCCTCCCGGTCCTGCTCCAGCTCATGATAGTTGGACAACCGACCTAGCACCATTGCCCACCGAGCCTTATGGTCGTCATCCAGCGCTGCACGCTCTGCCTTCGAAAGTGAGCTTGCGGGGCGCAGACCGTGACGCACCCAGCGCAGGAGACCGCCTGGGCAATACTGCGTCATGGAGTACCGATGCTCACCCTCCTGGATCGGCAGGTTCCCGTGGCGCATGCTGGCTGATGACAGAAGAATTGTTGTGCCTGGGGGAAACCTAATAATCAGTGCAAGGTCCCACAGGTACAGCTCTCCCCCCTTGTCGGGATCGAAATCCCCCAGCGCTGTGATCGCACATGGGGCATCCGGCGCGTTGTTGCAGTCGTTGTGGTCGTTGCACACGGTGCTGGGCCCCAGGTTGAACGTAGTCGTTGGATAAACGCTGCCACCAGGGAAGTTGCGGCGAAGCTCTGGCTGGCTCTTGGACAGCGTGTGGAGGGAGTCGTATATGTGCGCGTACACCTTCGGAAAGTATGATGCCATAGCATCTGCTCGAGGTGTCAGAAGGGCATAGGTGGAGCTCAAGACTATGGCGTACCGCTCTGAAAATTGGCGATGTGCGATACGTCGGCATCATCGATGAGTGCACGCAGAAGTTCTTCATGGCGCTTTGAATTCTTGAGGTTTCCGGGTTTCTGGGCACAGGGGGTCAGGTCTGCGCATCGAACGGTGACGTGAGCCACGCACCTTCTGCCCACCGCCGTATGAAACCCCCGTTGCTATTGCCGTGAATTGTCCACGGCGGTGGGTCGTCTGCTTCGCCCCGAACGACCCCTCCGCACCCTCCCGCTTTTCCTCGAACAACGCCGCCGCCCGCTCCATCGCTGCCGCCCAGCGATCCTCTTCGTCCCGGTCATCACCCTCCAGCGGAGGTGGAACGAGGACGGCAATCACACGGTCCTCATCGTCGAGGATCGCATATGCAACACTGGACCAATTGTGCTGAGTATCCAACACTACAAGAGGAACAAGGCACTCACGTTCCGCACCATGCGAAGTACTTGAAACCGCGGGCTTCCAGCTCAACGCGCTCCCAGGGCACCTCGCTCAAGGACTTCTCGCGGCGTGCCGTATACGCGCCCTTGGTGACCCGATAGTCAACGGCAGCGTTGGCGTCGACGGAGATTGTGGCAGGGGGTGCGCGGCGAACGAAGGATGCGCCGTGGACTTTGGGAGGTGCTGCCCAGTTTTTTTGGGCCGCCTTCTTTGCCCGCTCGTCCCTGCGCGTGTCAATGCGTCGGCGCTTTTTTCCCTCCTTTCGCCCGGCGTTTTGCTTGCGCAGCTTCTTCTTACTCCTGTTGCGCTTCCTCTTGTTCTTGCTGGAGGTGGCGCCCGAACTGGGATTGGATCCCTGCTGCTCACCAGCAGGCGTCGAGCAGGGACGAGCAGGGACGGGAGATCGCGTCAGGTCGTCGGGCTCGTCCTCGAGCTCTGGAACATCGGGCTCGTCGTCCTCGAGCTCTGGCATGTCGGACATGTGGCCTTCGTCCTCGATTTCTGGAACGTCGGGGTCGTCGTCCTCGAGTTCTGGCATGTCGGACATGTGGTCTTTGTCTGGGACACCGTCTTCGTCCGAACCGTTGCAGCTCGAGTCGTCGTTGGACGGAGAAACCTCCGGCAGGTGGCCGTCGTCACTCGGAGTGAGCTGCGGGCTCGATGGCGGCGTGGTCAATGGAGACAGGGTGTGGGGCGACCACGCGCCGTCGTTCAGCCCGTGCATACCATGGCGCGCGGCGGCGTGGTTGGCGAACGTGTTGAGGGCAGTGCCAGAGTGTGCAGTGTTGGCATCAGAGTGTTTAGGGCTGTCGTCCGCAAGTGCAGCGAGCTTCTCGTTGAAGTCGCCGAGCTCTTTGTCGAGCTTGATGGCCTTGCTGACTAGATCCCCAAATCGAAGGTTGGTTTTGAACGGCGTGGAGACAATGGGAACCTCCCCATACTTTCTCCCGGAGCGGAGCTGTAAGTAAACAGCAGTCAGTAGCTGGGGCGGCCGTGGGCTGCATTCACAGACCTGGAGACACATGATGGGCGGGTGTAGGTATGGACGAGGGGTGGACCAACTGCATGAGCCACATCAGTGCCGGGCCATCACACGAGATGAGTTAAAAAAGGGTGAAACGGGAGTGTTTGAAATGAACGACGCGCGGCAGCACCTTGGATAGACGCAACCGCATGTCGTTCGAGAGCACAACGCGCCGCCGCGGCAGAGCCTTGGAGGACCCAACCACAGCAATGCGCCCTGGCAAAAGAAAAAAAAACGGGGAGACGCAAGAGTCAAACTGGACTCACCTGAGCTAGGTGCAGGGGGGAGGGATGATTGGAGCCGAAGCAGAGCGGTGTCCTTGTCTTATAGAAGTTCGCGTCTGTGGCTCTTGACAGGCGGCCATTGTAATGGTTGATTGGGTCATGTAATCACGACGCGACGTACCGGCGCAACGGCTCCTATTGTCAGGTCATATTCAGGGCATTGAGAATAAAACTCAAACCCCTCTCTGTTGCTCGCATAGTAGTATAGCGTGAACATATACATAGCACTATTCTACAGGGACCGTGTGCCAACTACGCGGCGCTGCTAATCACCACCCGTATTGTTGCTTGAACGCGGCAAGATCGATTCTAAAGCCCACTGTTGTCAACATCGTGAGGCCTCGTTGGGAAAAAAGACATGCCTGTGGCCTTCCAGAACCAGTAACTTGTGCTTACGTGCCGACTCGTATGCGTCCTCGCCCTTCCCAAGGTATTCAAGCTCCTGATGATAGCCGCTGACAAGGCGTCGCTGCCGGTGCAAAAACCTCTCGCTAAGGAGAGCGAATGGGTTCGTTTCCAGATCCTTGAGATACTCATGCGTCTCCTGCACGGCCTTCAGCAGCTGCGACTCGACCTCGCGCGCGTAGACAGCGTATGCCTGGTTTCGGGTGGGCTGCTCCGAGCATAGCAAGGAAAGCCGCGCGCGAAGAGCCACGCGGCGACTCTGCTCGACCAGGCGGACCTCAGGCTTGACGAGTTTGTCATGGCCCTTCCATACGGGGAGCACAATGCTCGTAAGATACTTGCTGTTCAGACAGAGGTCTTAGCACAGACAGTGGACGAAAAAAAAAAACACTCACAGCGGCAGACCCAGGATCTCCATGCGGCGGCGGGCTTCCAAAGCTGCGCGGGCAGTCTTGCCTATTCTGTGCCTTCCGCAGCGCTTCACGAAGTTATACTCCCTCTGGCTCTGCAAAATGTCGTCGCGATGGCTGTGAATTCCGCGTTTCACGGCAAGTCAGCATGGTGAGAGTAACCTGTTCATACAAAGACATACCGTGCATAATAAGAGTCCTTCAACCGCCGGGGATGCTTAGCAGCAGGGGAATGAGAACGATTGACGGCCATAGATCGTATGTCGGGGAAAGGGTCAAGGGCGTAGCGCTCGAAGAATGATTGTGACTGGACTGCAGGGAACGTTACGGAAAGCTCCGGTCCCAAGTATAAAACACAGTAAATACCTGATGCTGAGACCATCAGAGCAACTGCAGATACCAAAATGCATGCGATGGATTCTAACGGCAAGCCCCAAAGCTATGGAGAAGAAATAATGGAGCCGACCTTCGCTGGAATCGCATGGCGGCGAGATATTTGTCGTAATGCAGCCAGAACCTCAGTTGACGCGCCGTCAAATGGTGCCGCGCCTCGAGCTCTAATAGTAAGTTAACACTGAGGGCACGCACCCTCGATTTCCGTGCAACGTCTCCTCACGTTTGCTGGCGCACGGACTTACTAACACGATATGTAGTACCGAAGTCATTCAGACTGATTCGCTATGCACAATTCCTTGATGCTCACATGTTTTCTGGTGCTGGGATCCTGGGATCTTGGCCTGATGTCTGTGCTGCCTCCGCCTTCACCATCCAATTGAGAACCAGAGTCAGGCTTGCTTGCTTAGTACCTTATACACTGGAGAGTTGTTTCTCTCATCATATATCTCAATGGTACGATTGTTAGTTGAGACTGGTAAAGTAATAGATTATGTATGTAGCGCGTATGTATTGGAGTAAATACCTAACCATGGTAGTTGCCGGCGATGCAGGTGGCAGACGACTGCGCCGAGGTCGGTACGTGGAGAGCAGAAGGAAAGGTGGGATGGGAGCCATGACATGCATAACCCACATCAAGAGCTGCGTTCGATGGAGGGATGGGGGTCGGGTGGGCGTGTGGCTGAGTCCCGGCTGCGTGCGCTGCGCAGATACTCTGACCCTACAGAAAGTTAAAGCTGCCGGACAGATAAAGAGGCGGCTCACCTTACAACACGGGGAGAACGACCCCAAAGCTGCAATGTTGTATTGCTAGTTCTCTGCCATGCCACGAGACCCTCGCATGGCATGCGAGGGTCTTCATCGCGATACTTAGGAGCCAGGCGCCTGCCAGTGCCCCCAATGCTTTGTTTCGAAAGTTGGGTGCCTAACTTCCGTATGTCAGTGTTTTCGACTGCAATCCTGACGCTTACCTGCGAGGCCTAAGCCTACAAAAATCCAGGCCCTGTGATGATGTTTTCATGTCAAGAAGAAGTGAACCAACTTACTTGTGCTTGGAACAGCGAAGCGCTGGGCTTGAGCTTGAGCCGCCGAAGCGCCGAGCCGCCGGAGCCTCTGTACGCGTTCTGGGAGCAGTGGAACAAAGGTAAATTAGACAAGTGTCTTTGACAGAAACACGAGCTGACAACCAGCTGAAACTTCTGTTCGTATGTCAGGGGCTGAGTTCGAGGTATGGGGATCTGTTAAACACGCACCTCACGCACGTCGCACTGAGGCTAGCACCCACCACGCGCTTGTCCGGCTGCTGTCCCGGTGTCAAGCCCTGACCACTCTCCGACCATCGATGAGTGATCAGTCCTTGATTGCGGAGCCTCCTAGCGCTTGCTGCTTGCCTTCGAAGCCCGACGCTCTTGCCAGAAGCTCAGTGCTCAGTAACGAAGTCACTGCTGAGGCCTCAGGTATCACCGTTCTACATCTGTGTTCAAAACGTATCTGATAGATATTGTTCTTAGGATAAGCAACAATGCCGAGGGTCGGTAAAAAACCCAAGATAAAATCCAGCTCTGCAGGTGCCAATGGCGGGTTGCACACCAAGGTGATGACGGGAGGCAGGATTGCCGCAGAGCGAGATGAAATGTTGCGCCGGAGAGCACAGGGATTACAAGGTGAGGTCATTCAATTGATTTCACTCTTTATTAATTACAGGTTGGTTTTGTTAACAGCTCTTCCATCGGACGTACGCCGGGCGATCAACAGGGAAGTGCAAAGCAACGGCGCGCCCTCGGACGACTTGGGCGGCATGCCCATAGAGGTCGACAACGCGTATGGTGGTGGCGACTGGGTAGACGAGGATGACTCGGACGATGAAACCATCCCCGACATATCCCATGAGGGTGGGGAGTTCGCGGACAGATTTCGCGCGGCACTCGAGCTAACCAATGTCGCCTATGCGTGAGTCTTTGAGTATGTAGTGTTTTCATAACCCAGCTTACCTTCCAGTAAACAACGTTTCCGACGCCCCTGGGATTTGCGTACGCGCCGAGAGCGTTTGATCGCGCTCCATCGAAACTGGAGTGCCGAGATGCCTGCTCTTGTAGATGCATACCTCGCTTGGAAGCACAGAGACAAGGTATGCGATGAGCATGGCTCACAAGTCACTGGGGACGCACGGGGTGCCGTGGATGCTGAGAAGCGTGGGATGGATCAAACCCCGCCGGGTTCTCAAGGCGCAGAGTGTGAGATGCAGACAAGTGCGGATGCCAGGGTTGAGGATTCAGGAATCGCAGGCGAAAGGACCGGCATGGGCACTGGCGACCCTCACCGGTTCACTGTTTGCGCGGTCCACACGTTTGGTGCGTAGCCAGTAAGCTTTTTGAAGCTGCATTGCTAAGCTGACATTTTCTAGAGAGAACCTCCGACATGGTCGTCCTGCAGCGTGAAGGCGAATCGGCCAACGTTGCCCTCCTTCGCATGGGATTTCTCGGATGTGCTCCACAGCAGCCATCCATCGCCTTCGACCTCCGCACGCTGGAGCTGTATCACCACCTCCGACGGCGTCACTCAGGGCTTGGTCTTCTTCCAATGGCCCGCACCTTGTGTGACCTTCACGATGTACGTGCTGTTTACGCCTGCCCCAACGAATGCTAACGTTCCTTGAAGGTGGACTACCGATCCTCGTTCCGCGAGCAGCTTTCGGATGCCTTCGATGCTTACTTGGATATCCTGCAGCGCATCAAGCGTATGGTGGACTCTGCTATTGGTCGCGGTGATGCGCTCTGGCGGCTCAAGAACTCATGCCCGCCTTGTAGCTTTAAGGTATGGTTCCTCTGAGATCCATGTTGTTAGCCATTCACACAGTCCTGGGTTTCAATAGCTAAAGGACGAACCGCGCCTGGTGCCTTCCCGGTTAGGCTGCATTGACGGAAACAACTCTGCGAAGCGCGTGGCATCTGCGGGTACACAGGATGTTCGGGGCTTCGAGAGTACGTATTTCTTGACACGTGAGCAGGTCGATAAGTACAAAGACGAAGTGCATGGAAGACGAACCAACGTCACGCCTGAGCAGGTACGTCGTTCGCTTTTCATTGCTTCATTCAGTGCACTCAAACCATGTAGGATATCGAGGTAGAGGATGCACCTTGGGCGCCGGACCGTGACAGCCCCGGCGACCCAACTGATGGTCAAGAGGGCGTAACATCGTGCACCGAGCGATGGAAGGCAAGCGCAGCTGACCACACCAAGAGAGCACTCGACGTATATGACACGACGGGAATTTTTGGTGGGTCTTGTAGACATGGCCTGATCACACTGTTTTGCGAGATGGTGAGAAGTGGTGAGCTGTGAGTCCTTCACAATTTTTTTCCTTTCTACATGGCTGACTGTTACTGCCTTTTCTGCAGTGCTAAATATCCATTGGCAATTGTCGACCACGAGCTGGATGCCCACAATGATGAGGATCCGGGCAAGGCGTTCGACATTGGCTGCGCATTCGAGAAGACAATCGAGCGTAGCCCACTTGTGGGGCCCAAAGCTTTGCAGAAGCGGCTGCAGGTATTCGTGAACGTGTTTCATGGCTGGGCGCACAACTGCCTTTGCCAGCTGGCACACCATCCTCTTTATCGTACCGGCGTCGGTCTGGAGGATCTCGAGGGGATGGAACGTGTATTCTCAGCGTCCAATGCTGTTGCACATGTCGTGCGATACGCAAGCCGTTTCCATTGGATGCAAGTGCTGGACTTGCATTTCCAGCAATGGGACGATGATAAGTACGCAGGACTCAGTACGTCCCATCTTTTTTCCATCATACTCGGTCAGCATTGGCAAATATACAGTGATTTGGAGGTCGCTTTCTGTTAAATAACTACCGCCAGGCGCTCTCGATCATCCATGACTACACGCACGACGTCGAGACCATGATCGCACGCCTCCAAATCGATGAGAACACAGTGCAGCAATGGCTTGGCGAGGAAGCAAAATTCCTCAAGGACCTCAAGGAAGAACCGGAGGACCGTATCCTGGAGTGCGCATATGTCGAAGCGCTTCTTGCGCAGGAGAAGGCTGAGTACGATTGTTTTGTGCTTCTCAGCCATCACCAAGCTAATCAACAGTTTGCATCAGTAAAAAGTGGGAGGCTACCTCCCAAATATTCGTCTCCACGCCTGCCACACAAAGCTCGCAAGGCACCCAGGCGTATTCGAAGGACGTCCGCAAAACAGCACGCCTCGAGGCTTCCCGTCGAGCAGCCCTAACGCAGCTTGAGGTCGCAAACCGAGCTGTCGAAGACCTAGAGGCAAAGCTCCAAGTCGGCGACAAGCCATGGACGCCTCAAGATGCCAAATATAAGGAGGTTTTGGAGTACCTTCGCAAACGCGAGCTTAATAAAGCACTGAACAAAGTCCAGCACCTTGTAGTGCAGAGGCTCTTTGAGATGTCAAAGGCCAATGTTGCGGGCATGGGTACGTTTCTCAGGATTTGCAGAAGCTTGCCTTCTAACGATCACACCCAGGTTACAAGGTCCGGACATCAATCTGGAAGCACCTCAAGTCCCGCGGAAAAGCAATTCGGACAGCGCTTTCCAATTACAACACGCTTGCAGCGAAGATGAGGCCGCCTGCTCTATCCTTGGAGTGGAAGAATGTGGTAAACTTCAGCTTTGTCTCTGAATTCGACATACTCCGGCACTCCAATGCAGACGTTGACTTCGTTGCAAAACCATGGATGTCACCAGCAAATCGAGAGGTCGCTAACAAGCTATTCAAGGTCCTGCATGCACGTGAAGAGATTGTACGCCTGAACGTTGAGATTCGCCGTCTCCGCACGTTCATCTTCACTGAAGACACTGCTTACCTTGATGGAATCACAGTACAATCGCAAGCAGGAAACCAACTCCTTGCAGCAGAGATCGAGGCTCAGTATCATTCCCGTCATCGTGTCAACCAGGTACATCATGCTGTCCTCAACACCATCGAAAAAATTCCTGGCTTTACAGGTAAACACAGTGGCGGATTTCCTGCAGGAGGTCCTGTTGAGGACTCATGGGAGGACGTGGACACAACTGATGGCGCAGAGGGTGCATTCGAGGACACAGACCTGCAAGAGCAGTGCATGAGGATGACAGAAGTTCTAGAGGACTTGGCCATGGAGTAAGACTGGCAGGGCTGTGTATATCATACTTAAGAATGTTCAATTTTTTTCTGGTTTTGATTAACTTCATCCATGGGCCTACGGGGAGGGGAGGCCAGCAGCTAGCCGCGACGCGACGCGCCGCATCACGTGCACGTGTCTCGACCAAGACTTTCGCCCGAGACTTACTCGAACTCTCATACTGACTCACACGCTCACAGAGGCACTTCAAAACCACAAGGAATGGAAAGAGCGTGCTAAAAAACATCGGATAGTATGTACATCGAGGTACCTACGCAGCGGGGGGGCGGGAGAGTCGTCGCCGTTGTCGACGACGACGACGACAAGGCGTTAGGCGCCGGGGACGATGGCGAGCAGGCGTTGGAGGGCGTTAGGCGCCGAGGAATGATGGTGATGGTGATGGGCCGAGGTCATTTGATGGGCCAGGCACAGCCCCGGGGCCGAGATTTGACGCGTCAGCATTATTACGTAATATGTTTTCGGCCTGTGTGGTGGTCCCATAGGATAGACGGCTCAAAAACCTTACCTAATCGCTCTGGGACCTCGAGAATCGTGGAGAGCATGTGAAACACTTTTGAAACATATATATATTGTCATGTGGAAGGTACGGGAAACAGGGGATAGTCGTCGTCGTCGTCGGCGATGGCGACGAGGGGGCGTTTGGCGCCATGGACGACGCAGCGGAGGGGTGTTTGATGGGGATTACGTACGAGGGCGGGGCGGGACGGCGCCGGCAAGCTCGGGAACCGGTCCCGGGGGCGCCCAGGGCCTGCCATCAGCCGATGACGTGCCGACAGCGACGAGGAGGGCCCTCAAGTCGATGAGGCTCCGAGGCTCTGCGTCGACCACTCGATAAGGGTGTCTGAAGCCTAGTTAGCCTCGGTGTACCACACCGGATCACTAGGCTTACTTGGCTTATTAAGGGTGTCACAGGGGTGCAAGAAGGAGCGACTCAGGAGCGCAGGGAGCGAATGGGGAAACACAGAATCGATTAGAGACTGCAGTCCGATGTGAGCGACTAAGGAACTCACAGACGATGGGACTACAGGTATACAATGCTCTACGGAAGTTGCCGGCAAGTGGCTTTGAAACTGTACAGTAGGCAAAACCAACAAGAAACAGCAACTACCGGAAAAAGCGGGCAACTGCCTAACGAAGCGAAAATGAAGCAAGCAAGTAAGTAAGCCAGTCAGAAAGGGAATGGCAATGAAAGACTTAGAACTGCAACAACAACCAGTTGGCTAAGTGGTTAAGTGTGCTGTGAGACTGACCTTTCAAAGGGTCCCGGGTTCTAATCCCGGCCAGTGCATGAAAGCATAAGGTTATAGGATTAGCTCCCAGGCAGTGCACACTAAGCAGGAGACTCTAGGTTCGAATCCCGGAGACTACAAGCTTGTCACAAGTCCTAGGTTCGACTCCAGGTGACTGCATGCTTGCAGAAGATCCTAGGATCGACCCTTGACTGTGTAGTAATTTTGCACCGGACATGTTGAGTCACAGACTTCAACACTCCCCCCTGATGAGGCATGTCTCGAAGCAAAAGAAACAAAGAAAGTAAGTGCATCAAAGCGAAAAGAGATCATGAAGAAACAGAGAGAGAGAGAAAGAAAACATAGGAGCACTCAGCTCCCCCCGAATCTCTCTCGACCATCTACCCTTCAACCAATCCAAACATCTCTCGGCACTTCACAACGCGATCCCTCGCTAGGGCCTTCGTCAGTGCATCTGCATGCATCTCCGCCGTCCCAAGGAACACAGGCTGCAACACTCCGGATTCAACCTAGTCCCTCAACCAGTAGAACCGAAGCTGCATGTGCTTCATCCGTCCATGGTGCTCCGGGTGCTTCGACGACGCGATGGCAGACTGATTGTCCATGTGCAGAGTCGATGGCCTCGACAGGACATCATAGCCAAAGTCAGACAACAGGATGTGCATCCAGCAGACCTCTTGACTAGCGTCGAATGCAGCGATGTACTCCGCCTCCGTCGTGGAGGTGGCCACAATCGTCTGCAGCCTCGAACGCCAGCTGACAGCACCAGAACCGATGCGGAGGACGTACCCAGATGTCGAACGACCGTTGTCCGGATTGCCAGCGTGGTCGGCATCGGAATAGGCGGAGAAGAGCTCAGGCGAAGACCCAGAGGGACTCGGACCATAAGCCAGCTTCAAGTCGAGCGTGCCCTTCAGATACTTGAGCAAATGCTGGACTGCCTTCCAGTGCGCCATGCCGGGATTGGAGGTGAAGCGACAGAGGACCCCGACAGCATAAGCAATGTCTGGGCGCGTGCCACCTGCGAGATAGAGGAGAGAGCCAACTGCACTGATGTAGGGGATGCTCTCCATCTCCTCGCGCTCCTCGGACGTCTGCGGACTCATGGCCTTCAAAAGCTGCAACCCAGGCTCCATCGGCGTCGAGAGAGGCTTGCAATCAGCGTGATTGTAGCGGTCGAGCATGTCGAGGATGTACTGGCGCTGGGAGAGGAAGAGGAGACGAGTAGAACAATCGCGAGACACGGCAACACCGAGCAGAAACGAGGTCTCACCCAAATCCCGAAGCTTGAAATGAGTGGCTAGCTCCTTCAAGAGCTGGTCAAGCAGCGACTCGGAATTGGAAGCCATCGTCCCATCGTCGACAAAGACAGGCACTATGACACGCACATCATCCTTCTGGAACACATAGATGCTGTTGTCCGAGTGGATGCAAGTGAAGCCCATCTTGTGCACGAGGATCTTCGTCAACTTCTTCTTCCACAACAGCGCGGCCTGCTTCAAGCCATAGATGGACTTCTGCAGCGCAGACACATCGCCTGGATCGCCTTCGACAAACCTCTCCGGCTGCTTCATGTAGACCTCAGCATCGAGGTCGCCGTTGATGAAGGCATGAGAGATATCGAAAGAACGAAGCGAGAGGTCCTCGACGGCTGCAAGAGCAAGGACAGTGCGGATGGAAGAGAACTTGCATGTGGGAGCAAAGGTATTGTTGAAGTCCATGCCCGGACGCTGGCTGAAGCCCTTGGCGACCAAATCGAGCCTTGTAACGCTCGACAGAGCCATTTGGGTTCCGATCTTGAAGACCCATCACGACCCAATCGCAGTGCGACCGGGCGGAAAAGGACCTACAGACCAAGTGCCATAGCGCCTGTGCGCCTCCATCTCCTCCTGACATGCGAGAAGCCAGTCCTGCGCGTCAGGGCGCTCAGCGGCATCGCCTTGCGAAAGGACATGGGCTCGGAATCAACAGAAGAGGCCATCGCACCTTCGGAGAAGAGATCGAGCTCATCAGGGCTATCCCCCTCCTGTTCCTCGGGCTCTGATGCATCGCCTGGGATCTCTTCAACGTCTCCATCATCAGAGCCAGACCCAGAGGACAACACAGCGGGCGTCGGCTCGCGGGCCTCGTAGATGGAGGGAGGAGGTGCTGTGGACCTGCCTGCGGACTTGGCCTTCGAGCCAGAGGGCTTGGGCTGAGGATCCGCTTTGGCAGTCTTTCACCACTGGCCAGGTTGCTTCCGCTCTCGAGTTCCACGACGCTCTGCACCGAATTTGCGCGGTTATTTTACTTTGATATAGTCCGGATGATAATTATCGACCCGATGTGCAATCTGCTTCTCGGCATTGTCAAGACGCAGTGGTACAGCCAGTGGATTCAAACCGGCGCCCTTCGTGCCACCACGCAAGCAGGTACCAAGCATGAACTTGCGATGATTCATGAATTCTTGGACTCGGTAAGTGTGGTATGCATCAGATCATGTGCAAATATTGATTATCACAAGCTTGAGGCACCTGGTTGGATTGGCCCACTGCCGATGCACGTGGGTGAGCCGGCTGGTGGCTCGCTGTCCGCACACGAGTTTGTAACAAGACTTTGATCACAACTTCGGAGGTAATGATGGTTAGTTGTAAATCCTGGTATGCCTTGATTTCTACTCAAAATCTCTAGCTTCTTATTGTCTTTGATATGGCCCGTCCCGGGGCGGCTGAGAACTACAAGAAAGCAAAGACAAAGTGGGATAAATCACAAGCAAATCCGCCGCCGGCAACGACCATGGCAACGGCAAGTAGCTCGAAATCAAAGACATCTGATGCTTCAGCGTTGGAGCCAACGCCGCGTCTATGCAAGGATGAGATATGTCTCACGCTTCTCCTTGCAACCGCATTGGAGATTTTGCTCGGATCATCACTTGATGAGGCATCTTTACAGCACGGTCAGTCCTTATTATTCGAGTACCTGGCGCTTTACAAAAAGGTACGTATAGTCACTTAGCGTGTGTCAAGAGATTTGGTTAAACCGTTGCTTAGATCTACGGTGTTGCGGCAATGAAGCCAAATTTCCACTTCTCGATGCATACCGTCCCTCAGATCCGAGACTACAGGCCTGTTCCTGGGTTCTGGTGCTTCCTGGGGGAGCGCCTCAACAAGGAATTGTGATGGAGGTAAAAGCTGACACGATAGCCGGTAGCTGCTTTACCTTAGCCAGCAATCCGAAGATTTCGTTTCTTGCAGAATCGCCAGTCGCATGATCGTTGACAGTACCGAACCTCGAGGCACCGTCGAACTGTTGGCGCAAGAACCAGATGTTGCCGACGATGGTACGATTCTTCTCCATGCGAATTTGCATACGCTCATAAAGGTCAATCTAGCCCTATCCGAGTCAGTTCTACCTATCAGCCTTGACGCCACAGCACGCGCACCTCAAACTATTCCAGATCATGTCCTTGCTGTGTTATATGTCTACAACGCGGCCCAGAAGCGTGCTTATTACAACACGAAACAACACAAGGTTTTCAATGCGCCATTTATACACAACCGTGCGCAGTATTACACCCACGTTCTGGTCGATGGGCGCCGTGTGACTCCTCGAAACGAGTCTAAGGAACGTGCCGCCATGGCCTGCGTAGTGAAAGTCTTACACGGTGGGAAGTTTTTTGCCGGAAAAGTACTCTCCATCTTCCATCACCATCAGCTTGGTGTTCCTGACAGTGATAGCTCCGCACATGGGCTGAGATGCGCTGGATGCGGCGTGAATGGTTACTCCGGTTCGGGAAGATCCATGGGAAGAATTGTAAGTCTCTCTCTCTTTTGTCCACACACCACGCAGCGACTAATTCTCTCTCCTGGCTGCCCAGAGCTCGAGTTCGAATGCTGGACGCTCAACGCTTTCCTTGATGACAAGATGTTGAAGTCTATGACTCAACATGTCCGGTGCAAAATCACTACACAGTCAAGGTTCGATCCTAGGACCTTCTGCAAGCATGCAGTCACCTGGAGTCGAACCTAGGACTTGTGACAAGCTTGTAGTCTCCGGGATTCGAACCTAGAGTCTCCTGCTTAGTGTGCACTGCCCGGGAGCTAATCCTATGACCTTATGCTTTCATGCACTGGCCGGGATTAGAACCCGGGACCCTTTGAAAGGTCAGTCTCACAGCACACTTAACCACTTAGCCAACTGGTTGTTGTTGCAGTTCTAAGTCTTTCATTGCCATTCCCTTTCTGACTGGCTTACTTACTTGCTTACTTCATTTTCGCTCTGTTAGGCAGTTTGCCGCTTTTTCCGGCAGTTGCCATTTCTTGTTGGTTTTGTCTACTGTACAGTTTCAAAGCCACTCGCCGGCAACTTCCGTAGAGCGTCGTATACCTGCAGTCCCATCGTCTGTGAGCTCCTTAGTCGCTCACATCGGACTGCAGGTGCGCTACAGTGTTTCTTTCTCATGTATCTAGTCGCTCACATCGGACTGCAGTCTCTAATCGATCCCTGTGTCTCCCATTCGCTCTCTGCGCTCCTGAGTCGCTCCCTCTCGCTCAGTTTCGCACTTTGACAGGTTATGGGCCCTGCGCTCTAGCGAAATTTTCACATCTTCGATATCTGCACATCCACTCGTCCGATCTTGCCCGATCGTTCGCCACACCGTCGCCGCTGCGTACCTTCGTTGCTTACAAGTTTTCGCGCCAATCCGTTGAGCCATCGGGTCTATACATCGTTGAGATCTGCCTCTATACCCCACCTCCCGATCCCTTCCGCTGCCGAAAAGCGTCGACCCATCGTTCTATCGACTTTTATTGCCGCCCGCACCCACCGTTCGATGCTCAAGACCGCTACACCATAGTGCCTTACTATCTCTACTCGCTTCGACTCTGTTATGTCGAGCCTTCTTTCAAAACTTATGGAGATTTCGCGACTTTCGTCGTCGAACTATGTCCAATGAAGCGAGGAGGTCACCGCAGTGTTGAGGCTCAGAGGTCTCTGGGGGATTGTCAGCGGGACAGAGAAGAAGCCGGATGCGAAGGACGTTGAGAAGCTCCAGGACTGGCTTGAGAGGCACGATAAGGCTCTTGGTGCGCTGTTTCTTGCGATATCTCCCGAGCAGCGCATCCATATCCAGACCTGCAAGGACGATGCACCTGTCCTCTAGACCACCCTTCGTGGTATCCACCTCTCGCAGCGTCCCGGCGCTCGATTCAACGCCTATGACGATCTCTTCTTCATCCGCAAGGGCGAGGATGAGTCTCTCGCCTCCCTCATGAATCGGATCGATGAGGCGATCCTGCGCGTTCAGAATCTGCGCCCGGACTCCTTCGACATTATCAAGCTCGACGAGGAGCTCGTTTGCATGACCATGATCCGTTCTCTGCCCTCCGACTACGCCTCCATCTCCTCTTCATTGCTTTTGCTCGAGAAGATGGATCGTTCCTCACTCCAGGCTGCGTTCCGCAACGAGGAGGTCAATCGGACGCGTCGCTCAGCGGATGTATCGGGTCAGGATGGTGCCTCTGCGCTTCGGACGTTCTCCGGAGCTCGCGAACGGTGGTCGGCCCTCTGGATCGTCGAACACGTCCTCATCGTCGTCTGGTCCGCGCATCAAGTGCACATACTGCAAGAGAGGCGGTCACAGCGAGGAGCAGTGTCACAGGAAGGCCTGGGATGAGAAGCAGAAGGCGTCCGGATCTGCCTTTGCGACGGCTGCCCCTGCCTCTGCAGCTGCAGCTCACGCTGCATCTGTCGTTCAAGAGTTTGCTGGAAGTGCAAGTCCATCTACTTCACTCTCACTCTCCTCTGCCGCCTCTGCCTTGTCCTCCTTCGTTGCTGACGACCTGGAATGCAGACACTGGGGCCACGTCTCATATGACCTCCCATCGCCATTGGTTCGTCGACTACACCCCTCACGTTGTTCCTGTTCGTCTCGCAGACAACAAGGTCGTCTATGCAGCAGGAGTTGGCTCGGTTCAGTTTGTGCCAGTGATTGGAGGGAAAGAGCAGCAGCCGGTCGTGTTTACTCGAGTCTTCATGTCCTGATCTCCGCAATAATCTCCTCTCAGTCCTCTTTCTCACTCGAGCGAAAGGCTTCACTGAGAGCGATTGCATGCGTTTCGAGCGGCTGGTGAGCTGTTCTTCACTGCGAAGGTCAATGGCTCGAACTCGCCTTCCTCGAGGGTCATACTGTCCACTCTATCGCCTTTGCTCGCCTTGCTTCGACGCTCCCTCTCGACATGTCCCTCTGGCATCGTCGACTCTGTCATCATCACATTGCAGGTGTCCAGCGTCTCATTCGTGAAGACCTCGTCGTAGGCCTTGATCTTCAGTCGTCTGCAACGCCGGATCCGATCTGCATCGCTTGTCTGTCTGGCAAGATGCATGCAGATCCCTTCCCACCCTCCCAGTCTCGCGCGGATGCTCCCTTGATGCTCATCCATACAGATCTTCACGGCCCTCTCGCAGTTCAGTCCATCGGAGGTTACAGGTACTGGATCAGCTTCATCGACGACTACTCCCGCTTTCGCACTGTCTACTTGCTTCGCACGAAGGACGGCGCCTTTGCTGCGTTCAAGGCATTCAAGGCTTATGCTGAGAATCACCTTGACTCACGAATCAAGGGCTTGCGGGATGACAAGGGCGGTGAGTACATGTCGACCGAGTTCATCGCTTTCACCACGGCTGCAGGCATCACTCGCCAACACACTGTGCGCAATCGCCCGCAGCAGAACGGTGTAGCAGAGCGCGCGAACTGTACGATGGACGAGGGCGTCACTGCGATGCTGGCGGAGTCTGGGTTGCCCAAGACATTCTGGGGAGAGTGTCTGGCGGCCTATGTGCACGTCTGAAACCGTGTGGGCACCTCTGCTGTCGAGAATGCCACCCCCTATCAGCTCTGGCATGGTGCGAAGCCTGATGTCTCGCGCCTGCGTGTGTGGGGGTGTGCGGCCTATGTGCATGTGCAGAAGGACAAGAGGAGGTCCCTGGATCCACACATGGAGAAGTGCATCTTCATCGGGTATCCGGAGGGGTACAAGGGTTGGAAATTCTACAATCCGCAGACTCGCAAGTCTGTTATCAGTGAGTGTGCCACTTTCGATGAGCGTGACTTTCCTAGTCGTTCTAGGAACTCCCCATCGACGTCTGCACCCTCTTCTTCACGTTTGCTTGCTTCCTCGCCCGAGGCTCAGGACTCTGCTCCGACGATTGTACCAGTTCTGGAGGGGGATGGTGACGCACCCTCTTCTCAGCCGTCGATCCGACGACAGCCTGTGGCTGAAAAACAGGAGCACGACGTTGAACCGGCACCTTCGCCTACGCCGGAGCCTGCTGCCCCTGTAGCAGGACCATCTCGCCAGGGTCGTTCTGTTTCTCGAGGGACCGCGCCTGTTGCTGCAGAGCGTCGTGGAACTCGAGAGCGGAAGCAACCTGGTCAGTGGTGGAAGACTGCCAAAGCAGATCCTCAGCCCAAGCCCTCTGGCTCGAAGGTCAAGTCTGCAGGCAAGTCCACAGCACCTCCTCCCTCCATCTACGAGGCCCGCGAGCCGACGCCTGCTGTGTCGTCCTCTGGGTCTGGCTCTGACGATGGGGACGTCGAGGAGACTCCAGGCGATGATGCTTCAGAGCCCGAGGAACAGGAGGGGGACAGCCCTGATGAGCTCGATCTCTTCTCCGAAGGTGCGATGGCTTCCTCTGTTGATTCCGAGCCCATGTCCTTTCGTGAGGCGATGCAGCGCCCTGACGCCCAGGACTGGCTTCTCGCATGTCAGGAGGAGATGGAGGCGCACAGGCGCAATGGCACTTGGTCTGTAGGTCCTCTTCCACCCGGTCGCACTGCGATTGGGTCCCGATGGGTCTTCAAGATCAAGCGGAACCCGGATGGCTCTGTCGAGCGTTACAAGGCTCGACTGGTGGCCAAGGGCTTCAGCCAGCGTCCGGGCATGGACTTCAACGACACCTTTGCTCCCACATGCAAGTTCTCTTCCATCCGCACTGTCCTTGCTCTCGCAGCTGTCGAGGACCTCTCCCTTCGTTCTTTTGACATCTCTCATGCCTTCATCAACGGCGACCTCGATGCTGAGGTCTACATGAAGCAGCCGGAGGGGTTTGTCGAGGGCAATCCAGGCGATGTGTCTGCGCTGCAGAAGTCCATCTATGGCTTGAAGCAGGCCGCGCTGTTGTGGAAGAAGAAGTTGACGAAGATCCTCGTGCACAAGATGGGCTTCACCTGCATCCACTCGGACAACAGCATCTATGTGTTCCAGAAGGATGATGTGCGTGTCATAGTGCCTGTTTTCGTCGATGATGGGACGATGGCTTCCAATTCCGAGTCGCTGCTTGACCAGCTCTTGAAGGAGCTAGCCACTCACTTCAAGCTTCGGGATTTGGGTGAGACCTCGTTTCTGCTCGGTGTTGCCGTGTCCCGCGATCGTTCTACTCGTCGCCTCTTCCTCTCCCAGCGCCAGTACATCCTCGACATGCTCGACCGCTACAATCATGCCGATTGCAAGCCCCTCTCGACGCCGATGGAGCCTGGGTTGCAGCTTTCGAAAGGCCATGAGTCCGCAGATGAGTCCGCAGGTCGCCCAGAGCCAGAGATGGAGAGCATCCCCTACATCAGTGCAGTCGGTTCTCTTCTCTATCTCGCAGGTGGCACGCGCCCAGACATTGCTTATGCTGTCGGGGTCCTCTGTCGCTTCACCTCGAATCCTGGCATGGCACACTGGAAGGCAGTCCAGCATTTGCTCAAGTATCTCAAGGGCACGCTCGACTTGAAGCTGGCTTATGGTCCGAGTCCCTCTGGGGCTTCGCCTGAGCTCTTCTCCGCCTATTCCGATGCGGACCACGCTGGCAATCCGGACAACGGCCGCTCGACATCTGGATACGTCCTCCACATTGGTTCTGGTGCTGTCAGCTGGCGTTCGAGGCTGCAGACGATTGTGGCGGAGTACATCGCTGCGTTCGACGCTGGTCAGGAGGTCTGTTGGATGCGCAACCTGTTGTCTGAGTTTGGCTATGATGTCCTGTCGAGTCCATCGACTCTGCACATGGACAATCAGTCTGCGATCGCATCGTCGAAGCATCCGGAGCACCATGGACGGAGCACATGCAGCTTCGGTTCTACTGGTTGAGGGACCAGGTGGAATCTGGAGTGCTGCGGCCTGTGTTCCTTGGGACGGCGGAGATGCCTGCGGATGCACTGACGAAGGCCCTGGTGAGGGATCGCGTTGTGAAGTGCCGAGAGATGTTTGGATTGGTTGAAGGGTAGATGGTCGAGAGAGATTCGGGGGGAGCTGAGTGCTCCTATGTTTTCTTTCTCTCTTTCTCTGTTTCTTCATGGTCTCTTTTCGCTTTGATGCACTTACTTTCTTTGTTTCTTTTGCTTCGAGACATGCCTCTGTTGAAGTCTGTGACTCAACATGTCCGGTGCAAAATCACTACACAGTCAAGGTTCGACCCTAGGACCTTCTGCAAGCATGCAGTCACCTGGAGTCGAACCTAGGACTTGTGACAAGCTTGTAGTCTCCGGGATTCGAACCTAGAGTCTCCTGCTTAGTGTGCACTGCCCGGGAGCTAATCCTATGACCTTATGCTTTCATGTACTGGCCGGGATTAGAACCCGGGACCCTTTGAAAGGTCAGTCTCACAGCACACTTAACCACTTAGCCAACTGGTTGTTGTTGCAGTTCTAAGTCTTTCATTGCCATTCCCTTTCTGACTGGCTTACTTACTTGCTTACTTCATTTTCGCTCTGTTAGGCAGTTTGCCGTTTTTTTTCCGGCAGTTGCCATTTCTTGTTGGTTTTGTCTACTGTACAGTTTCAAAGCCACTCGCCGGCAACTTCCGTAGAGCGTCGTATACCTGCAGTCCCATCGTCTGTGAGCTCCTTAGTCGCTCACATCGGACTGCAGGTGCGCTACAGTGTTTCTTTCTCATGTATCTAGTCGCTCACATCGGACTGAAGTCTCTAATCGATCCCTGTGTCTCCCATTCGCTCTCTGCGCTCCTGAGTCGCTCCCTCTCGCTCAGTTTCGCACTTTGACAGCCTCATCAGGGGGGAGTGTTGAAGTCTGTGACTCAACATGTCCGGTGCAAAATCACTACACAGTCAAGGGTCGATCCTATGACCTTCTGCAAGCATGCAGTCACCTGGAGTCGAACCTAGGACTTGTGACAAAGTTTGTAGTCTCCGGGATTCGAACCTAGAGTCTCCTGCTTAGTGTGCACTGCCCGGGAGCTGATCCTATGACCTTATGCTTCAATGCACTGGCCGGGATTAGAACCCGGGACCCTTTGAAAGTTCTAAGTCTTTCATTGCCATTCCCTTTCTGACTGGCTTACTTACTTGCTTGCTTCATTTTCGCTTCGTTAGGCAGTTGCCCGCTTTTTCCGGCAGTTGCTGTTTCTTGTTGGTTTTGCCTACTGTACAGTTTCAAAGCCACTCGCCGGCAACTTCCGTAAAGCGTTGTATACCCGCAGTCCCATCGTCTGTAAGCTCCTTAGTTGCTCACATCGGACTGCAGGTGTGCTATAGTGTTTTTTTCTCATGTATTGAGTATTCCCCTCCCATTTCTTCCTCCTCCTTTCTTTTTTCACCATTCAGCCTACCTAGTACACCCATAAGTCGCTACAAGCCTCCAAATATGTGTTTCGAGAGAACAACGACATAGATAGAAAAGGACAGCAAAAATGAAGCATTACAGCACAACTTGCAGTCCAGAAGCAGAACAGCTATTCAAGATCATGGATGGGTCACATCACGTGAAATGTCATGGAGATACACTCAACAAGCAGAAAGATCTCTAGCTGGGATCAACTGCAGGCTCCACTTTACGTAATAATATCACATTGTATGTGAATGAAGGCAGTAAGCTACTACACAAGGCAGTCCATGGATGCAAGTGATACATCATTCGTTTGCACTTCAGCTGATCGCCTCCAGCGGGAGACTAGAGCCAGTGGTATTTAGGCACTTAAGTCTAATAAATAAGATCAACGGCATACCAATGCACTTGGAAGGGCTTCGGCCTGAGAGAACTGCTGCTGCTGCTATTGCTCTGAAGCCAGCCATGCTTTTTTCTTCTGGCGCCTCTACTATAAAATGTTCTTCCTCTTCTGTTGATCGCCTCTTCGGCCGCTAAAGGGGCCTGCAATTCCCTTGTTAGATGTGTCACCCTGTAGGCCATCAAAATGAGATGAGGCTTCAAGTTTGGAGATGTACCTCTGAATCTGACTCTGCAGAGCCACCTTTGCCTGGACCCATAGCGGCGGTAGAGACAGCAGATGCCGGCAAAAGACTCTGAGTTACATCAGCCATCTCAATCTCACACCCAGAGGTGACAAGGATTGTCCCTGCTCGTTTCTCCTCTTGGACTGAAGCATTCATCAGGACCTGCAGAACAATGAGAATATACAGGTCTTTGATCTGCCAAAATGTGCCTTTACACTTTGAGTTTCATCCGATATCTCCACGTCAGAACCAACGGTGGGAGGACCAAAAAATGAGGACAGCTGCTGGTCTGCTGGGCGAGTGGGGCCAAGCTACAGGCCATGAGAATTAAGACACATTTCACACACTTTGGCTTACCTCAAACTTCTCGGAGCTATTCACCATCTTGGCATCAGGCCCAGCAAGGGGAGGGACAGCTGGTGCTGACGGCACACTCGCTGTAGAGCTCTCATGATCCACCTGTAGACTATGAGAAGATGGAGACATCGGCTGCATATTGGCTTACCTCCATGCCATCTCTTTGTTCTGTCTGAGCATGAACATCCTTCGCAGCACTTACCACAAGGCTTTCGGCGGGTATCTCCATAGCAGCCCTTGCTGCCACCACACCCAAGTGCTTGCTTCTGACATCCCCATCACTTCTATGCTAGACGCGATGAAAACTTGCCCCCATTATGAAATGTGTGCTTATCTTGACGGCCTCTGGTCTAGGCACCGTGGTGCTTTCAGATACCAAGGAGGAAGTAGCACTGGTGCCAGCCTCTGCCCTGGTATCTCCAGATCTTTGACCAGCCACCTGGAGGCTGTTGGGAACACTTTTCCTTCAAGTGTTTGAGTGCTTATCTTTATATGCTCCTTTGCACCTGCTTCCTTGTGGTCTATTTTCTGTCAGTTGAATAACCAAAAACTATTCAGCAATCTGAGTATCAATGAATCTGGCATAGAGCACAGACCTTCAGCTCGCCGTCTGAATCTTTTAAGAGTAGGAACGACTGGGTGTCCTCATTCTGGTCGTCTATGGTGAAGAAATTTGAGGTTTTTGTCAGCACTAAGCTATTGCACAACAGTACGAAAAGGCTCACCCCCAAATCATCAGATATAGTGGCTACTTCTTTCTTCTGCTTGACTGCTGATTTAGTGCTTTTAACCTTACACATACTACTATTGTGATTGACCGACTTCTGCATACCATTGGCAAGACAAAATTGAACAATTCATTCACCTGGGACATCTACAGTAGGCAGTGCCATGTGACAGTCAACCATCTTTGCTCAAACAAGGAGGGTTAGGCTGTATTACCTCTTGGATGTCCAGGTCCGGGTTTCTTACTAGATCAAGGGTTAACTGGACACACTCAGATCAGGTGGCATCCCATCTCTCAAGGTATTCTTGATCACATGGGAGCAAGTGCAACATTCTCAGCTGGTCTCAAAGCAATGCATTCTCAGTGAAAATGGCTAGGCGGGATGGCTCTTCCCTCACCCACTTCAGCCAGCTATGGGGGTGGTTGTCTTGAGCTGCAAAACAAATCAGAAGACATTGTTAGAAGAACATGGGCTGCTTACTGAAGTTCAGTGGATCATCAAGCGAGTACAAGTTGTCGAAAAATGGCCACCTAGTATTACTTGCCAAAGTATGGCAACTGAGTCGTTGCACTAGAGTCCAGATATCAAGCAGAGGGTAACGGCCGTTGGCATTGATGCCTTCTTGAAGAGCTGAGGTGAGCACGCTGTGATGATACCAGAAACATGTCATTGCATTTTCTTGCCTGTATTCATATATATGATCTGTGATCTCATCTTCATTGTCTTTCACCTTCTTTTCCTTCTTGCCCTCCTTCTATTCGACCAAAGTAAAGTAACACCAGCGACATTTGTTTATGATCTTGATCAGAAACTGAGAGAGTGTTGAAAATGGCAAGCACAGCGACAACGGAGTAAAAATGACACGACTATATTGGGACGATGATGACACCGCTATGTACTTGTAAATAGAGTTTAGTGGCTTCGGCAAAGCCCGATGGCTGCCGAAATTACCAGATCCAACAGAGAGGTAGAAATATGTCAGCAGCAAATACTCAGAATATATACTTCCAATAGTTATAGAATGCAAAGTTATAGATAATGCTACAGAACCTGGATTAATGTCAGTATATGATAAACCTAATTTGGGAGTAGAAAGTGATCAATGTTTTTTCATTGTACATGGTTTGATAGGGACCAATATGGAAAAAAGACTACACAACAACTTCGAGCTATTGCATTGAAGCATATGAAAAAAAAAATAACAGAGCTTTAGGTATAGGTCAAGCTGTCACTCCTGAATCTATATACAATAATTCTCAGCTTTATCCTCAAATATATCCATGGTTGTTTTTATATGGCCTAGGTGGTATTGGCAATTGCAATAGAAAGGTAAAAATATCAGATCATGCAAAAAAATGTGATCTCTTAATGTATCATAATAAAAAATTCCAATATGCAATATGAGGCTATATTTTTTTTAGTTTGTATTAATCATGATCAGATCAAGAAGAGTACTACTGGTGGTTATCTTCTGGCTAAAAAAAAAAAAAAAAAAAAATCCTAATATAGCAGAGAGACTGATGTCTATAAATCTAGATGTTTTAAGCAAACTTATAGATAGGTTGGCTGAAGGAGAGCAGGTCCAGCCAGAAACAGATGAAAAAAAAAAAACTTTGTTATCAAATTATTAATGATCTTGACCATATAGCTCATCATGTGCAAGGCTCAAGAATAGGTCAAAAAATATATGAGAAATAAAATTTGGTCTCTTATACCGTATCTGGGTGCACCTTCTTGGTTTATTACATTTGCACCAGCAGATCTTAAACACTCATATTCTTTTATTTTGCTGACAAAGATTCAAAATTATATCAGAAGCTTTATGACAAAGATGAACAGTTTCATCTCATTGCTAGCAATCTAGTAGCAGGTGCCTGATTTTTCAAACTTATGGTTGACTTGTTTATCCAACATGTGCTAAGATCCAATGATAAAAAAGAGGACTGTATGACACGACTGCTAGATATCATAGGATTGTTAAACAACAAGATCCTTTGAGCCTTCATCTTCATACTATGATTTGGATTCAGAATTGCTTGTCACCTCAAAAAATCTATGATAAAATTTTAGACCCTACATCTGAATTCCAAAAAAAAATGATCAGGTATTTGGAAAGTCATTATCAAGGTGAGTTTATTGATAGCACAATGGCCAAAGTAGAAAAAAATGTAATCAAACAAATTGAAAAGGATTCTGAGTATGTTGAACCAACCCAAGTATTGCCAGAAGCACCACCGCATTCATGCAAAATATATGTTACAAATGGCCAAACATCTTTGATTCCAAATTCAGATGATGAGCATGTTAATGATATCCTAATAAATCATTGTAGCAATTGTGAACAAACATGATCTTGGTGAGAACATTTCAGAAAAAAAAGTGAATGAACTTTTATATTTATCCAATGTTCATGACTTTAGGAGAGGTGGATGTTTTAAAAATAAAAAATATAACAACTGCAAAGCTCAATTTTTACGAAAAATTTATTCAGCTTCTTTAGTAGACCATGATAGTGGTAGCATTATTATAAAAAAAGGGGATGTAATGTTGGCCGCCACCTGCACCGGTTGATGAGCAGCCTCCATTGCGGCGCTCTGCACGTGAGCAGAAAGTAGCGCTTCGCCCAAGCAATCTCTATGGGGAATCACGGCGCCCTATAGAAAATTACAAAGAGGTTGAGAAGATGGGGACTTGGAAACGGATCATCAGTGAAGAGTCGAGTCACTCTCGTACTACTACCCGATCTAGGGAAGACAGGGTTCCCGGCCCTAGTCGCCCTCAAACCCCTCCTAGTCCATGCGAAGAACCATCTGCACCCGCCTCGGGCAATGTATCTGGTCCTGGTCATTCGTCAGATGAAGTCGACGATGCCCTGCATGACTCTGATGCGGAATCGCTTTTGGCACGACTGTGCTGGGAAGGGGAAGCTGATCTCATCAATCACTTGCTGTCTGCAGCAATACCACCAAATGATAATGATCTTCCCAATTCGTCCAATGCTAGAGAATGGATGTTCCATGATATTGCTTGCCTGCCAAAGGCTGAGCAGCAGGAATGGAGGACTGCGTGTTGTGAAGAGTTGAAGGCACTCCAGCGACAACAAGTCTATGATTTGGTTGACCACCCTAAGGCGCGCAGGATTATTAAGAACCGCTGGGTATTCGACGTCAAAACTGATGGTCGAAAGAAGGCCAGACTAGTCGCCAAAGGCTTCTCACAGGTCGAAGGCTTGGACTATAACCAAATATTCTCCCCAGTCGTCCGTTTTGAGACTGTACGCCTAATACTCGCACTTTCAGCGCTTGAGAACTGGCACATCTCTGGACTTGACGTCCGTAGCGCCTTTTTATATGGCAAGCTAGATGAGGAGATATATATAGAGCAGCCTGAAGGCTTCAAAGTCAGAGGCCAAGAGCACAAAGTACTCTGGCTACAGCGTGCTATATATGGACTAAAGCAGGCAGGGCTTGCATGGTGGCGTGCCCTCAATGAGTCCATGATCAAGTTGAGATTTAAACGCCTAACCTCTGATGCCGGAATATTTATCCTCAGACATAATGATGGCAGACTAGTTCTTGTCATTGTCTATGTGGATGATGCCCTCTTCTGTGGACCTGACAAGTCCCTTGTTGCTGAAATGAAAGCAAAATTTATGAAGAAATGGGAATGTCGAGACCTTGGCGATGTCAAGGAATTTTTGCATATGCGCATTGAAAGGCGTGGCAGCAAGATCTATTTAGATTAGTGTGCCTACCTTGACAAAGTGCTGCAGCACTGTGGCATGCAGAATGCTAAATCTGCGCCAACTCCTCTCCCTGCGGGTTATCAGCCAAAGCTCAATACTTTGCCTGTTGACCCCGCTCTTCGTAGCAGGTTCCAGACTGTCATTGGGTCCTTGCTGTACATCATGTTAGGCTCACGCCCTGACATTGCCTTTGCCGTGACCAAATTGTCACAGTACTCTGCCAACCCAGCCCCTGACTCTGCCGCTATCTCATTGGTACCAGGAATTATTCCCTTGTGTTTGATGGGAGCTCAGGTTTTGGTATTACGGCATGCACAGACTCAGACTGAGCTTCAGACCCAGTGACTCGACGGTCTCAATCAGGATACTTCCTGAAATTGGCAAATGGGATTTTCAGTTGGACATCACGTGCACAAAAGACCATTGCGCACTCATCCACTGAAGCTGAATACATGGCGCTCAGTGACTGTAGCCGCCAAGTAGTCTGGATCAGAGCGCTCTTGAGTGAGATCGGCTACAACCTTCAGCCCATCCCAATCTGCGGTGACAATCAGGGTTCCATCTTCATGTCTTCAAACCCTGTCACTGAGAGTCGTTCCAAGCACATCGACATTCGCTATCATTACATACGTGAAGTCATTGAAAAGAAGATGATTGAAGTCTTCTTCATTGATGGAAATGACAATCTTGCAGATATGCTCATCAAGAACCTGGGACATGTTAAGTTCCTCAAATTCAGAGGGCAGCTCGGCTTAGAATTTTATTCAACGCCTTGAGCAGGCTGCGACCTTGTGACAGCGCCATATATGCTTGCATACCCTAGTGGTATTTAGCAAGGGGGAGTGTTGAACTAGGTGCTAACTCGGATCAGCAGCCGATCAACCTCGGAGATCGTTTGATCTCCATCAGAGATCATCATATCTCTGATGATATCATTGATTGATATCTGATGCCTTACCATTACTATACAGTAGTTAGTAAGCAAGTGCTCCTGCATGTATATAAACCCCCTTTTCTCTGATTTAATCAGTAGAGTTTATTCTCCTCTCTCTTCACATCTATTGTCTGCCTCAGAGCCCCAAGCTCAACAGGTGAGTTGTTGCGTGCTCTCACACTGTGCGTTATGCGCTGCAACAGGGTGTAGACGAAGTAGTCCCCAAGAGATTCAAAGATTCCAAGCGAGAATGGCTCGGAGGTCTGGAAAGAGCAGGGGTCCTGGGAAGCAATGGTGGTTGTCTAAAAGAAGTCCATCGCAACAGGGCGACGGCCGAGGAGTCGAGGAGTCAAAGTGTCGGCGGCGTATGGGGTGCGAAAAAAGGATCTGCCTATTCTTTCACGGGCCCACACAGGATCAGGGGAAGGTTCCGGGGTGAAGAGTCCGTAGGCTTGGAAAGAGAACAGTGTCGAAGGGGAGATGGTGAGCAGAGATCCGTGTCCGAAGCGTCGATAGTGATAGGCAATGTCCAAGGCACAAGCGACGAACGTCTGGGTGTCGACATGAAAGACGACTCTAATCCGCACGTATAGAGCAATGGAAACAGCACCTGCATGTGGCTTCCACGATTTCAATCGATACCAAACTCTGTCGGCTTTCCAACCTGCTTTCTCCATATAGGGTTGGATACAGAGGTGTGCGTCTGTTTCGATGGTGTTTTCGATGGGGAACGGGAGGTGCAGCTGATGATGCGGGTGTCGGGACTGTGTGAAAATGTCGGCGTTGTAATTGGATTTGAGAAGATATGATGGGCAGATAAGAAATGGTGAGGCGGGCGTATGAGAGACTGTCCAAGTGTCAAGACTCGGTCGAAGACAGCAAGAGTGCCGCCCAAGTCACCAACCAAACACAAGAGAGATAAAGACGAGAGTAAGGATCAACGGCAGTGGCGCAGTGCCCTGGATGACAGGTACAGTACGGTACAGACGAAATGGACAGTCTAGGGAAACAGGTGAGCTACAGCGAGCCTATAAGTACTGGGAGAACAATGTGGAAAGAACAATGGGCACAGGAATGGGTCAGACAATGAGAAAGAGGACAATGGCGACTGAAAGGGGAATAGGGTACAGGGCAAGGATAAAGGTATAGCCGGGTCATGTGATGAGTCGGGCAGGTGATGAGGCAGTGGGACCATGTGACTGATGTGACGCGTGTATGGAAGTGAAAAGCGTGGAGAGAAATGGAGCGATTCGTGACAAAAGTGTGGCTTGGTTTGCCTTGTCCATCCGTTCGATTCCTGTGTTTTGCATGTGTTATACATTTTGGCCTATACTTAGTTGATGCCATCGACTGTTGTGCTTCAGACGAATGTAATGCTGGTTGTTCACTCTTTTTTACTTACCACCATTGTTGTGAATTATTCTGCATATTTGATTCCAGAGATAGCAATGACACTTTGCTGATCCATGAAGATCTGATATATCTACTGATTACATCTTGATTAGAGACTTGGGGACAACAAGTACCATGTTCACCTTTTCAGCACCAGCCTTGCAAAAATCGGACAAGAAGGACATCCCTTATACTCTCAAAGCAAGGGGGGAATTCCTAGAGAAAGTTCTAGCCGAGATATCAAAGCACAAAAGTTGGACACTTGGTGGCTTTCTCGGCGATTTATTTGCCGATGCACAGCACAATGATCCTCGGAAAGGCAGCAGAACAACAGCAATGGTCACAAGTTTCTTGCGAGGAGGAGATAAACTGACCGCAGATCAAGTCGTTGAACTAATCTACACACATTCCTACGGTTCTCCTGATGGCGACTTCCGAAGCTCAGTTAATCGCACAGCTGAGGACGCACGAAAGGCGCAAGAGCAGCGGTCGAAAGCAAATCAAGTCATTTGGGCATGAGATTCCCTGCGGGAATAGATGATAGAGAAGATCGAGGATATCCTTGATGATGAAAGTGCTACCATCTCATCCAAAGAAGGAGGATTTCATCTGCCGGCAAAGCAAGCATCGTGGAACTTCATACTCAATTTCTCAATGGCAGAAGCTCTCACCTTGATCGAGAGCAAAGGCCCACTCCTCCTCCGATTGCTTATTGCTGCTGTATATCCCAAAGTGCAATGGCTAAAGCCTAAACTTCTAGATGCAGGTTCATTGCACCCAGGAAGCGTCGACATCGACACACCACCACAGGAAAACATCAATGTGGAGGAAACATTAGAGAGCGGTGAGTCGGCACAACGTACGACATCTTACATTGAACACTTATCCAAGGCAGTTCCTAAGGGTACGGGGCAGAACCGTGCAGATCGATTTGTCGTGAGTGAATAAATGGCCAAATTAGAGTAACATGAAAACTCACTGTCATTGCAGATTATTTTAACAGCATACATGATACTCATGAGCGCTCGAAACATACGTTTTACGTTGTTTCGAAAGATCATGGCAATCTGGTTATTCGCAAATAACACGGCTTACGAAGTGTTTGTGATCCTCGCATGTATTGGCCTGTCCGTCTCATACACAACACTTCTCGAGTTATTACGGTCAATCTCGCAGTCGGCGCAGGAGACCATTTGTTCCAAGGCGTGGCTTCGAGCGTTTCTGTTGATTTATGACAATATCAACCGTATAATCCGAGCATGGGATCCTGACCTAGGCAAGAAAGATACGATTCAAAACGGGACAGCTGCAACATTTGTTGTGCTCGAAGATTGCGATGTGGAGAAGGCCTTTGATATGAAGACATTGCGTGACGCACAAAGCAGGGGGCAGCAACAAGAGCTTGATGTTGACGTCCTTTACAGGCGAGTCGAATGGCAGAAGCTTGACGCCATCTTAGCTATTCACTGCCTCAGCATCCTAGTCAATACTGTTACAAATCTAGGAACTCACAGCAAGTACGTTCAAGAACAATTGCGCAGGCCCCTTGCCATGCATCGGATGCAAGAAGGACGAGTAATGGAGCTACATCCACTGGCGACATCCGACTTCAACGAGGGGAATACCAGCGAGAACACAAAAGTCCTAGATGATTTGCTTCTTCGACAACTGGGCTTGCCGAAAGACAAGGTGGAGAGGTTACTTGTCATCGTTGGAGGTGACCAATCAACAGTGGAGAAACTATGCACCCTCAAGAAGTTTATGGATTCATGTCTCCATGGTTATGCGCACTACGGTTGGGTACTTCCCCTCATCCAGCTGTGGCACATGAAATGGGCAGACCTTGAGTGTATTTTGAGCGCGCACTGGGGTGCCTCCCACAGTGATAACCTATCAACGCTCAGCTCAGCCAATGTACTACTCGGACGCAAAGTTACGATTCCTTAGAATCGTTTACTCTATACCGGGTTTTCATATCGAAAATGACACCTCAAACGACCACTACCCCCATTTGGCAGTTGGCTTATCTAACTGCAAGATCACCGATCTGATGAGTTTGCAGGTTCAATTCCAGCTCTGGCCGGACTTTTGTATACATTTGATTTAATGTAACTTAATCAGTTCTCAACCAATTTACCTGTTCTCAAATGCATCTGAATCTACTCATTTAGTGCTTTCTGGCAGTATTTTTTGCATGCTGATCCGTGCAGAACTCATAGAGTACAATGAATTCCTACATTTTTCTTCTGCAATACTTGAACTTGAGCTAACTCAGTCAATTCTTGGCCGATTTACTCGTTCTCAAATACATCTGAATCCACTTATTCATAGCTTTTTAGTCATGTCTTAGTCGTCTAAATCGGTTAAGAACTCGCAGAATGCGAAGTGTTTCTGTGTTTTCCCCCCTAAAAAGTTTGAATCTGAGCTAAATTGGTCAATTCTCCACCGATTCACTCGTTCTAAAATGCATTAGAATCTATTCATGAATAGCTTTCTGAAGGTACCTTATGCGTCAGGATCGGTGCAAAACTCGTAGAACGCGAATTGCTTTTGTATTTCCCCCTAGAATGCTTGAACCCCAGCTAACTTAATCAGTACTCAATCGATTCACTTGTTCTCAAATGCGTCCTAATCTATAGAAAGCCTGTCTTCAACATAATCTATTGCTCACAAAAAGATACAGCCACTAAAATGATACACAGCAAACAAATATACATACTGTTTATTGATAAAATAAGCAAAACATGCAATTTATCGGTGGCAGTGGGTCCTGAGACTCGGTCACCTGATCCCACACGATCTTGTATGGCCGAACAAGGTCTTAGCGCCCGCTTACATAAGCAGAAATCGTCTAGAGAGCCAATATACTGTATACAGTGATTGCTTTATATCTCAGCAACAAAGCCATCAATCAACAAACGGTAAATTGGATTTATATACATTAAATTACATCTTCCAAACCCAATTTAGAATACGACAATCGGATCACTACAAGCCGAGACATTTTCTGATCTCTGTGCCATATTAGCAGAACAATATTGTTTCTTAACTCAACAACCAATGGTGCTGTAATGTTGTAAACTATATTGTTAGAAAGCTACTGTAAATCCGCTTTCAACAAGCCATCATACATCATGATTGCTGCAGTATTGGCAGAGCTATTACAAGATTAGTGTGCCACATCATCATGGACATATTGTCCAATAGCTCAGCATACAGCCATGCTATTGTGATGTATATGGTACTATTTTAAAGCTATTCTAAATCTGATTCCAACAAGCTTTCACTCATTCTGATTGATGTGGTATTGAGAGTGCTATGGTGCAATCTCTATGCCACATCATCAGAAGAGATCCAGACTTGAAGTTGGTGATGGCCCCACACCATCATTGGACACCTCAGGCGCAACTCGCTGCAGAAGGGCTCTGGGCATGTCCAAGCCTTGTAGTCAGTGTGCACTACTAGTAGTATCACACTGAATCTGAAGAAAAGAACAGAGAGCAGAGAGCGCAACATCAACTACTGCTGACATAAGCTAAGCACAGCCACCAGACCTTGTGTGGCCAAACAAGGTCTGCTATTGATCATGTGATTGGCCATTAGCTTTCTTCAACCGTACAATGTCTGATATTGACCATATATTCAATCTTTAATCTTGTTTGATTAGACATACAACTAGGCTACTACTACAATTGTGGATATTACAAGTATCTATAGTATAAGCATATATAATAGTGCATAGCGTACATCAGGCTGAGTATAATAAAATATAACAAGTGTGTACAGTACAATACACAAGATTCTATATAAAATAAGGTGCTAAAATACATAACATGGTAGAAAATGTAGAATTATCGGAGGTAGGAGCCAAACTGCTTGTGATTAGATTAGATTAGATAGCTTTTGTATATACTTAAGATCAGTATTTGTACAATTGATGTCTTCATGCATTTGCATAACTTTCCTGTTATCCTGGACCCTTGTGCTAGTCGACAGTCAATTCTACCAGAAAGTAGTTGCCATATTTGGTAACTAATTTCTGCCAGTGTACAAAATATGATTTGAATGTGAAAATTCAATTATAATAGTGTTCAATGCATGTAAAATAGAAAAACACTGACTAAATTATACATTGAAGAGATATAAGCCCTATTAAAAAAACTTGTATGATTTGTGCTATTTTTTTTGTAAAGGTCAGAAAAAAATTTCCAAATATGGAAATCAAATTCTGCCTTTGGTGCTAGCAGCAATGCGCACAAATCAGTGGGAGATGCACAGGCTAACAGCAAATGTATGAGACAGTAGGAGGATATCGAGGGCTGTGCATAAGGCATAGAGGATGAGCATAAAGCATGCAGGCCCATGTACGGAGCTATCACTAGCTTGTTTGGGAGGTCGGCAGGGTGTGGTGGCAATGCACAGGGTGCTGCGGGCATGTGTGGGATGCTAAAATGCTGTGGACCTGTACATGAAGTACAATGGGCATCCATAGGATGGTGGTAGGGTTCAACACGAGTGCACTCATAGGTGACCCGGATCCAAACCTGCGGATATTCAGCATCGCACAAGGGCTGACCTGGATCTGCCCGGGTTCTAGCCACCAGATGATCTGGAGCCGCAGGTCAGGTACCCATGACATCACGGGTCACTTGCAGGTCAATTACTGAGTAACAGTTAGTCTCATTCTCTACGACACCTGAGTCCTTCTCTCTTTGTCTCTCTTCATTATCTATCACCAATTCAACAGCAGAGAGGCTTTCAGGGGCTAGAGGGACACAAAGTATGTCAAAATTGTCTTAACTTTTGGTGTTCTGTACTAATCTGACGAGTCTCGCTCGTTATCGAGCAAGTTTTGTCTTCTGTTGTTCTTTGGTGACAGTCCCTCATGCCCCCACCCTTTCACAAATATCTGTCGAGCCCCATTGCTGTAGCAACGGCTTCGACTACCGTTCATTGACCACCTGCTGAGCCTGTGTTGCACCCTTGTTCCTTCAAGGACTTGCTCAACCTATTCGCACATGCACACTCACCCGCGCCTCACTCACCTTCTACAGCCCTTCAGCACACCCTCCACGGCTCCCAGAAGCCGTCTGCTCTCCTCCACGTGATCCAGACACACATACAAGCATGTGGAAGACACTTCGGACATGCACAAACCCGTGCATCGTGACGAGGACGCATGCTCGACATGCGTATGCACATATGTGCGGCATCGTGCATGCCCGCCACTCGTACCCAATGCCCATATGTGTGATGCGTCACCTGCGTGGGGTCATCAACACACCCGAGCATCGGCCAACGCCGCGCTGGTCTCCTGAATCTATACGCAACACGAAGCACCTAGCCAATGACACACAACGGCACATGACCCTGGCACACGTGGCCAATCCCCCAGCACCCATGTGCGACGTCCAACGCCAGCCGCGCATGGTGCCCAGTGCCCGTGTGGACCGGGCGATGACGCGCAACGACAGTGCATGCACCCTGGTAGCCGCAGCTGTGCGCGATGCCCAGTGCCAGCCGTGCGATGTCCAATGTTGGCCACACATGGCCCAGCTCCTGCGTGGATCGAGCGACGGCATGCAACGACGGCGGACTCGCCTCTGTAGCACCAGCCGCGTGCGACATCCAATGCCAGTCGCACACGACGCCCAGCGCCCATATGGACTAGGCGATGGCATGCAACAACGGCGTACCCGTCCTAGCAGTGCCTGCTAGCGACGCAGCAGCAATAACAGCAGCAGCGCTAGCAACCCCGATGGCGTGTGTCGCTGCAGCGACACTAGGGGCACCGTAGAATGGACGAGAACGGCACCGGGCAGGGCACGGGCGCAATTGAAGTGACACAGGGAATAGCAGTCTATAATTATTTAGTGATGCTACATGTGTACATAGATTAAAATTTGCAATAGATATATTCCTTGACCAAACAATGTGTAGTTGGCAGGTCACCTGCGGGTCACTCGCAGGTCAACAAATTTAAGTGCAACCTTGATCTGGATCTGCACAGGTTTCAGCCACCGGGTGATCTGGATCTGCAGGTCAGAAACCCGCAGGTAAATTTCACAGGTATACCTGTATTGACCTGCAGGTGACTCTGACTCATGTCCATCCCTAGATGGTGGCTTGTACACAAGATGTGGCACAGCATGGCAGGCATGCACAAGGCACTAGGCCCATGCATGACTGCACGCCTGCATATGAGGCACCAGGCATGAAGTATGGGTAGGCGACACACCTGCACATGGTAGCACACAATGTGCATACATCTGGAAAAAGGAGGAGAGCTACCTTGTGTTACGTAGTGCATGTAGCTCCGGTAGCCGTGTAGACTACCCCCTTGTTTGTAGCACTCTGTAGCACACCGCATGACCTCTAGAGCATCCTGTAGGTCAAGATAACTCTCGGTCATCCTAGCATAGCTTGTATAATCACAGGCTACAGGAGATATATAATCCTTATAATGTCCCATAGTTTCACTAGCCCACCAATGACTTGGCTAGGACATTTTGAACAGCATGAAATTTATATTCATTTCAATAGTATACATCCGAGATACACAACTATATACATATAGCACTCATATGTAACCCCGGATCAATAATGTTACTCGAGCAATGGCTCGATAGTACCGCTCGACAACAAGCAGCAGACTTACCTCAACGATGTACAAAGCATCACTCAGGTGTCACCTACCTAGCATGACTGCATGACCACACCAACCTGCACATAGTTCGAATAGGAAAAATCCCGTTGCTCTCAACAACCGTCCGCGAACATGGGGCGCGACCTTGGAGGAACCCATGAGGACGTAGCCGCTGCCGGCGTCGAGAGCGGGCACAAGTGAGGCAGAGGTGATGTTGAGCGTGCCATTTGCACCGCTGGACGTGCGGAGGAGCGCATCCAGCATGCCGGCAGGCGCGAGGAAGGGCTTGTTGAGCGAGGGTAAGGTGAAGCGCGTGAGCGGGCTCGGGGGAGCGTGCGGAGCGCCACGGGCGAAGTGCACGCCGCCGTCGAGGAGGAAGCCACCCTGGTATTACACAGGGTTAGCTACAGCCGGGCGAGGGAAAGGGATACGCACGTCGGAGTGTGTGCACCAGGGCATCCGTCTTGTACCACTTGTTGTTCTCCTCGATCAAGTTGATCATGGTCACGCGGCAGAAGTGCAGTCACTGATCGTGCCGTCGCGCACGAGCTGCGCGGCGCGCTAAAAGCAAGACTCCACCTCGAAGTTCTCCCCGACGCGCCAGACAAAACCCTTCAGCTTGTGCTGCGCTTCGTACTCGCGGATGAGGGCCACGCCGGCAGCGACGGTCGGCACGATAGGCTTCTCGCTGAGGACATGTTTGCCGGCTGGCGAGCGTGCGGCGGATGATGTCCGGCTGGGTGACAGTGGGGAGGATGGTCAGCACGGGGGTGATATCTGCGTGGACGAGGAGGACGTCGAAGGACACGGCGAGGTGACGGGCGCGCGTCGTTATTGTTGAACGGCCTATCATGAACCAATCAAAAGACGATCAACCAAGCATTTCCAAACTCCGACTTTAGGGCCGGTTCTGTTTGCGTTTTCATCAACTCGTTGAATGTTCAGTTCTCAATTGCTGTGAGCTTGGACGCGGCGCCCATATTGCCGTACCTGCGCTGGATGATAGCAATGATATTGGATATATGGCCAATTTTGTGGCAATAGCCCCCATCTTTTTGTGTGCTCCGCTGACACCGCATTCGTGTTTACCTGGGCACGATTCAAATGACTATCTGCAAGCTCGAGAAAGTGCAACAACTTGAATACCTTTTTCCGAGTTGTGCAACTATGTCTACAGTCCATAGGTATTCTACATATTTGTAGTCTTATTTATCTACACTTTATAGCTTCTTTCGAGGCTACAGTGCACTATAGATGCTTCGTAGTGGGCTACACAGCTACTAGGCATTACATGAGCTATGAAGCGCTATCTATTTTGAACCAGAGCTACGGTGAGAAAGCCTTTTCCAGATGTACATGGTTGTGCTGGCTGGCATGCCAGCATGCAGCTGTAGCCATCTCTGAGCTGTCGCTGGCCCATCCACAAACATTGAGGCATAGTGTGCCAGCATGGGGTGTACTAGAGTTAGGACTCTGACTAACAGTATGTCCTAGTGCAGAGTCTAAACATAGCATACTTTCAATATATAATAATACATCAAAAATCATTTTAAAAAAGGAATCGTCTTGCCATGCGAAGCATTGGCCCTCTTTCCCCAAGTAAAGGATATCAAGCGGCCGGACTACTATCCGGCCTTACACCTCGTCTTTGATACACTGACGGCAGATGTCCTCGAGTGCTGGAAGTAAGTCAAACTTCTGTAAAATATGTCCCCGATTAGCTGACATTCTGCAGGATACACTTAGGCACACTAGATCTCAATAAATACTTTGACGAGAACCCAGCCACCATTGAAGATCTACAGGCCATGACAAATATGATCCGAGATCATTACTTATCAACATTGGCGTACCGATGCGCGCTGAGGGGCGGAGACCGTGCTGAAGACCTTTTTGTGAGTGGACAACCATAGACTACCACACATGCAACAACCGAGCACAGTGCTACTCACATTGGTGATCAAGTTCTTGCAAATACTATCTTGCGTATGCAAGACTCCATGATCCACTATGAGTTCTAGTATGCAATCGCCGATGGCGACATTGGGCACGCAATGAATGTCATGGCTGTAAGCAAACCATGCACATGAGCAATCGTATTAATGAACTAAGCACGTGTTATGACAGGCTTGGACTTTCACCTTCATGGGATGCAGCAAGAACAAATACTCGAACGAACTCCTGGAATTAGCTTGCAGCTTCGAATATGAGTACTCCTCTGACCTTAAAAAGGCCATTCTCAACAATTGACTATGCAATCTAACAGGATACCCGGGGTGTTGGTTTCCAATGGACCTATTGCAAGAAAAGAAAATATCAAATAGCTAAAAAAAAAATGGCTCAACGTCAAGACGCATGTTTCGGTGGCAGTTTTTACAAGGATATCGTTGCCCTCAACATCCGTGGGTTCCTACTTTCCAAGCAGTCAGCTAGGTTGATGGTCGGGCTCGGTATGAGGGGCGGATCACATTGACGTACCGCGAAACAGGCAGGAATGCAAAATCTCTCATCCCGAATGCAAGAGGCCGGGCTGCATAGCTTCCACGCAGGACGCAAGCTAGGTCATGTCGCTCGGGACGATTTTAGCACAGGCTATCAGATCCTTGTTGATACCAACCGGATCCGCGACTTTGTTGCCCGGACAATGCATGATGCTGGCGATCTCCACAGCGCCGAAGATGCTGCAGAAGCTTTCAATGAGGATGACCCAGCCGAAGAACAGTTTGACGACGTGCTACCTTCCGTGGCTATTAATGGAATGCTTGTTCTTGGGGATGAACTTGACACAGAGGAGGAGATAGAAGATGGGGCTTTATTCACAGCTACTGAAGAAGAAGACTGAAAGAAGTTATAAGGGAATGATGTATGGTGATTAGCTTGACTATTAAATCAAACGAAAGAAATAACATATCGCACGTTACATGCGAATACGCGCTGAGTGTCTTCGCCTGCCATTAGTACTCGACGCCTCACCTTTCGAGTTCTCTGTCAGATGAGCTGACTTGGTATTACGAATGGATGGGGGCTATCAATTGAAGTGATCGTCAGAACTGAGATAATTGAGTCATATATGTGGAGTACTTACCTTTGTGCTGCTGGGCTTGTTGTGCCGGAGCCTCTTGGTCGGCCGTACGTCTACTGGCTCTTCTGCAACATGTTTATCCCCCGCACGAATGCTGTTCGAGTGAGCTTCATGAGGGACAGCAGTCGTCAGGCGCCATCGTTCACCGACATGTAGGAAGATACTTACCGTCACTAGACGAGCCCTCGTGCAGTGCATTCACCGTACCGAGCACCAACTTGACCTTTTTGATCCTATGCAGATGCTTGTCAACCAGATCTTGATGCACTGCTGCTGCACGCTTCTTTTCCGCTGCGTCCTGACGCTGTCGTTTTGCATGATCATGGCGGGCCTCCAATTTGTCGCAAGTTGATTGCCGCAAACAATCCACGACATCCCATAGTGAACCCCCGTAGATCGCCCAATAGCGCCAACGCAGGGACTTCATGCGGGCTTCTAATGCTGCTTTGGATGTCAAGAGATGGAAATCTTGAGTGATCTTGTTAAGATTGCCGTCGGTTAGGTTGCATGTGTCGTCGAGTAGAAGGTGGTTGGCCTGCCACGGTGCAGATAAGTAGATGTTGGTAAAATTGGTGCGGAGCTGAGCAGTGACTTCTGCTCTGTCGCTCTGTGTGAGTCGCTGCCATTGGTATGTCTTGTTGAGGGCCTTCTCAGCGATAACAGCGTCGGATGTCGTTGTGATCAATGGATGCGGTTCAGGAACAAGGTAATCAACGTAGGAGCTGCATCGTCCGCAGTTACAGTCGATGCCAGGGTTGCCGTAGAGTATGTTCATCTGACGAGTGATACACCGTCTATGAGCGTGGGCAGCGATGATGAGGAGCAAAGACAAGTTGTTCTTTGTTCTTCCATTGGAAGCGCTGCTCCGGGTGGCTGGTGCGTGCTCTGCTCTACCGCCGCTGCAAGCGCTACGCTTCGGCTTCGCGTGTGATGGAGTCCCTGCTTGTTCATGCGGTCGTGCTCCTTACTCCTCGACGTTGCTGTCTCCGAGTCTCTTGCTCATCTCAACGTCACCGTCCCTCCTCGCCATGTTGTCGCTGTCGTCATGGTCAATATCTTTTATGGATATGCAAGTGAGTCTAGGCTGCTATCAAGTCATTATTTCGGATACTCACGGCGCATGCTCCCTTCACTCGTGAGCAAACGAGGATCTCTCGGCTGCTTCTCCACATACGCCTTGGTGGCCTCAAGATCGGCCTTCTTCACATAAACAATGGCCCTTCCCTGCATCCCCGCTCGCCGTGCAGGGCGCCCCCTACGTTGGATTGTAGAGGAGGCATTCGAAGGTGATGGGTAAATAATGACCTCATCGATATCTGGTGCATCAATCCCAACGTCCATCACTGCGGTACTGACGAAGACCATCACTGTGCGATTTCCCGCCATGGCGTAGAGTGCTGCTAAACTGCCCTTCTTGCATTTGGGGCAGTTCATGGAATGCAAATGTCGCACCAGAATGCGGGCTTTGGCCTGAAGTTGAGTAGGGAGAAGGGAGTAAAGGTACGTGGTGACACGATGGCCGAGTTCTATTGTCTCGCAGTATACGACACGCTTGGGCACGGCATGCATCTGCTCCATACTGACTGGGATTAGCCAATCTAGGTCACAAAATTCATACCCGGAGTAAGGATACCAGACATCACAAAAGATGAAGTCGATGTTGTGGTACTCGCAGTCACGACGGTCCAGATGGTAAGCTCCTTCAACAAAACCTAGGTGTCCAAGTATGCGGCGAGTTTGGCCTCCAGGTTCGACACTAGTGGACAGAGCGATCATAGTCAAATGGTCTGGTCTACGTGGTCGAATTGACCAGATATCTTCGTAGAAGGGTCAGAAGTCGTCACCCTACTCGTCTGTCAAGTGGGCCTCGTCGACGACGAGCACTCTCCATGAAGCTCGGAACCGAGCATCGCCGATCATGGTTGAAAACTCCGGAGACCTCAGCGCCTCTGGTGCCAGTGCGATGATGTGATATTCGCAGGCGTGTGCTTCCTTCCAGAGGTCGCGGCCTTCGAGCGTGGCCTTGAGCACTTCATCTGCGTTAATGACCACTGATGAGAGACCCTTTTCCCGGAGATTCTCTGCCTGATCATGCAAGATCAATAAAACCCTGGACCTCGATAAATTCTATCATTCTCACCATTGTTTGCTTCAGGAAATTCGTCGGCTCCACAACAACGGTAATCATACTGGGCTGCGCCAATGCTGGTATGTAAATCAATGCGGACTTCCCGTCACCTGTCGCTGAGATACAAAATACATCTTGCCCATTTAGAGCGCATGCTGAATCGTACAGTTGGAAGTCCCATGGCTCGAATGGCAAGGAGGGGGTAACAAACGACCGCAAGGTTGTCAGGCCGACGGTGGAGGTCCAGTCCTCCGCAATAGCATAGGATAAATTAGGTGAATGAGCAAAAGTCATCCTGTGGATGAGCCATATTATAAAGAGTGTGAGGAGGGTGTGTGCATATTGCATGCACATTAACTAAGTGTTTATGAAGGTACTGAGGCATTGAGGCACGTCGCGTCGAAATCAAGTCAAAATGCAATATATTTTCTAGTTACATGTGACATGCCGACTCTTTTAAGTGTCTACTCTGCCTTTGGGAGACTACACCACCATGTCGCTGACCGTCAAACACCTAATATGGCGAGTACCTGCGACGCGGGATGTACCTCACTTGCGGGCCAACACCCCCCACAGAAGGCAAGTCGCTGATCTCCTTCGGTCGGCGCTGGCCACGACGCAAAACTGTGGGGTATGTGCAGCTAATGCCGTGTTTGGCACACTGGCTGCAACGAAGATGGAGCGATAACAGTTATTATGAGTAAAACGCGAGGGTGGATTCAAAAAAAGGAGAAGGGGGGAGGCAGAAGTCAGCTCCTCTAATGGGAACGATATGCATGAAATCGGCAGCATGAAAGTGAGGCAGAGGGTATAAAGCCTGCAGAGCTGATCGCTGCAGTGAGCAGGACACATTTCCCCCTTGACTTCAAACCCTCTGCACATCGTTGCCACAATACTGTCGCACATTCTGAACTCCCCTCTCCTGCATGTCTTGCCCTCCAATACGAATACAAAGGCAAGTACTCACTTGCACGTCCGATCCGCTCTATCAGGCAGGGGATGCCCGCATGCGATCTTGCGCCCTCTGCAAAAGAAACATGCAAGGAACTGCGGTTTCTTCAGTAGCGGCGCCGCCTTGACCTTCTTCTTCTTCACGATGCCACCAATCGGCACTTTGCGGGATGGCCAGGGCCGCGTGACATGCTGTTGATGATGCTAGACACGATGGGGACGTCGCTTGACGTGTCTGAGATGCTGCCGTCTGAGATGTTACTGGACGCTTCGTGGTCGATATTTGACACAGCGTGCACGCTGGCGGGCGAGCTGGCATTGTTGTCCATTGACACAGCAAGGGGCAGGCCGGATGTGCCCTGCACAGCACCCGGGCCACCGCACCCGGAGGCCGGTGCGTCGCATTGGGCTCCGGGGCTGCACATGGTCTCAACTTGCTGCACCACCTGATAGGTGGGTTCGAACACGGCAATACCTGCATGCGCTTCCTCGATGCTTAGGGGCACGGAGGCGTGCAGTGCGAGCTCGGGCGTGCTCAGCGCGCGCATCGGGGGCGACTGGCGCACGGCGTCCATGTAAGCTGTGCCCCGGATGAATGACGTGTTGTGAAACACTTGGAGTGGGCGCGGGGCCCATAGCGTCATGCTGTGTGGCTCGTCGGGATTGTAGTCGACCATCTGGGACATAGCGCCACCCGGTCCCTGTCCGCAGGTCAGCACAGCGCGCGGACGTCTGCACCGAAGGCGGGCGTGCAGGAAACACTTACCCTGTTCGTACCGGGCGCGGCAAACGCGGCGGCCTGGTACGTGCGGTAATCTCCCATCATACCCATTGCTTCAGCCTGGATTTGCGCGTTCTGGCTGGGCGCGGACGGGCAGGGCATGGTCGGGATGAGTGGGTAAGCATCGACAATGGACAGGCCCACGTTCACATAGTTGTACTCGGCGATGGGGTACGGCAGGGATTGGAGAGGTGGGTAAAGCAGCCAGTTCCACTGGGGTAGAAAAGGTGCGTTGGCAGGCTGCAGTTAGAGACAGGTCACTTCAGTGAATATACAATGCAATCTATGGTGAATGTTGTACAAACTTGCGCCTGGCTGCCGTACCCAGCGCCGAGCGGCAACTGACTGGAACGGTTTGGGTCAAAAGGGATTCCTTGCTCCATGCTAAACAGGTCGTCACTGTGGGCTGTTGACAATGCAAACAGGGATACCTGCTGCAGATATATACCACCACTGATGAAGATGTGGGAGATCTCCGCGTCTAGAGCAGGGAGCTGCTCAGAGCATGTACCTGCCGCAAACCAATTCGAAGAGCTTAAATGAGGGGAGTGGATCGCGACATGCTGACAGGCTAGCTGCAAATCATGCATCTTGGTGATACCTCTGAGTTAATGTGTCAGGGTGTTAACACGCCTCTATATGTTCAGTCTAGTGCTGATGGAGGTGTTGGTCCCCTCGGTGAACACGGTGCACTCACACATTCGTCAGACCCATTCAAGCAGATAAACGGCGACTACGACGAACCTGCTTCTGTACCCATATACTCGCACCACGAAAACTTTTCGCTGTCAGATAAACTTATTTAGGGTTGCCTGAGAGTCGTACAGTTTGGCGAGGGCCTAGATGACGACAAGTGCTAACACTTGAGTCCTGAAACATGATGTTATGTTGTTCGGGTGCGCCGCGTTGACGCCATGTGGGGCAATTGAGTTCTTTGGTGGCTCGGCGCTCCGAGGGCTGGTTCCATGCAGCAATAAAGACGATCTTATTCTTGCGTGAATTGCGCTGCTATCGTCGTTTGGGAGGTTCCCGACCGCTTGGCGCAGAGCGCGGGCCACGACAATGAGCAGGTGGATTGAAGGGCACGACTTTGTGCGCTATATCGAGGACAGATGCAGGCTCCGTCCCATCCGTGGGGTAGCGACAGAATCAGCTGAAGCAACGACTTGTATGAACAACTACACTGCCGTTTTGGTTTGAGATCCGAAACCAGTTTATCCGAAATGCTTCTATTGATACCTTTGATCGGAGCTCGTTTTTACATCAAAACAAGCTCAGGAAGATGTCATTTCGTAAATATCCCTGTGAGCTGCCGAAGGTCTCCTTGGTGTATCCCAGCCCATGTCCCCTGCATATCGCTCTCCTATGATATCCTCGGGCCTGGCTTGGCGCTGTGATGGCAAGACTTCGCCCTTTGTCGCGCCATAGTTCAAAGTCTTCAGAGTCCCCCGCCCCTGTTGTGGCTCTGAGTTTACAACTGAGCTTGAACCTTGCGCAACGCGACTTTGTTCAACTTCGTCCTCTCATCGCTTCGTCACGACTTGTCTCCTGCCACGTCGACTCAAGTGTTATAACTCTAGACCTCAAGACGGCCCCTCCTGTCATGGCCATTCCTTTCATTTGTTGTGAGTTTAGTTCTTTGTTCACATATCAGTCTATCAGGTGAGTTTGAGTATATACTTCTCGTGCTTGTGTGTCGTCCATGCCCCGCTTTCCCCGCTCCATGTGTCGCCCGTCGCTCACACCCGCTGCTGACCAGCGCTATGGCTGGTGTGCATAGCCTCCTCTGCCGTCACGCCCACTTTCCATGATCCTTCCCCGCCGCTTTCATCGTGCCGCTTTCCTTTTGGCTGTTTGCTGTTACCTTCTGGTTCCGTTCGCATCCCCATATTGCCTGCCAATGTTCCCTAATGTCCATAGGCACCATGTCGATACATTATAAATGAGCTTTGTATATTAAGTAGTGCTTGCAATAGAACCATCTGTTTTGCTTTTTGTTATCCTTCATTGAGTGAAGCAATACCTGGAATTTTCGAAAAAAAAAATGCATTTTGCTACCGGGTGCCTACAATCACCTATGCTGGCCATTTCAAGCCCCGGAAAGCTCTCGGAAAGCTCAAATATCCATAGGAGATCGCATGGGATGTCACTAGGACATAGTTCTCACCGAAGATTGTGGGATTTGATGATTTGGTGTCAGAGAGACATCTCGGACAGATCCGTAAACAGTCTGTACGTCATCCCAGGATATTCCTGCACTGATCTCAAGTGGACACCAATTCAGAATGGCGGTGTAGATCCGACGACTATCACAGGTTACGTGACTGCATTATAATTATTCTACATCACAGCAAGAAAGCAACAATAAAGTACGAACATTCACCATTCCCTTCGCCTTCATGCACTTGCAGCAGCTCCTTCCTCGCCCTCCTCCTCCGAACCAACCAGACTATCACGCATCGACTCTATCATGTCGGCAATTGTGCTCACAATCATTTCCTGCTGAACGCAATAATCGCGAGGGCTGCGCAGAGCATGGCAAAGCCCACTACCCCAGTCTCTGTGATAGGTGTCACTGGTTTTGTCCTGCAGCTCTCGGTGTGCAGGGTTCATAGGGATAAATCAATCGTAGAGCCAAAACCTCCATTGTAAAGTTGCTACAAAATGGTTCTAAGCTTAGATAGGTATCTTGGCCATGCCCTTTGAAATCATCATTCACGTAAATATTTCTAACATTGAGATATTGAGACCAATTTGTCCCAAGGACACAGTCCACAGAAATGGAGGGAGCTATGAGAAAATCCATGTGAGTGCATGCCGAGGACGGACCAGCCAAAGCCATGGTATCACGGTACCACGAAAGGAATACTGACTGGAGGCATACAGGTCAAAATTCGAGTCAAGGAATATGAAACATAGGATGCGAGGCATGAGGGATTTTATCGGACGGATGTCGTCTTGTTGCTGATGAGGCACGATGCCGTGTCAGAAGTTGACGACATGATCGAAGGAAGCGGCTGACGCGGACGACGAGCAACGCTATGGACGACTGGTGACAGTGTCTGTGGATGGTGTTGTTGGTGTTGGTGTCAGTTGTCAGTGGAAAGTGTACTTGGCGGTCAGTGGGGAAGGCGAGAACGCATCAGCGTCATGTTGCGGCACTTGCCGAGTGGTCTTGCCAAGTTTGGGAGATTGTGCCTGCTGCGCGATCTATGAAATCTTCTGCCAAAAGTCGGAGTGGACATTTCAAACGACTAAGACCCAATACCGCAAGGGTAGTGGGAATTGTCCTGTCTAACTCTCTTATAGGTCCCTGAATTCCGCGTACTTGTTTCTACAACCTGGGTTGGTTGGTTGGGATGGGTTTCCTAACGACCACGGTTAATACCGTCTGTAAGGCATGTACAGCAACGTGGTACCTACAAGATTAATTGCTTGGCTAAGGAGAGCTAAGACGCCGAAGGCGCTTGTGAACGCTGGGTCCGTGGGGCCGCACGGGCGGGCGAAGAGACCGAACAGGAACAAGAGGACATAACCAAGGCCGTAGCACAAGGTCCCACTAGCCGGAACTTAATCCAGCCAGTACTGCAACACTTCCATTGCAGCTAGTAAAGTCCACCGAGCTCCTAGACGGTACAACAACGCCACGCACTGACGACCACTACCGGCCATACGTCCACGCGTCTGGGGCGGGGGGCGAGCGCCTGTGTAAATGAGTCGAATCGTCACTATCATCCACGTCCATAGGGACGTTGTGTTGATTCGGGTTTACCTGGGCGAGAGGATAATTGAGTACTCCGTGTCCTTGAAGGGGATCTTCAGGATTGACTGGTTGCGGTTGATCGTCTTGATCTTCCAGTACTCGCTCGTCTAGCGTTTCCAATACAACCTTCTTCCAAAGGTTTTGAATGTCGAATAGATTGCGCGTCCGTTTACGGGACGTGATCAATCGACGATTAAGGATACCTATTTTCCGCACATCGGGGACCGAGATCTCCGCGCCGCCAGGAAGGCGTACCAACAACCAATTGGTTGCGGCAGCGTCCCCGACATTGTGGGGATCGTCGGTTCGAGGTGCGGGGAATTCAAGGGAGAATTCGGCGCGCTCAGCACGGCTGAGCCACTCGCGCCAGTATCCAAAGATTGCATCGGAAAGCTCCTTAGCATTGAAGTAATTCCATGCCGTGTTATATTCTGTCTTAAGGACAAGCACTTCTACGTGCTCTCGTTTCACCGTATTAAGGCGATTTTCCCAGCGTGTTGACACATTGGACTTAAGCCAAGACATAACAAGGTCTTGCGGGTAACCACGTTTCACGTAAAGGGCGACCAAGCCCCTTAGTGCGTCGATGTAGTGTTCATGAAGACTACACAACGTGGCCAACCGGGACATCTCACCAATAAAGGTCCCGCGTTTAACGTCGAGCGGGTGGTGTGATATCCAAGGAATTCTTTCTTGGTGGCTTTGCGCTTTGCGGTACGGCATGTGTTGGAGATTATTGTGACCATCAATGTACAACAACATGTCGAGGAACGGCTGAAAATGATCAGACGCTTGCCACTCAATTACACAGTCATCGAATTGGACAGCTTTGACAATATTTAACGCCTCTACCTCACTGTGGGCGTAGACTATTGCTAGGCAGTCGTCGATGTAACGTCCGTAGAACGGGACTAACGGATTTTCTAAGATTTTACATTTTTCTTCAAAGAACCACCCGTACAGATTCGCAAGGTCGGGTGATCAGCAACGCCCATGGCGAGGCCTTGCAGTTGAAGATAATAATCGTTAAGAAACTGTGTAACAAGCTCTGTATTGCCGACATACAAACAGCGTTTGAACACTTCCTGCTGCTGCAGGGAGTTGGGTGAGTCGAAGTCGTCTCGATTCCACCAATAATGGTCGAGATACATCTGATAAACCTTTTCTAAACACGAATCCAAGGGAATCGACGGTAGAAGGCGACGACGTCACCAGTGACAATATAAAATTGCCGTCCGGGCTGTAATGTGAGCTTACTTAATTTTATCGCCAGATCTTTGGTACCGTGAATAACGGTCGGCGCCGCTTCGACAAGCGGTTTAAGTTTTTTGGAAACAAACTTTGCGGCGGGGTTCATTATGGCAGAATGACATGGAATGATGGGTCGCATTTTAACGGGTTGCTTATGAATTTTAGGCACACCGTAAAACTGAGGGACCGCATGCTTTTCGCCGGGAGCCGTTATCTTAGATCGCAAAAACTCCGCGACGTCCCCTTCGAAGAATATCGAATTCTCAGCTAATTCGGAGACGATTAACATCTCTGAATGTTTCCGATCAAGGATGATCTTCGCGTCAATAGACGAGAGGGGCTTGTATGCCGCCTCATTCGAGAGGAGCTCCTTGCATTTATCTATGTACCAGGTACGCTCTGACACCGCGACTCCGAGGTTCTTATCTGTGTTTGTAACAATATATTTATTAGAAACTAAGAACTCCTTGACAAGGCGTAGGTTGGGACCGAGCGGTTTAAGGTGGTCTGTACCATACTCGTCGGGTATTTTGGATATCGTAGAATTCACGAACTTCCGACCCTCGACGAGGCCTAACTCAAGATATTGCGGTAAAACGGGAGGCTTCTTCTTGGAAGAATCACGCCTCACATCGTAATCTGGGTCATAGAACTCATTATCGCCAGCAAATGAAAACTTAAGACGCCATCGCAGGCGTCGTTGAAAGTCCATCCACGCGTCTTTGATTAACTTAGAACGGCGTGGTTGGTGAAGCATATGCTTCATACCAACACTGAGATGCATAGCGATATTATCGGGCAAATTCACACCGGGCGAAACATGAACACCACTTCTAAATTGAGCAGCCAGTACAATGTCTACAGGAGTATTTAGAATTATGCTACGAATCGCGCGGGGATAAGGAACTGTTAGCAGCCAGTCCGGGAGGGAGGAAGGGACGCCATACCGATAACCGGTCATTTGCGCGCCTTGCCCTTGCCTTTCCCTTTGCCCGCCGCCTTCTTCTTGCGCTGATCGCGCGGCGGCTTCCCACCCGTCGAAATCCGCGCAAACTTGCGCCGGGGCTTCGGAACGGCCTGCTTGACCGGAGGGAGGCGGGAATTCTTGGAAGTCGAGCTCTGCGCTTTGCCGCCCTGAAAAGGGAGCGTCAGAACCGTTACGGAAAGAGAGCGTGGGATTACTCACTTTCTTGGCGGCCGGGGCCGACTTCTTGAGCGCCTTGGAGACTGCAGAGTCGATCATGGACTGAATCGACGGGCCGGGCTTGGTGGCGTCGGCCATCTCCACATCGGCGGACTCAACCAGCTTCTTCTTCTTGTCAGTCTTGAGGGACTGAGCATGATCGATCGCCTCTGCGATGGCGACGATACGATAGACGAAGGCTGGGACGTCGTGGAGCAAAAGCTCATACGACTTCTGAATGGACTTATCGAGGACCCAGCCACGGATCTCGATGTTCCCGTCGTTCTTGCGCTCGGTCTCGGGAACCTTGCGGCTCTCGAACAGCTTCTGCGCGAGTGCGAGAAGTTTGGGTTGAACCCGAGCGAAGAAGAGGGATCCATTCACCGCGTTCTCCAGGAAGCCGATGTCCTTCTCCTTAGCCTCGATGGACTGGGTGAGGGACTCGACGAGCCAAGCGCGATGCTTGGTCTCCAAGGACAGGCGCGATGCCTTGCCGTCCTCGGATTCCTGAAACCCCTTGGTAAGCTGGACCTCGGGGACCTTCGACTGAAGGTGCGGTGGGAAGGTCCCTGCGGCCTGATGGCCGCGCCACTTGGTGAGAGTGGCCCGCGCGTTCATAAGCTTGGTAGCCATGGACGCGACCTCGAGGAGAGGTTCACGGAGGACCGGCGCGTAGTCACCCGGGACCAGCGCCAAGACGTCGTTGACCGAGTTGGCCGCGGACAGTGCGAGGAGGCGTGCCTGACGGCGGGCCTCGAGAGATTCGCCGTGACCGACGAGATGCTCCGGCGAAGTCGAGTTGACTACGCCCTCGGCGAGGGGGGAGAGAGCACGGAGAACGGTCGAGGACATGGAGGGGAAGACGTTGGACGACATGCTGGGGGCAGGGGATGTGATGGGTTGGGTTGGGGGGTGTGTGACGAATCCAAAGAAGAAACTAAAGTAGCTACTGCAGACGACAGATCGCTGGGGTTCCAGCAACCACCTGTTTCGCTTTTATGCTCTTCAGGCCTGCGTTAGTAAACATGAGGGGGTAAGCAACCTCGGCGCTGACTGAGCAGCTGAAGGGTGGATTGGGGCCTCCCTAAAAGAGAGGCCCACAGCTGAAGCTTCAATCAAGGGAGCAAAGAGTAAAACAAGAACAGGAGGAAGGGAATGAAAGGGATTATAGTAAGGGTAAAGCAGAGGCAGTGGAGGGTGGATTGGGGCCTCCCTAAAAGAGAGGCCCACAGCTGAAGCTTCAATCAAGGGAGCAAAGAGTAAAACAAGAACAGGAGGAAGGGAATGAAAGGGATTATAGTAAGGGTAAAGCAGAGGCAGTGGAGGGTGGATTGGGGCCTCCCTAAAAGAGAGGCCCACAGCTGAAGCTTCAATCAAGGGAGCAAAGAGTAAAACAAGAACAGGAGGAAGGGAATGAAAGGGATTATAGTAAGGGTAAAGCAGAGGCAGTGGAGCAATCAAGTTTTAAACCAAGGAGTCACCTACCCAGTTAAGGGAGATTCAGATGGCTGAATGGTCCTGAATTTCTGCACTGCTGTGCTTCTTCAGTCCCTGGCAAGGTGAGTAGGGCTTGTGTCCTGTTCAGACAGGCAGCAGCAGGCTCTATATTTATAGGCACTGGTGTTTAGGGCAGGCTAGATTAAATCCTGCCATCAAATGGGCCCACTTTGACTGTAATTCTATGATGAGTCACAGCCTTAGTGGCAACTATGCAGTTGACAGCCACAGAACCTTAACTTTATTCTGTAGCCACAGCCTCTTGTTCTGTGCCACCTCATTGCCTGCATCTGAGCAGGATGTTGAGCTACTTTCTGCTCAACATATAGTGTGATTATGCATGATATTCATAAGATGTAATGCATGTAGGCATGTCATGCAGCATTAATGCTTGTTGTAAGATACTAGGATGTGAAGATTGTAGTTTTTTAGGCAGTATACACAGTCAGCCCTAATGGTGACTGGGAAGTTTAGATTGGGATGAAAAGGCTTTCACTGCAAAGATATTAAGGCCTAGAGCAGCTCATTTGCTGCTTGAGCATCTCCAAGGAGATTCTGCCACTTCCTGAGGTATTAAGATCACTAACTGATCACTCTCAGCTAAAGGCCCAATCATTCCAACTTCCTTTGCCTCTCCAGCAGCCAACTCAATGATCACTGATGTGATAGCTTCATCCATTCTCTCAGCATAGATAGAAGTTACAGACAGATTTTGAAGATGGTAACACCCCTATCAATGTATCTTCTATCTCAAGCACATTACATCTAAGTTATAATTATACCTACAGTGGCTGGTCTTACTCAGACCTAGCTACTGTGAATTGGTAGTATATGTAGTGGCATAATATATGACCAGGTGTCTTGTGTTAGGTCAATGGGTTGGGTTGGGTTGGGGTTGGTTGGGTTGGGTTGGGTTGGGTTGGGTTGGGTTGGGTTGGGTTGGGTTGGGTTGGGTTGGGTTGGGTT